>OY720449.1:20470145-20800145 GCA_963082715.1 Harpalus rubripes
TATGTGCGTGTGTATGTGCGTGTGTGTGCGTGTGTGTGTGCGTGTGTGTGTGTGTGTGTGTGTATCCTCCACTCTAACTCAAATACTATCATTCAGCAAATTTTGAAACCTTGCATTTCTATCTTATTCTAATATGGGAAGAAGCCGCTGGATTTTGGTGTAAATCGGATAACCGGAAATGGTACTTTAATTGAAGCTCACAAAGTTTTTTTTTATAAAAATATATTTAAATGTTATTATGTATTTCGAGATTTGTGTTATTATAAAAATTAAAGATTATTAAATTTTCTACAGATTTGCATAAATACTTTTTCTATATATTTTATGGATAAATTTATAAAATTATCTATAATTTTAATCCCGGAGCCTAAGCTTTAAACAAACAGCAAATACAACTCCTTGGTTACAAAGTTCCTATCTCAAATGTATGTAACTGACAGATAAATGTCACTGTCAAAGAACTAATCATTTCAAATTAATAATAGTAACGTTTTAAAAAGAAAATAGGAAATAGAACCACAGTTATACGGAATGGAACTTAATACAGTTTCCATAGCATAACTAAATGTATAAGGATCTGTATTTAAATTAACAAAACTTAAATGGCGGGAAGTGTTGTGTTGGCCACATCAGATTTTTTATCATCCCATTTACTGGTCGAATCGCAAGTACATTTTTCCCTATGATGACTATTCAAGCCCACTTGTTCGAAGAAAGAATACACATCACTGTATAGCAGTAGCTTAGCAACATTTTGTATTAGAAAGAGAAAGATTATTAGACCTACGACTATTTAATTTATGTGGTGTGACAGATATACGTAAATAGTGGCATTAAACTATTATTCACGAAAGATGACTATTCAAGGTCATTTGTGAGCTCTCTGGTATAATATTACTTGCAGATAACTTCATTGCATTTCGCATGCATAGGCGTGCAACATAAAGTATTTATGGACGCATTTTATCTGAAAAAGTAAGAGTAATTTATTTGAAAATTATGCTTCTTTCTAAATAATGCCTTTCTGAAAAATTTATGTTTTTTCAAAATTCAAAAACATAGATTTAACTATAAACCAAGGAATAATAATTTGATTTAAACGGCAACGCCACTGGGTAAATATTAGCACAGAGGGCAGTGTAGTAGATAATTAGGTATGTGTAATTCTACGACATATGTCATTTATTATTCATAGTGTGTTAGAAAGTAATGCCACTATTTCCATATATCTGTTACACCACATAAATTAAATAGACATAGGTCAAATAATCTTTCTCTTTCTAATACAAAATGTTGCTCCGTGAATAATAGTATACTTTCAAACACACTATAAATTCTATTGAATTACAGATACCTAATTATCTACTACACCGCCCTCTGTGCTAATATTTACCCAGTGGCGTTGATGTTAAAATCAAATTATTATTCCTTGGTTTATAAGTAAAGACTATGTTTTTGTATTTTGCAAAAACATAAGTGAAGAACATAAATCTTTCAGAAATGCATTATTTAGAAAGAAGCATAATTTTCAAATGAATTACTCTTTTTTTTCAGTTAAATGTGTCCATAAATATTTCATGTTGCACGCCTATGCATACAAAATGCAATGAAGTTATCTGCAAGTAATATTATATCAGGCGGCTCAAAAATGACCTTGAATAGTCATGTTTCGTGAATAATAGTTTATATACATGTAGTTATATACAATATTATTAAATTCGCTTTGAAATAAATGAAAAAAAAATATATGTAATGTGTTTATACTTCAGTATACCTATAGGAAACAGAATACGAGATTAATTTACATCGAATATGTATAGAAAAAGTATTATTTTCTTGATAAATTAGGTGTTAATAATACTCGAAATCTCAGTTATATCATACAGCATTTATTCTTCCAAAACCAACGTATCGGTATCGGTATTCACTTATTCATTCATCAAGGTCTACAAACATTCAACAACAAATAAATACATGCACCATTACATAAGTATTATCACACTTACTTGTATCTAAGTTCCATAATCATAAATTCACGTGCACACAAAAACATTCGTTTAAACTGCGTACAAATATTCACAAACGAAAACATACACATCAGTTTGCTTTCCAAAGCGACAAGAGAATAAATAATTGACAAACAACCAGAATTATACTTTGAACCAGTTTCTTCTGCCATAGGGTGATCATATTTGAAATGATGAAAACGAGGACGCCGAGCGAAGGGGTGTGGTTGAATTTTTTGCATGTACTATTGTGGCAAAAAAATATAAATATTTGGACAGGTACAGATACAAAACACATTTAGGAAAAAAAAATACTGGATAGGTAATTAAATAAAATACAATATCACAATGGGATCCTCCACTATTTGTAAATACTTTTTATGAAACTGCATCTAAACTGAAAGCGATTTGTAGTTTTAGAAAATCTTTATTGTTATTCGTTAAGCCGTAATAATTTTTTCCTACAACCGTGCGTGAAAAGTACTTTTCACGCACTCATTACAGTGTGTAAAGTGTCACTTTTCAAGCACTAGTGCGTGAAAAGTACTTTTCACGCACTAGTGCTTGAAAAGTAAATAAACGTTGCTAGGCAACATTAACATTCGGTTAATTTACCTGTCAAGTATATAATTAGGTAGTAAATAATAATGAAAGTAATAAAATTTATTAAGAAATATGAATATACACTGTAAATGAAACAAATCTAATATTTTTTAACTCGTGCTACAATTTCCGCATTCGGCTACGCCTCATGCGTAAAACATCGCACTCGACCAAAAAAGTACTACTTTACACACTTGTTACATAAATAATTATTTTAATATTCTATGACGTAGATATACAAGATGCTTTTGTGTTTCTAACAGTGGACTTCGTTAATAATTGTCACATAAATTGATCTTTTTCAGCACATGAAAATATATAAATACGTTAAAATAAGTAGTGTGCGCAATAATTGAAAATATGCGTGAATAATAAGCAATTCACGACAGCAAGATAATTTTATACTAACTCACTATCAGATACAATAAGTTGTTCTATTGGTCGGAATTGGGTAATTTTTGAGCCGAACTAATAAAATGATTTGGCTCTGCCCGCAAGTTAGTTCAAAATTCTTTCACTTAACGTAAATGGCTTATAGAATTCGCGTGGTTTATGATCTATCTATACAACTCTCAATACCGGAGTATCAAATTGGGAATAGTTTAGGCGTTTAGGGGGCACTTGGCAAATAGAGGACTTTGTACATAGAAAATGCGGATATATACCGGACAGAATTTTATTCCCTGAAAAGAGGATTTGTCCGGGTAAAAGAGGATGTCTGGACAGCCTATTCTGCCATCTTTGGAACAGACTTTTATTGGTCGTGATAAACCAATAATTCTGTTCTGTATTATAATCTTAGAATTTAAATAAAATTTAACGAATTATAGTAAACTTAATCAGAATTAAAATTAGTTATTTTTCTTTTTTAATTTCTCCAATACATAAAAAACGTTTCTCTTCTTGGGTTGACGTATTTCAAGAAAAAGACGTGTGGAGAAATTTTGTTCTTCTTTCAAAATCTGGAAGTTGTTTAGATCAGAACTTTTTACACTGTGTCACTGAATACATATATTTACATACATATTATGTATACAGTGACTGTGGCACTGTGGGTCGTGACCCCTTGGGGTTCACCAATAGACAAGAAAAGATATATATATATATACTAGACCGAGCATCCATCATGGCTGTAATTGTAATGTCCAGGTTTGTGCCGGTGACGAATTGAACAGATGGGTACCATAGCGAGACGTTAATTCTAGTAGAGTACATTCTAGAACATAATGAAAAAAATCTGGTGTGGCCCACACAATAGCTCCCGCCATTTACAGCCCGAGTCACAAAAAAGATTAAGATAATCCTTATTTTTGAATTAGCGAATTTTACTCTAATTTTGACAGTTTATTTCTTAAAATACAGTCTAATCTAATCCAAGTAACTACCTTTTTTTAAACCCCTCAACAGGATTAAATCCCAATTACAGAGTGGGTTCACATTCACACACATACATGCCTTAGTGGGATTCGAACCCAAAGCCCCGAGGGCACTCATGTCATGAGGCGTTGCTCTAACCATTGAGCCACCGGAGCTATAATAAAATGAAGATTAAATTTTAAATACCGGAGTAGAATAGACTTCACTAATCCAAAAATGAGGATTAGCTTAAACATTTTTGTGCATTGTTAATTTTTATTAATCTAAATATATACCTACATATTTACTTATGCTGGAAACTATACTGAATTCCTTTTCTATTGTTCTATTTACTTTTTCCTTTTTAAAACGTTACTAATATTATTTTGAAATGATTAGTTCTTTGATAGTGGCATTTATCTGTCAGTTACATACATTTGAATAACTGCATTTTGTTTGTTTAAAGCGTAGGCTCTGGGATTTAAATTATAGATAATTTTATAAATTTATCCATAAAATATATAGAAAAAGCATTAATGCAAATCTATAGAAAATTTAATAATCTTTAATTTTTATAATAACATTAATCTCGAAAAAATAACATTTAAAGGTATTTTTCGAAGAAAAACTATTTTGAGCTTCTTGTAAAGTGCCATTTCCGGTTATCCCATTTTCACCAAAATCTAATGGGCTCTTTCCAATACAGAAAAAGTTCGAAATACAAGATTTCAAAATTTTCTGCTGAATGATAGTATTCGAGTTAGAGTGGAGGATCCACACACACACACATACACACACATACACACAGACATCATCCTGAAAATGTTAAAATTGGATTCGAGGGACCTTAAAACGTGGTCATTACCAAAATCTCGATATGCGATTTTTAGCACGATCCCTATACCTCCCTTACCAAGGGTAGCGGGAGGTAAAAAAGTAACTATGCAGTAACTTAAAATATGTATTTTATATAATTTCTTCATTTCAAATAATAATAAATCTCAGTTGTACATTAAATATAACAATAAATATTTACTTTAGTTGTAGTGAATTTTATTTTATTTATGTTGCCAGCCCAGCAACCTGTCATTTCTGTTAGCCAGAGAGCGTCATTCAAGTTTATTTCTTTGTTTAGTATTTGTGTACAAAGCTTGTTTCGCTATTTGTGTCATGTATAAATTTATTTTATTATTGAATTTGATTATTTTCAGCTTTTACAGTGTACATAATGCCTATATTTTGTAGTTTCAAAACACATATTTTTTCCAACGTTTAAATTTCGCGCCTTTCAATTAGCATCTCGTTATGGCGTTCATCGGTTCAATTCGGCACAAACGCTCAAGACTTTGTAAACTATGTAAGTCTAGTAGTATATATTATATGTCTATGGATTCACCCGTTCTCGCAAATGAGCGTAGGGGTCGCGTAAAATTTGGTAAACGAGTAGTAGAAAATAATAACGATTGAAAATATATTCGTCCCAATGATTAATATGCAAATTGGTTTGGTTACGTAAAATTATCTCGGGCGAACACGGGTCACTAGTACAAAAAGAAAAGAATCCTTAATCTAGACCAGGAGTTCCCAACCCACGGTCCCTGGGCCACATCCGGTCACCGGCCGCCAATTCATTTATCTGGCCCGCAAAATGTATGAGTATATGAGGCGTTGTACACTTGATCATGACAATTCTTTTTAATTACGAGTATTTAATTTTTAAGATTAGGTCTTTCGTCAATAAATTGAACATATCAACAAATTTTAACACAAAACAACAAAAAATATTACATTGATTTTAATATATTTTTTTTTTTTACTAATGACTATATTATAATTATTGTACTGCATTTTGTATGTACTTATTTATTTCTGTTTACACTCAAATAATGAATAACAAGGCGACATATTTTAATGATATAAACAATAATGTGTAAAATTACATGACGCTATATTTATATAAACAATAATAATAGTACTTATTGTACGATCGGTTTTTTTTTTTAATTGTTACCGATTATAGGTTTCCAAGCAGTAGGTTTTATTTCATGATTTGGTTTCTAAGATAACAAAGGCCGACCAGACCCGTTCATTTAGATAACTTGACTCTACACAGTACAAAAATTATTTAAATCGCGCAAGCCAAAGTATCTAATCAATTTTTCTTATAAATATGAGTCTTTAATGTCAAATTTGAAATTTTGGATTAATTTTTTCCATAGAGTTGTTAAGTGCTATTGTATTTATTAATTAATATATAATAAAATAGTAATAATTAGTAAATTTATTATAATGTACCATATCACACATTATCACAATAAGTTATTATCTTACTCGCAACTAAACGTTTGAAGAGCACGTGTTTACACTGTTTATAAAAAAAATGCATTATTATGCAAATCTACATTTTCTTTGAAAATAACATTTATCAATATTAATAAGCGGTAAATTATAATCGTATTTGGAAAACTAAAATTTCATTGAAAATAATCATCCTCAAAAATTTTCGTGGAAATGAGCAACACTGGAATTAAATCACTTGTTTTATTTTGGCTAATGGCGACTAAAGCGGCAAATTTAAAAAGGAAGCGTCTGTGATTCACTGCTCCACATTAGTTAAATTAAAAATTAACGGTTGAGTTACAGAATAGGCTGCTAAGAATATGAAATGACAGGTGAATCACTATTACCTGACACTTTGCCGCGGTTCTGAACATTGACTGGAATAAAACGTGTGACAAATCACGTGATTGTTTGTTCTCCACAAAAATGTATTTTTTTATAATTAGTACATCACATGCACGCAAATTTTTCTTTCTTATAATGTTTTATTGAGAAAAAAAAACAGATGGGCCCGGTCCAAGCCAGTCAAAAAAACCAGCCCGGCCAGATATAAGCTCGCCACAATAGGCTACTTGCGTGGTACTGAAAACCTGATATCTATCACTAAATACCTAAAGTAAGGTAAGGTAAGGTAAAAATATAAATTTTATTTTTAAAAAAATTGTATGTTTTAAAATAAATTAAGAAAGTAGATTTTCTTTGACGTCATTATTTTAAACTGGACAAAGGAATGCATATTTAAGAATGTAACCTGTAGATGGCGAGCGAGTACGAGTCTTAATTTGAACTTGACATTAGTTCATTTTTCTGTCACTGTCTCTCTTCTTTATTATTTACAAATTGCGTGGTTTCTGTTACTTTTATTACGTATTTCTATTTTAACTTAGCTTATACTCGTACAAGATTAAAATGACAAACGAAAATATTAACCTTCAAACTATTATTCAAACGTCAAACAAATGATCTGTCATGTTTAAATTACCCGCACATGCCGTTGCTATTGGACGTACCGATGTAATTGCTTTACGGCCATTCATTGGTTCGGCGTAATTCTGTCATACACGGCGGTAATTTAAATATTAAAATTTCATTAATTGTTTTCTGGCCAATTAATGAATATTTTGCAAAAAGAAAAAATATGGGTAGCAAGTTTTTATCGTCTCTTCAAAAATTTTAAATAAAAAAATGGCACGCAAGTAGCTCATTGAGGCCCGGCCTGGCTCGAGCCTATCACACTTGTAGCTCGGCCCGACCCAAGCCCATCACAATTTGGCCCGGCCAGTACCGTTTGACAGACCGACGCAATCTAATATATTTAATAACTTTTGAAGACAGGGGATTTGATCATTGCCATTTTCAGTGTCTTCCTTTAATTGCTTGCTTAGTTTACCTATACGAAATTGTTGTTTTCCAGGGGTTACGGCGAATATCCGTCCCACAGACCGATGCGAGGACCGACGTCACCGTTTGCGCATTATAATTTTTGTGAAACCTTCAATAGGGTAATCCGATTACAAAATAAGTTTTTCGGCATATATGACTAATATTAGCACTAATTTATAAATTTAGATATTTCACCTACTGAATGTATATGATTTCTCAAAGGACCATATGTCGGTGTATTTGTTTATGTTTATTCAATGTTGCTAGCAAAAGCAATTATACAAGACTGATTAAAGATTGAATTAAATTGGGTAAAAATGGCCTTTTATTTATTCGAAAATGAACAAGAGTGATTGTGGCACTGATGCAAGATGTTTTGGCCCTTTTTTAGATACCTCCCAACTAGCACAATTAGTCGACGGAACGTAGCGGCGTCTATAGTAAGACATTTTAAATACGTTGCCACTAGTAACAGGCACCTTATTAGAACGTAAAAATTACGTGCGCGTTACCAAAATGGGGAATAAATTTTCAGTGGCAGCAACGTTCTGCTTACGATCCTGGGTTTTGTACGACTACGTTCTAGGGACGGATTGGTTACGTAGCTGTGTAGTTGCAGCATTGTAGCCTCGACTTTCGTGGAACTTTTCTTTTGCTCATTTCAACTAGTGTTGCTTGCTTTGTCTTACAACTACTTTTATAATTCTTCTTGTTCACTCTTCTATGATACTATGTCTATTTCATTTTCCCAACTCAGAAACGAAATGTTTATAATGTACATAACATTTGAAAACATAACTTATACCAATTTTCAGTTATCTGAACCACAGAATTAAAACGAATGCTACTTTACTGTTGAACATAACAATGATAAGTCCATAAAAGATACGCGCCTCTTAAAAAATGCATTTTTAATTAAAAAATTATTTTTTAATATAATTAATATCATGTGATACGAAGCTAAGTAGTTATAAAAACCAATTTCTTAATCATTATTAGGAACAAAACATGTAATATTTTGAATTCATATATTATATTTGATGCGAAAATTATGACGGGCTGAAGTTTTTAAATCAATGCGACATAAAAAATCACAAATTGTAGTAATGGCGTCGTAAGTGCTGGCATTAAATATGGCGTATTTTCAACAAAGTTACTTTAAAGGCTTTGCCACTAAAATTTGATACTTTAAAGTACCTGCAACCGAATGACTACTGACGGAAACTGCATATAAGTAACATTGAAGTTTTAATTACTGCAAAGTATCACATAGAACTACAGTACTACTTTAAAGTGATGATAAAGTTGCGGTTATTATAATCTGTCTGCTTAAAGTAGCTGTTGCTACTTCATTGTTCCACCTGGAACTTTTACTTAAAATTTTACTGACAGCTTCTGTGTTGCTGAATTAAATAATTATTTAAGAATTTCTGTCCAATAATATAAAAACAATAATATATCATATAATTAAAAAGTACAATGGCGAGTGATTAAAATATCACATTTTTATTACAGGTAGAACAGAATGCTTTGCAATAATAACTAGGTATGTAGGTACTTTTGAATATGATATCCTAATAATATAACTTGACGTTAAATGACAAATGTAATAGTTAAGTTAAATATCAGTAAATGTATATACATTTTCTGAAAAAGTGTTGTGTAATATGCATCTGTTCAAGCAGATTAAATTTTAAGAATGAATTTTATTTAAACTGTAATGTATATGATGAAGAGACTTCTATGAATTTAATAAAAATTGTAAATGTTTTATTCAATTATGATCGTTTTTATATTTAATAGAAATTTTTTTAAATTGAATAAATATACTTATGGGAGTTCCATTTGTCCATTTGATGGCGGCATTGACTTCATAGTTATTTTTAATGTTATCAGGGACTTTACAGTTGCTGTGCACACAATAAAGTTTTAATCTATAGGTACAGGAACGTTGTTGAAACTAATAAATATTACGTACAAGTTTCAGAACTTTAAAATGACACTGAAGGTTCCCAGAACGTCATAGCAACTATCATTGTTACTTAAAAGTAGTTATAATTTGAACGTCAGATTTTAGTAACTTTAGTTAGTCGCTGCTACTTTCGTTTGCCACTTTAAAATTCTGAAAACTATAAAGTCGTTCCATTAGTAACAACAACGTCCCTTAAACTACAAAAGCTACGTAGAAGTAATGTAACTATGAAGTAACTATTAATGGTAGACTCTACGTCGTAGCGCCTATGAATTTCTCAAATAAAGTTATATCTACATTAAAGTCGTAGAATTAGTAGGAAATACGTAACAGCTACATACTTGAGGTTCCCGTCACAGTTGCGATTACTATGGTGCTAGTTGGGCTGTATACTTTTTTGGTTCATTTTTTTACATTTCACGTAAAATAAAGAATTAGATTTAATAGAACAGTATTTAATTCGTATATTATATTTTGCCTGCAAACTAAACTATGGTGTACAAGTAAAGTCGATCTACGAGACAGAGATCACTATTAATGTTATAAATAAACACGTCACCACTGAATGGTTAAATTACTATTTTGTTTACTGACATTTTTTAAAGAAATAAACGTTCTTTATTTTTTTAACATTCCTTTTTTATAGACCGGCCCACCATAAAGTTAATTTTTTATGTAATCCTTCGCTGAAAAAGGTTGGAGACACCTGATCTAGATCAAAGGTATCTTTTGGTTTTTCAAAATGTTCAGCCAGAGTGCATGTGTTTGTCAGTTGTCGATCTGCGATGTTTCATCCACCATAAGGTTGGTATATCGTTTGAAACATTTTAATTATCAATGGAACAATGAACTTTGTAAAGTACCTTTGATTTATAATTCTTGACCACTAGGTCGTTCAATTTTTAAGTTTCAAGTTTTAACGCTATATCAAGATGAAATTTGTTCTTTAACCTTTTATTTAAATTCGGCACCAAATCGTCTACGTTTGGCAAAGAGGAAAACTTTTAGGGTCACGTGGTTCACATCTATTTTTAAAACTTTTTTAATAATAGGAGTTAAAATACAACAGTATATCTTACACAAGGTGTTTCTCGGATACGGGACACCCCGATTATTTTCTTTATTATTGAAAATTCAAGAAAATCATTTAAATAAAAGTTGTAGTAGATGAAGGAGGACATTCACTTATTGAAGAAAATATTTTTTTAACCAGTGGATCTCAAACTATAAAGTTATATATTTTTTTTAAAATAGGGTGGTGTATATTTCTTTATAAATAGCAAGAATATGAATTATACATTAAATAACTCAAATTGACAGATAGCAGTTTTGTTTTTCATACATAGCCTACTGAAAAATAACTAAAAATAAAATTTATTTAAATTTCAATAGACCTTTTCAATTTATCGGCTATCTCTTTCTATCGCTGCAAATAGTAAGAAAATGGCGCAAACAGCTGTCAGTTGGTGTGTCAAATGAAACGTCAAAAATATTGCAGTCATTAAAATACCTGTATTCTCGTTGAAAATTTACATCGTTATACATTTTAGCTCCAGTAAAAGCTTTTGTAACTTTTTCCGAGAAGTTTTTTAAAGTTGTCAAAGATTTTTCTCACATTTTACGTCAATTTTTTTTAGAAACAAACGTCATAGATCTCTATTGTTCTGTATAAATTGAAAAGGTCTATTGCATTTTTCTTAATATTTTTGTAATGTAAGGATATAAAATGTATACAAGGTTGAATTCAGAAAAAAATACTCTATCGAATGGGCCTAAAAATATATATCATCCCATTTAAAAAAATATATAACTTTGTTTTAGTTAGAGAACCACTGGCTAAAAAAAATGATTTTCTTCACTGAGTGAATGTTCCCCTTCATCTAAAACAACTTTTGCTTGAATGATTTTCTTATATTTCCAATAATAAAGAAAATAATCGGGGTGTCCCGTATCCGAGAAACACCCTGTATATCATCATCATTTACATTGTAGGTACTCGAAAAAAAAAAACAGAAAAAATTAATGACATTACAAAAAGATAAAAATTCACATAAATAGGTATCTATCTAGTAATTAGTAAATCAAATTTGTCTTCAAAAAATTAATTATAGCAAACATCAATATCTAAAATATGTTATAAATATTATGATTAATTACAAATAAATTACTTAGTTGCTATAAATATAAATAAAATTTGTCATTTATGTCTTTTTGCGTAATAGTTTGTACCCTTCTGAGAGTTAAAAATACCCACGATTTTTTTTATCAGAAGATTTCCAGCTATCAAAATGGCATTGAATAAGTTGTAAACATGCAATAAAATGCATCGTATGCACATTAGTCGTTGAAGGTGGACGATTATTTCCTGTGTTTCCAAGAAAGATTTGATAACAGTGTACACACGGGTTTTTTACCTTTTAACGAGTTTTATAACAATTTATCACTAGATTGTAAATTTGTTAACAATGTCTATTATGGTGATATAAATAAATCTGATATTGTATTGTGAACAATAACATTCACAATTTACCGGTATCAGTAGTAAAATGATAAAAACCGACTCAAGACTCTCTCAAACCAACGCGAAATATTCGCAGCGATAGTGAAACTTTCGCTTTTCCAAATTTTCGTCGACTGAAAGTACACAAGCGATAAATGATAGTCCATTCCATAGGCCATACACTGGCTCGAAGTTATCGCGCAAACGTCTGCGATTTATTTACTTTCGCAACATGCACGTTTTTATCGCCAGCGCTCGTCATTCGCTAGTGATTTCATTCGTGTCCAATTTTGTAATGTAAATATAAAATCGCTGTTTTATCTTGTCGAAATTGTGACATGAGAGTACGAAATTGCCCGAAATCCTTATTCTTTGATTTTATGAATGAATCTACCATCTTTTCTTTCTCCTGATAAATTGATTAATCGGTTTACAAATAGAAACCTGGCATTATGTTCATCGTCTAAATTCTAAAGCAATCAATAAAAGTGATTCGACATTGTCTGATATGGAGTAAATTGTCGCAAATCCTAACCCAGAACTAAAGCTGACGTTTTACTTTGGTGTAGGTAGGTACCCACGCGAATTTCTTAGTCGCAATGAACGCAAAATTGTCGTCGGAAAACCCTCCTTGAATGAGTTGTTAATTTAATACTAGGTACCTTTTAAGATAAAATAAATTAGGTTTGTAACCAGTAGTTAAGGTATAATTTAGCAGTTGTAAAAAGATAAAACTATCTTTAGGAAAACCCTCAATAAATTTGGCACTGTAATGAATAGGAAAGTTACTATGGAGTCATCTTATATTTTCTGTTTTATTGTTACCTCCCGCTACCCTTGGTAAGGGAGGTATAGGATTTGAACTGAGGTGTAGGAATCGTGCTAAAAATCGCATACCGAGATTTTGATAAATGACCACGTTTTAAGGTGTGAGTAGGCGGATTCATGCACCCATTTACATTTACGTTTAATTTAACCTAAAAGTAAAATGAATAGAAACCAATGTAGGCATGCATGCGTCATTTTAATTTAAGTTCTAATTTATCTTTCATTTTCATTTAATTTATAAGATTACCAACTTTCAACTTTGGAATACAAATGAAAATTCACTGCACCTGCTACGTTTTAAAACGTAAAAATTTTTGATTGGAATTTTGTCAAAAACAAATCAACAAAATATGAATTTTGACGACGGTAAATTGGTTGTTGGTTGATTTAGTGAAACCAAATGCACTAATTTATGACAATACAGATCTTCTTTTTAAAAGTAAGGACGCAAGAAGAAATGTTTGGAATTTGATTTGAGCAGAAATACAAAGAACGGGTACGGTTATCAATGCAATATAAATTATGTTTAATAAAAAAAAGATGTATTGTAGGAACTGAATGTAAGCAAAGGTGGAATGTACAGTGACGGACAGAAAAAATAGGACAAATTTTTTTTCTAGTGTAAACTGATACTGATGGTAATGACAGAATTGTTATTAATATTATTATAGCACTCGGCATTTTGTCTGATCGGCCTTCCTTCTTACGCTCTAACAATTACCGAACACTTCGCAATATCGCTAATTCGAAGCATTTTTTTTTACTTCGATTCGACAATTCAATTTGTCATACTTGCAAAGCCAAATTCAAGCAACTAAATCTTATAGAAGAAAATTTACTTGATTTTTCGACTTGTCTTATTTTTTTTATGTCCATCACTGTACTTAGAACGAGGTACAAAACGGAAAGAATAAATATGAAAAAAAAAATCAGGATAATAAATAAATTCAAAGCTAACGCCAATACCTTATCCTCACTAACGCTTTCATTAAACATTATCTAAAATTAACTTTACAAACTGAACTTGTCAATAATTAATAATGTCAATTTGCACATGCATTCATTTTTCAATTAATTTGTTTGTATGTCTGCCTGAATGACACATTTAAAAAAAGATAAATGAAAATTAAATAAAACGTAAATGTAAATGGCTGCATAAATCCGCCCCCGCCCTAATGTAAATGTAAATGGCTGCATGAATCCGTCTCATTTTATAATAAAACAGATCTTATTAAAAATAAGGACGCAAGAAAAAATGTTTGGAATTCCATAGGAGCAGACACCTATTCATTGGACGTACCGCTTCTTTCTCTGTGTGTGTTTTTTTATATAATAAATAAGTCCAAAGCTAACGCCAGCACTTCATTTCATCCACACTATCGCTTTGAGTAAACGTTTTAAAAATTAACCTTACAAACAGAACTTGTTAATGTATCAAATATAGTAATATGTCATTATGCACAATTGCACATGCATTCATTTTTCATTTAATTTATGATTGTATGTCTGCCTGAATGGCACATTTAAAAAAAGATAAAGGAGAATTAAATGAAAATGAAAATTAAATTAAATGTAAATGGCTGCATGAATCCGCATTATGTGTGTTTGTATATGTGTGTGTTTTCTGCAAGTATTAGGCCATTATGTCTTGCAAGATAGGTTTTACTGTATGCACTGATTTTTTTTTTTCATTGTGCCAAAATTATAGGTAGAAGTTAATGGTGTCGGTCGGGATCGAACCCGGTTCCCCAGATTTTATAATCTACTTAAAACGAAGTTTTCTGCAATTATGTCGAGATTTCTTCTAATAATGGCGCCTCACTTGAATAAATCTGACATAGAAATCATTCCAACTTGTTATCAAGAAAAAAATTGACGTACATAGCAAAAAATTGCTGAAGAATTTCTAGGCAAGAGATGGCCACTTTCAAGCATAAATCGTGCCATTAGATAGAAACTGGATTGATTTTCAGAAAACGTTACAAATGATGCAAATTCAGTATTGGTACATGAACTGTCCCAGGTTTTCTGAAAATCGATCCAGTTCCTATCAGTCGCCTAATGCCTTCGCCAATTTTTTCTTCATAACAAGTTTGCAATGATTTCTAATTCAGAATTATGGCGTGGAGAGTGCACCACAGGGGTCAATTTTATGCCATTTAACATTGGAAATATTTGGCATCGGTCGGCATCGAACCCGATTCCCTAGATTCGCGACCTGACACTCAGAAACTTTATTCATCTATGTTGATTTAATTTAATGGTATTTTTGGGTAAAATTTCGACCAATAAAATTTCCCGCCATTTGTGAGATATTCGTGAAATTATACCCAAAAAAAAAAACCATTAAGATAAAAATTATAAATTAAATAATAAAATTCAATTCATTATTTTCAAACCAAATTCGAAATTTCCGTCCATTTGTGAGATATTTGTGGTCGAAATATAAAAAGTTTCTGAATCAACAGATTGTTATCTACGTCGTTAACAATTTATTAGTAAGTTCTTAATTAAATTTTTTAAAAGTATTTTAAATGAAAGTTTACCTATGTAATATTTTTCATAGTAATATAGAAAATAATAATTTATTGTTATTTTCGTAAATAATTAAATAAAAAGATTAGCGCTAGAAATAGTCATGAAAAACAACCCCCCACTCATGTGACGTCGGAGCACATACAGTATTAGATCTGTGCGATTTTATAAATATGAAATCGATTTTCGATCCTTTGCTAAAACCGATTTGTTGCGATTGATCGACTTGATCGATCAATAGCAAAAACACCTAACGCGTGTGAAACGCCAAATGCTAGTGAAATCAATAGATTTCTTCATGGAATATTTTTTTTAATAACTGATTTTTCATAATTTAGAAGATCGATATCTTTTAGAACGATCGATTTTCCGGAATACAGATGAATGTCAAATATCGATTTTTCAATTGATCAATCTATTAAGAGTTTGGGCTCGTACGTATACAGCACACTATAATTTAAAAAAAAAAATAGTGAATGAATGACGTCACAAAAAATCGTAATGGACATATCTTTTAAGAAAATTGAATGAAAAGTATATTTTTGGATTTTTTAATATTGCAATGTTCAAAATAAAAATATCATAGATTTCATTGTAGCAAAAAAAGCAACTTTTTATTCCCAGATAACCCCATTCCGCAGTACTATAATGATAAAAATTATCATTTAAGAAAACTCTAGCGGCATAGCTACAATGGTGATGATCATATAGTAATGCTATCATAGTACGGTCAATCCGAAAAGGACCGCTTTACAAAAAGAGAGACAGTATTAAAATTAAAATGTACAATTTTATATATTTACAAAGTTATAACAGTATTTACAACCGACGTAGTAGTGTAGATCCGTAGAAGGTAATGCTACCGTTTCTGGGTTGAGTTCCGGATAAAGAATGTTTTTTATCGCCCCAGCGGATCATATGACAAAAGAAGTTTCACGGGTCGTCCATAAAATAATTATAAAAAATATACAGTTATACAATTATTGGATAGTGGAAAATATTGCGTATTTTGTAGGTACCGATTTTCGGCCTACCTCAACTGTTCGCAAGATACAAAATACAAAACATATGCCATATGCTGAGCCAAGGGCCAAGGGGGAAAAGATGAATGTCACAAAATGTGTTTTTTTCAATACGTGAATTATAAAGTTCGTATAGTTTAGTGCAAATTATGCACCAGAATTTCTAAGTAAAGCATTTTTTACTGTTCAATGTAGAAAAATCTTAATAATAGATCTGTTTATTCATCTATTTAAAGTTGATTTAATTTAATGATAATTTTGGGTAAAATTTCGACCAAAAAATTTCCCGTCATTTGTGAGATATTTATGGTCGAAATTATACCCAAAAAACCATTAAGATAAAATTATAAATAAAATAATAAAATTTAATTCATTATTTTCAAATCAAATTCGAAATTTCCGTCCATTTGTGAGATATTTGTGGTCGAAATATAAAAAGTTTCTGCATCAACAGATTGTTTTCTGCGTCGTTAACAATTTATTAGTAAGTACTTAAATGAAAATAATACCTTTTGGCTTTTGAGAAGGTATAAATAAGTTTACGAGAAAAGAAATGGCAAACAAAATATAAATTAAAGGTTATATATTTAATTTGTACAAAGTTGTAATTATAAGTATATAAATAATGTATCTTATTCTTCCTGGTAGACAATACTTTTACTTTTTAAAACATGTTAAAATTACACACTTCGTTTTATTTATAGTCATTTAGATTACATGCACGTTTAATGTAATAAATACTCGACTAAAATAGCTCGTTTTGTAATCTGTAGATGTAAAAAATGGACTTGGACCATAGGAAATAACATAATATTTTTGCTTCGGTTTTCTGTTCCGCTTTGATATTTTTCTTTGAATTTATTTAAATTTAAATTGTAAAAACTAACACAAAATGAGTAATATATTTTTTTTTTCTATTTTGGTTCTTTAATATGTACTTTATGAAACCCATTTGGATGTCATAAAGTACTTCTTTATTACATCCAAATGAGTTTCATAAAGTACATATTAAAGAATCGAAATTGAAATTCCTGGACATGAAAAATAACGTAAATTTTTTGAAAAAATGACCAAAATAGAAAAAATAGTATAAAATACATGTTTCATAAGACATTTCAGCGCACTTGTTCCCTTAGAAAACTCGCGGCAAGCCGCTCGTTTCTAAAAATGACGCGTGCGCTAAAATCATGTCTTATGAAACTTGTATCTTAATGTACTATTTAAGTTTTATGTTAACATTTGCAAATAGAAACAAAACTAAAAAAAATGTTTACAGAACTTTTTCACTTAACCGATTTATAGAAACGGTTACCGGTTTATTGAACTGGTTTGCTAAATCGGTTCAATAATTGCGATCCGGTTAAGGTTTCGCACTTTTTTATTTAAAAAAAGATTAACTTCCGTTTTAAGTTCCCTCCGGTTTTGGTTTATTGTTCCGATTTGGTTTAAAGTTCCTGGTTAAAATATATTAATTGCGTACACAACTCGCAACTCCTAACGAAGCAAAAAGCGGGAATTCCACTTATTTGTTTATAAGTTGTTTTTTTTTATATCTATTTTACAGAAAAATACATCAAAGTAATTATATATAATATTTAAATTCCCTGTAGTTACATAAAATTTGTTAATTTATATTTATCTCTACAGCACGTGCTCGAGCACGTGCGTATCTTATGGAAAGTCTGAACAAAACTGGAGTAAAGTTTAAATAGATAAATTATTAAGAAATTATTGATATTTTGCAAAAACAGTTATATTATTAGAACATTTTTTGTTAATTATATTAAAATGATCTATAAGCAATAAAATCAAAATCTAATTAAGGGGTCAACTAATAATTGTATAAGCAAATTATGTGTAAATAAGTTTGTAGGCATTTATTATTTCTTATTTATGTCCAGTGGCGTAATATCTTACAAGCCCACGAAGTCCGGGCTTGCGGCGCAAAAATAACAGGGGCGCAAAAATTTTACGAGCCCCTAGGATACGCTAAAAAAAACGACGCGAATGATTCATTGGCTTGTGGCGCCAAACTAGGTTTACGCCACTGTTTATGTCATTGATGTTCAAATAATCTGTAATTAAAATGAGACTGACGAAATGATATATCATCTAGTACTTTATAAATTTTTCTGCAATAGAGTATAAAAATACTATAATTATTTATTGTACATTTGCATGTTTCTAATATTAGAAAACAAAACAATGTTTTCTGTATGAGTTTCATCTTTTCTAATTGTATCTTTAAAAAACTTATAAGTATGGTAGTATGATGCTAAACATGTTTCCATTGTCATTAATGAAAATATTTTACGTAATATTATTCTATAAATATCACTCGAAATATCATTACTACATAGAATATTATACATACTCGACATATACACATTTTTGTCCAAGCCAAGCACAGTTCTTACGCCTCGTCCACATTCATAATTCCAAATAAACAACCAAGCATCTTTAGTCACGTTTTTGTTTCTAGTAAACTTTGCAATATCACTCTATAAATAAAATGTAATAAAAATAGAAAAAATCTGATAAGGCCAAGCACATGATCGCCCGTCAATTCCATGTTTAAAATAGCAATGAGCTTTAGGTAAAATATCACTTCCGGTTGATCGTTTGTCAATAGA
Organism: Harpalus rubripes; assembly: GCA_963082715.1. Lineage (NCBI taxonomy): Eukaryota > Metazoa > Arthropoda > Insecta > Coleoptera > Carabidae > Harpalus > Harpalus rubripes. The sequence continues at coordinate 20,489,324 of OY720449.1, forward strand.
ATCTAATTTGTTTTTCCAATAAATAGAAAAGTCTGTAATACGAAATTTCTGATTATATTTTAGCATTTTTCCTTGAAAATCTGGTAAGAGCTACAAGTTAAGTTTCCAATCATATACGATTTTTAAATACCAAATTTCAGGTTTTGTATCATAATAATATTCATTCATGAAAATATGTTCACAAAAGTTTTTATGATCCTCTTTGGGTTCTGAAGATTATACGATATAATAGTAGTCGATTTATTGGAAACAAATTTGGATCTAAATAAACAACTAATAGAGGTTTTAACTTATACGTTAACTTTAAGATTAAAATACGTATGCCCAGTTGCATCGTTGACACTTAAATTTTAAGTTAGGCTTAAACCTCGGCTTAAGCAAAAAAAAAATGAAAATCGAACAGAAATATTCAGTTACTCATGTGATCTTTCGTTTTGATACGACAGTCAATTTAATGAACACTTAAAATTTAAAGGGAAGCGGTGCAACCGGGCATAAATAAAAAGACCATGCCCGGTTTCATAAACGAATGCTAAATTTTTAACAAGTTGTTAAACCTTTAACCCACTACTAAACCTAAATTAATTATGACTCATAGGCAACCAACATAACGTTGTTCCATGAGCATAACGTAACATAAAAGATCAAAAAAATAATTTTCTTGAATTCATTTATTTTTATTGTATTTTTCTTATTCATTATACATACTTACTTTTAGCAGTAAATATAGGTTTGGGTGATCTGAGATTCAACTTTATTTAAAAGTTTGCAGCACTAAACAACATTAACGTCAACGAAATAATGACAGTGAACGGGACTATTTTGTGAGGTTAAGAAGTTAAGAATTTTCTCGAAACTCGAAAGAGTGTGTGCTGCTTTGATATTTGATAGATTATCAAGCAGAGCTGTCAAGCAAGTAACTACAAACTACTGAATAGTTACAAAAAAATTGTACGAATAGTAATGACCAACGAGGAAGAATTACTATGTTATCATAAGGGTTGTGGAAAAACATATAACCCCAACAACAATCCAAATGGTATGTTATAGGTTATGTGTGAAATATGAGTAAGATATTTATTAATAACTTACAAATCAACTTATAGATGCATGTAAATATCATTCTGGAGAGCCTGTTTTCCATGATGCGTATAAAGGATGGTCTTGTTGTAATAAAAAATGTACAGATTTCACTGAATTTCTAAATATACCAGGATGCACAGTTTCACAGCACTCAAACGAGAAACCACCTGAACCAAAACCTGTAGTAAAAGAATCTAATCCTGAAGAAGTAATTGAAGTTAAACCTATTGTACCATCTACTTTAGAAAGACCTGCATTCGACACACCAATGATAATATTAAAGCCCGAATTAGCCCCATCCGTAAAGCAACTGAAGCCAGTGGAAGTCGATTCTACGAATACAACAAAAGTAGACGAAAATGTGGTAACTATTGGAACATCTTGTAAAAACAATGGATGTAATAAGTCTTACGAAGGTCTACATTCGGATTCGGAAACTTGTATTTATCATCCGGGCTGCCCTATTTTCCATGAAGGAATGAAATATTGGTCTTGTTGTCAGAGAAAAACTTCAGATTTTAATACATTTTTAAACCAAGAAGGTTGTGAGAGAGGATCACATCTTTGGATTAAGAAAGTAGGAAAATATGCGAATGATTATAATTTAATAAAAAAAAAAATATTATAATGTATTTGCAGGTTAGTGAAAAAGAAGATATTCAGTGCCGTTGGGACTGGCATCAAACTGGGAATTTTGTAGTTTTAACTGTTTACGCTAAACAATACTGCCCATATAAAAGTATTGTAAAAATTAATCCAATTAGAGTTTACATGGATTTGGTGTTTCCACAAGAAGATAGTTCCTTCAAATTAGACTTGGAATTAGCGAGGGTAAGTAAGCACTAAATTACGTAAAATAACGAACTACAACACATGCTATTCGTATAATAAATTAGAAAATGCTATTTGAAATAATAGAATTTGCTATATATTTTCCTCTTTCAAAATAAAGGATTTTTGTTATATAAAAATATGTTTGCTGTAGTTGAATATTATTAATTTTCACTGACTGGTTTCATTAATATGTGGACACTTTTCGGTTGCAACTTATCCAAGCATAAAAACATAATATAACCTAACCCAGAAAACTTAGGCCCGCTAAACTCGAGCAATAACAACGATACTATTATTGCATAATGGACACTATATTTTTTTATTATGTTTATAGTATATGCATTCAACACATAGTGTTAATGAATATGTGTTACAAATTTGGGTATGTAGGGGACGGAAAATAGACTAACTTTTACTAATAAACAGGCTCTTAAAAGAGTAATTATCTACCTTAATTTTAGTTGGCTGTAACCTATCATTTCAATTATTAATTTTGTTTATTTTAAATTTTGTAATTTGATTCAGTTATAATAATTGCTCTCGGAACTCAAAATAACGACCACCAACTTCAATGCAAGCATTGCACCTTCGGAGCATATTTTTATACATTCGCTCAAAAACGCCAGGATTTATTTGAATTTCTTGTTCGGCCGTAAATTAATACCATGTTAGCATAATTGCGAACAGTTTGCTCATTCATAATACGTCTGCAATTAAATGCTAAAAGCACCGCTCGCTAATAGTCAAAATAATAACTGAAATGATAACAGGTCACAGCTAACTAAAATTAAGGTAGGTAATTACTCTTTTGAAAGTAGCTCGAAAACGGTCCGTTTTAGGATATGAGTTTATTAGTAAAAGTTAGTCTATTTTGTACCCCCTATATACCCTACAAATTCATAACACGTATTAACACCCTGTATAGCCTTTAATTTTTCTATATAGCAAATTGATTTTTTTTTAAATAGTCTGCCTGTATAACTTTTTTATTTTTATTATAGCATTTAATTTATTCTAATTTCTTTAAATTTTAGATTGTGGATGTTGACCAAAGTCAATGTTGCATGTTTGGTACAAAAGTAGAAGTGAAACTTCGTAAAGCAGAATTAGGAAGTTGGTCCAAGTTGAATATTCCACAGAAAATTGTACAGAAGAAAATTGAGACAAAAGAAATAAAAGTTGATGCTCTTGCTCCCCAAGTTGATGCTGTGGATTTAGACGATTTGTAAATAAGAGAAAATAGTGACTATTGTTTTTAAGTTTAAATGATAACGAATGATTTATACATTTTTGTATGATTTGTTATTATATTTTGCAATATTTTGTGAAATAAAAATTATTCTATGCAAGTATGTGTTCATATTTCTTGGAGGACATCGTGTAAACATGAGTAATTTTAACCTGATTAGATGACAAACTTTACATATTCTTAAAAATATTGGAAACAAATATTACTTAAACATGAATAATACAATGTTTTTATCTCGTATATTAAATCGTATAATTTTACCAAAATATAAGTACAGCACAGAAACACAAAAAGGTAAAACGAAGAAGTGAGGTTATATTTCTGAGTAATTTTAAGTTTTCGTCAGATATTCTAGTAGAAAAGATAGGAACAATAACAACAATTGGAATAAATAGACCAGAGAAACGTAATTGTGTTAACATAGCTACCGCAGAATTATTAAAAACAGCTATTGCAAATTTTGAAAAAGATAATGAATCTCCAATTGCCATTCTGCATGGTATTGGAGGTAACTTTTGCGCCGGGTATGATTTAAATGAACTTGCAACACTAGATCAAGCAGATTATTCTAACGTCATGGGTACGAAAACGGGAACGATGGTAAGTTAATGTTAGGCACTATTTTTCTCAACTTGTTATATATTTTAGGAAACCAGTCTTTCTTGTTTCACAGTTTACCTTTTACCTCCCGCCAATATACATACATAGGTAAGGGAGGTAATGTTTTCGGTCCAAAAATTCTATAGTTTTCAGTGAATAAGCACGAATTAGTGTCCCCGCATCACGTTTTTACAATGATGTCTGTCTGTGTGTGTGTGCGTGACGATTCTTTTTCCACGATAACATCAAACACAGAACACTACACTAACAAACATGTTGATTAGATTTTGGGTGAAATAGGACAACCGGAAGTGGTACTTTACTCGAAGCCCATAACAGTTTTTAATGAAAAACTATATTAAAATATAATCCAAAACTTCTAAATTTTAGTATTTAAGACTTTTGTATCAATGGGAACAATATATTAGATTTTGGCTAAAATTGATAAACAGTAAGTGATACTTGAAGCTTTAAACAGATTTTATTGAAAAAACATAATTTAGAACTTCTCACATTTGGCATTTAAAACTCGTATATGATTGAGAACAGCATATTAGATTTTGATTATATATGATAAACCGGAAGTGGTACTTAACTTGGAGCTCTTAACAGATTTTCGAGGAAAAACATAGTAAAATATATTCCAAAATTTCGTATTACAGACTTTACTATTTATTGGAACAACAAATTAGCTTTTGTTTACAAACGATCAACCGGAAGTGATTGCTTAAAACTCATTGCTATTTTAAACATGGAATTGGCGGGAGTGCTAGCCACATCAGATTTTTGATAATGAAGAGTAAAGCGTATGTATGTTGGTGAAGTGCGTAAGTGGATGGATGTGGTTGGTAGTGTGCTAAAAGAGAGGAAGTTTCCAAGTGGGCGAGAAGAAGGACATGATGAATGTGGCCGAGGCGAAATAAGTATGCTTAGACAGGAATGTATGGCGAAAGATGATTTTTTCGTAACTATTGTGGTTCGGATGCGGTATTTCGCTATCGAAAATCGGTCACTTTAATATATTAAAAGTGAGGAATATTTACTGTATGAAGATCCACGGTTCTTATTGCTGTTATTATTGTTTTCGGATGTGTGCCAACCTACGAAGTGGGTTATGCTTGATTTATATGTATGTATATTTTAGGGCCCAACTCAAAGATTTATTACGAAACCAATGATTGCAGCTGTAAGCGGCTACGCAGTTGCTGGAGGTTTAGAATTAGCCCTAATGTGTGATTTACGAGTAGTAGAAGAAACAGCAGTTATGGGAGTATTTTGCCGACGATTCGGTGTTCCTCTAATCGACGGAGGCACAGTGAGACTACAAGCATTAATAGGACTATCAAGAGCTTTAGATTTGATTTTAACTGGAAGAGCAATCAACGCTAAAGAAGCCTTCGAATGGGGACTGGCTAACCGACTCGTAGCTTGTGGAACTGGTAACTATTTAAAATAAACTTTCTACAAAAAATATTAATAAAATAATTATTTTAGCCTTAGGACAAGCTTTAAATTTAGCAAATTCAGTTGCAAAATTTCCACAAAAATGCCTTAACGTCGATCGTCTTTCAACTTACCACTCTGCATTTTGTTCCAAATCTCTTGAAGAAGCATTAGAATTTGAACGCACAAACGGTGTATCTGTTATTGAAGACGAATCAATAACCGGAGCTAAAAAATTTTTGACCGGTGTTGGAAAACACGGGAAATTTTATAAATTAACAGAAAAAATTATAAAAGATTGGGAAATTGATGATAGATCATATAATTTAAAAAAATAAATTTCAAATTGTATATAATAAATGTATTATAAAAATTGTTTGTTTTAATTACTGGTTTGGGTTGGAATTTCTAATGGGTAGATTTTCCTGACATACTTTTATTAAGACTCTTGCGGCTGAAGTTTTGCTACAAATAAATATTAATTTACTTCAATGAGATTTCTTTTTTAATTTGTTTGAACTTAACTGATTTATATTCAGCTGATCTTTTAAATTGCGACATATATTTCTTATTAAGTTTTGAAATTAAACTGGTACCACTCATCAGAGGTGTTAATTTACTAAACTTACCATCTTCACTTTCTAGAACGGAATATTTTTAAATAACTTTCAAAAATGAACCACATATGCATATACTTTCTGTTAAAACGCAAACATATTTACGGTATGGATCAAATACTGTTGTTCCATAGACAGCATCTTCGTAGGTATGAATATTTTTTAGTTCGCCATCCATGGAACACAAATCAAAATGCACTATAAATTCTGAAATTTAATTATAGATAAAAGGAATTTTGAGAAAATTACTTTCGTCAGTAAGTCCAATTGTTGTTCGTATGTAATCAATTAATATTTTCATGGGACAATCAGGATTTACGTATAACGTCTTATCTACTAATTGTACTCTACTTCCCAGATACATAAAAGCTAATAAATATTATTAAAATAAAAACTATTTGCAATAACTTTATCTTTGTTCGTATTACCGTCATTGTAAATTATAATGAAATACATTTCTCAAAATTCTTGATGTAGCGTAACTCAATTTCCCCTAGTAATTATCGTAAGTCCGTAAGTTTATTCGTGGTTTATTCAATAGTTGCTCATAGCAACTGTCAATACAAACATTCAAATAAGTCTCACCTGTCTTTTTACCTGAGTGTGGTTCTTAAAAAGTTACAAACGAAGTTTTAATAATTAATTGAAAATATTAATAAATAATGGATTGGAAAGATATGTTACAGTTGTCTCCGAGAGATATGAGTGAAGAGCAAAAGGATGAATTATGCCAAAGTATAAAATGGTTGGATATTGACATTAGTGGCATAAATTTATCAAAACTGAAAGCTCTATTTAGATTATCTCAAGAATTATTAAAATACAAAGATGAACAAGTAAATAACTAATTAAAACGACTCCCGTGTATGAATATAAACGATTTATTTTGTTGAAGGTTGAAATGCTCATCAATGAATTTGACGAAATTGCCAAAAAACAAGGTATTGATGAAGCGAAGATAATACAAAGTTTAGAAAATGAAATAAAGTCACTAAAGTCTTCAAACGAATCTCGCAGACAAACACCTGATACTGACACAATAAAAGAAAATGAAAATTTAAGATATAAAATAAAAGGATTGAAAAGTAATATGAAAGTACAGGCACAAGAAATAGACAAAGTAAATAGTAATTATTATTACAACCAATTTGTTGAACATACTTAATGTTTTAGCTAAAAAAAGATATAATCATTTTGCAAGAAGAAAAAAACTTACTACAAAATGAACTTCAAAATCCTCAACATGAAATTGATACTCAATCAGAAAGTTCTGAAATTTCGGAGCGGCGTCAACACTTGGCTGAAAATATCAAGCAGAAAAATAAACATATATCGCAACTCCTTACTGATATAGAAGTATGTATATTATTATTAATAACTAATCTAAATATTTAATTAAATTATATTTTATAGGTCATAGAAAAAGAAAATATTACCTTAAAAGAAAAGATTATAACATTACGCGATAATTTGAACGAGGCAACTGAACATATTTCAACAATAACAACAGAGATTTCGGGGCAAAAAACATCACTACAAGAATGTGCAGAAAAAATTACTTTATTATCAGAAGAAAATTTTGCCCTGCGGAATCAAATCCATGAATTAGTGCAACAGAAACATGATCGAGAAAATGAAATAGAACATTTTACAGCTCAACTTGATACTAAAATAGATGAACTCAAAGTATAAATAATTGAATTAAAATTAACATATTTTAAATATTATAATTGCAGGTATTATTAGAAGAAAAACAAATAGAATTAAAAGAAGTAAAACAAGAAAATAATGAATTAAAACAAAGACTATCTCATTTTTCCGATGATGTTAATAAGATTCCAATTACAATATTGATGGAAAAAGATGAGCAAATCGAAGAATTACAAACTAAACTAATGGAAGCAACAAAAGAAATTGAACAAAATACAGTGCTATTAAAAAATATTTCAGAATCACGAAAAACCGTTCACACCGCCTCAGAACATACAGATATAAACGAAGATTTAAAATTACAACTTTTACGATCTCATGAGCGCTGCCAAGAATTGCAAAATCTTTTAGAATCTACTGAACAAGATGCACAAAATCACGGTCAACAGGTATCAAAAAAATAAAATGAATAATTTAAACCCTAATAACTTTGAAATTAGTTGGCAGAATTAATGAATCAATTGCAAAAGTATGAGGAGGGACAATATGGTTTAACTGACGCTATCCGTGAGATACAAAACTGCAAAGTTCAAATTCATGTAAGAGAAAAACAAATTGCTAAATTAATTCAAGAAAGTAATAAACTACAGACGACTTGCGATGAATTTGAGCAAGAAAATCTTGCATTAAGGTATAAGAACAAATTATTCCAAATTGTTAAATTCAATATATATATTTTATTGTAGAGAAAAATTAGGTCTTCCATTAGATGCACCAGTATCTAAAAACGGAATTATTTCTAAACAGCGTAAACAGAAAAAATTAATCAATAATTTACAGAACCAAATAGAAATTTTAGAAGACGAAAAATTACAGATAAAAGTTGATTTACAAAAATTAAAACGACAACTTTCAGAATCCGAACAAAAGTCAGAATATAGTAAAATAGACAATAATCAGAGAGAAACTGATGTGGATAGGGGGACAAAAAGAACAGAAATTAAAGAATTGAAAGACGAAAACGAAGCGCTGAGAAAAGGACTGCATGAAATTTTGGACAGCATTCGAGAGAAAAAAGGTAAAAAAAAAATACAAAAAATAGCCTGTAAATTTAAATTTTAAATAATTTTAGGAACAAGTACACGCGAAATAAAGTCAGAATCACTAGAAAAACTTCTTCATATTCTTGATGCACGCCATGTAACCGGTTGGTACCATCCAGCAATGAAACTCCAAGCGGAAGTAAATACTTTGCAAGGAAACAATGAAGAACTAAGAAATCAATTGAAGTTATCCAGGTTTGAAATATTAAATGCTTTGAACTACTTATAATTCATAATTAATAACATTTAGATCTGAAATACAAAAAAGTAATGAACAACTAACACAAGCGGAAATGAAACTTTTCGAACTTCAGAAAAAAGTACAGGACTCTACTGAAAAATTAACTACTGTCGATGGAAATTTAGTTTCTAATTTGGTTGTTCCGCCAAATATCTCATCTACTAGTGCTGAAATCATTTCCAAGTTGAATTCTCACCTTTTAATTGTTCTGAATGTATGTAACACAAATAAAATTGAGTTAAAAGTAATATTTTGTTGGCTTTTAGGAATATCACAGCGAAATGGAAGTAAATGATAAGCTGAAAGATAAATTAGAATTATTTAAACAAGAAATAAATGTAATTCGGCAACAAATTGGTCTTCTTTACAAGCAACATTCAGATGAAAAGAAAATTTTAACTTCTAAATATGAACACGCAAAAGTTGAGAAAGAAACTTTGTCGAAATCAATTAATTCTCTTCAAGAAAAACTAGAAAATTATATAAAATCATTTGAAAATGAAAATATTGGACAAAAACTCACTTCTGATTTAGTTAGTTTGAACAGAAAATGCCTTTATTTGGAAGAAAATGAGAAAAAATTGTCAACAGAAAATACGAAATTAAAACAAGAATTGTGTTGTGCTCACAACATGACTTCTGAATACATAAAAGATTTAGAAATTTCTCAAAATAATCTTACATATAAATTAAACATTCTGGAAAATACTTTACGAGATTCTATTTCGAAAAGTAAACTAGAAATTGCTAATAAAACAATAAATGATTTAACTATAAAATACAGAGAATTATTGAACAGTATTAACAGTTTTAAAGAGAGGAACAACATAATTTTATTCAAAAAAGAAATAGAACTTTTAAATTCAGAAAAAGATAAATTATTTTTTGAATTACTTCAATTTAAATCCAAATCATATTTAACGGAACATGCTAATGACGATGCAGTAACTTTAACTAAAAAATTAGCCAATTTTGAGTTGAACGAATTAAGTGAAAGACAAAGAGCTGATCATATTAACAGTTTATACGAATTGGTAAAAGAACAACTTAAGAAATGCGAAGAAAGATGCATAGAATACGAAAACCAAAATAAATTGTTACTCAGCGCGAATTTAAAACAGCAATTAATCCAACAGGAATTACAAGACAAGTTAATAAGCTGTGTTAGCAATGAAGAATACGAAACCACAAAACAAAAATTAAAAACAATAAAGGAAGACTTGCATAATTTAAAAAATAAATATGACAGACTGCAAACCAAATACAATGTTATAGAATCCGAAATAAAAACTAGAGAAATGCTAAAATCTTCCCAAAATATGGAATTAATGAATTTGAAGCATTTATTATTGGATTTACAATCGTCTAGTGATGAAAAAGCGTTAATTGCAAGATTGAGCACAGAAGTTGTACTAGCTCGAATATGTGAGTCAGACGCTAAAAATCGATTGGATATAATAACTAATGAAATGCAACAATTATTAGAAGATCGCAAACAAAAAGATGTAATCATAAATGAAAATTATATAAAAATGAGTAGTATTCAAAATAGTTTTCAAATGAAGTGCAGGTAAGAAGTAAACTATAGTAGGTAAAATTTAAAAAATATTTATTTTTTTGCTGGTAAGTAAATTAAATAAATATATTATCACGGATTATTGCCCATTTCTGGGTGAGCCAATATATGTATAATACCGGATGGCTATTAAAAAATGAATCCTATTTGAAACTCCATAATTCTGGAGTACATTGAGATATCGATTTGAAATTTTTATCTCTTGCAAAGAGTTGAAAAGTATTCCTATCAAATTTCAAACATTTTTATAGAAAATCAAGTGAATAGCAATTTTTTAAATTTGCCATTTAACTCTATAGTCCGTTCGCCGAAACGAGAGAATTTAGAACTAACACCGAATTCGAACTATATTGTTCTTATTGGTTGATGATGACAAATTTGAAGTTGAATGTAACAATAAACAATTTGGCGGCGACTGTCAATATGTCATTTTGACCGGTTTAATAGAACTTTTCAATTTAAAAAGATAGAAGATATGCGCAATGGGGATCTGCGCATAGTAAGAACAACTGAGTTCTTTGGTGTTTGTTTCTAAAAAATTAGACGTAAAATGTGAGAATATCTCAGATAACTTGTGACGAACTTTGGGTGGGGCACAAGGTATTTGGCGCAAGTTTGCCTCGGGCGCCAATCTCGGATAATCACAGTCGGGTTATGTCCAGGGTTATAAATAAAACACAGGGCTCGATGAAGATGTGGTCTTTTATTCTCACAGCCAATTTCCTACAGTCGCTTTGGCTTACACAGTTCCTGAATTATGGCCGGTGCAAGCTTAATGGTTTGACTAATGACGGCGTTCCCTCGATACGATGGTTCCTTTCGGTCTAACTTAGCCCCACCTGGGTCTAACTCCAAACCGACGCCCGGTGTCGCGACGCGGATCAGCGTTGGTGACTCGGGACACGCTCACAAGTCGACGTCCGAAGAGTAGATTTCAATTTCCCACGAAACTCAAAAACGACGCCCGGCATCGCGACGCGGATCAGCGTTGGCGACTCGTTACACGTGTCCAAATTGAATATCGAAATCGGTACTTCAGTATCCCGAACGGTTCCCGAGTTTTAGACGAAAAACCAGATGATGACGTCACTGGTACGATCTCCAGTAGGCAGAAACGTTATTAACTCTACTGGGCGTCTTCCCCGATCTCGATGCTCGCCGGAGCCGACGGGCGTTGTTTTAGTTTATCCTCCGAGGTATGGTGATCTCCCCACTCTAACGAGTCCAGGTTCTCTCCGAGGATTAGTCCTAACTCAACGAACGTTCTGTGAACACCCAACTTTGGGTCGCGACAGAAATCTCGCGGCAAACGTGGCGGCGTCGCTGTCCCTGGTTTAGGAATCTCCACTGAGGGTTATCGATGGTCTCTCCACTCAACGAGTCGAGATTCTCTCGGTGGGTGACACAGGGAACGTGACGCTTTACACCCAAATATTGGGTCGCGTGGTTTACCACCGGACTACTCTACCCAGAACTTCGGTTCTGTCTAAAAAATCCCATTTTTGAATTTTCCACAGAAACGCTATTTACTTTACCTGCATTTTCCAGCAGTTTTCACGGCCTAGTTCACTCTCTCGGCTTCTCGCTGAGGGTTACGATTAGAGCTCTCTGCGCGTCTCGCGGAGGAACACTACTCTCTTTACTTGCAAATCGGCCCCGCCGGCTTTTATAGCCAAATCTTAAGAAACCAAATTAAACTTGCACCAATTGGTCTGCAAAGCATGTGACAATGGTAATACAATGTAATATTTGGAACAAGGGTTGCTACCTAAGAGACCAGGTTTACAATAACATGATTCGCAAGCCCTTGTCCTCCTAACTCCGAATACAAGTTTTCATACTAAACGGCTTACTAGTACTAGCTCTATAATCAATTGAAATTGCGGTTTACTGCTATTAAACAAAATAAGGGTTGCAAAGGTAGTAGTTTCTCAATACTTTACAGTACTCCCTGCAAAACCGTAACAATGCTCTGCTACACACAAATTTCCATAGTACTACCTCAACCAGTACTACTTCTAAGTGTCTCTGAACCGATAACATTCCAAAATGTAATTTAGAAAAATGAATGAAAATGAAAACCTGATGTAAAATAACATTAAATACTTTGTGCGAAGCCCAGCTTCGTCACAAACTTTAAAAAATCTTATCGAAATAAGTTCCAAAAGCTTTTATTGAAGTTAAAATGTCTAACGATCCAAATTTTCACTGAGAATACAGGTATTTTAATGCCTGCAATATTTTTGACGTTTCGTTTGACAGCCCAACTGGCAGTTGTTCGTGCCATTTTCTTACTATTTGCAGCTATAGAACTGCTTATAAAATTATCAACGTGTAATACAGTGTAATAGTCATTTGAATGGCAAATTTAGAACATCGCTATTCACTTGTTTTCTATATAAATGTTTGAAATTTACTAGGGATATTTTTCAACCATATGTCAGCAAGATATAAAAATTTATATCTCGATGTACTCTGAAGTAGTTTCAAATACGATTTGTTTTTTCCTAGCCACTCGGTATATCTCTACTGTTGAGGGCGTTTACTAGACTCTCAAAGCTGTACTGGAGAGAGCATCACAAGTCATTTTTTATTTTAAAAAAGACACTAATTTTCAAGTTTGAAAGTAAATTTAGTTTTTATAAACTAAGAAATATATGCAACATATTAAAAAATGTAGTATTTGCTCTCATGAAACATTGTTTAAGGACAGTAAAAAAGATAATTGCTTTAATATTTGAAACTTATTGTCAAAAAATATAGGCATGCACATTAATCATTATGTAGAGTAAATTATTGTAACTCTCACTATTGTATTAATTTATACAGGCCCCCTGTAAAGTAAGAAGGCCAATCCAAAAATTGCACTCTCCCAGTTAAGGGTGGGTGCGGGAAATATTGGGTGTCAGCAACAATGACCTCACTAGACGATCACTGGTCATTTTGCTCCCCCAGACAAGGAAGGGAGATACATTTTATATTTCAGTTTAAATAATTCTTGTAATGGTATGAACACATACGAAGTAACTTCGGTATACAGCGCCATCTATTAGTTACATTTCACAACATTCCATCTAAAAGAAAAGTTAATATTTATTTTTTACGTAAATATTTTTTAGGATGTTGGAACAAATAATAACAACACTTCGTTCACAATATCTTGGATTTAATCCACTGTCTACGCAAGAAAGAACTATGGAACTGTTGCGCCAAACTTACACTGACAAGCAATGCGCTTTTAACGAATTACAATTTATACAAAAACAGAAAAACGATATTATTATATTGCAGGAACAACTAAATATAGAAATGAAAAATACTTTAGAATTAAAATCTGCCTTCTTAAAACATAAACCTCACAGTGCCTTTGAAAAACTTTTGGAATGGCATCGAGACAAAAATAATTATCAGTTAAACGTAAATTTATAATATTAGTAAAATACAAAATTGATTTATTAGGTGTGTTTTAGGAATTTAAATATAAAAGAAATTTAGAATTCATTGAAAATGAATTACAACAAGCTTTACAAAGAAATAAAAACCAAGATGAACAATTATTTCAACTAGAAGAAGAATTATTAAAATGCAATAATAATTACTTATCAAACATAAACATTTTAAATATTTCTTCACAATCATCAGTTTCATCTAGACGAGTTTCCTTCGAAAGTAATCCAAAAAGTCCAAATATTAAATATGTAGATTTTGGAACAGATACTCCAGTTTTTGATTCTCCGAAAGTCCATAAAACTATTGAAACACAAACATCTCAAACTGCAGAGAAAACGAAGCAAGAAGAAATGATTTCAACCCTTCAAGAAGAAATAAAACAATTAAACGATTTAATTTCGCTGAAAGAAGGCAATTTACAAAGACAGCAGTCTTTAATATCTGAATTGGAAAAGAGTTTTGAAACTTTAAAAGTGCAATTAGCGGAAAAAGAAAAGCAAAAAAGTGAACCAGTTGCTCGGGAACCGAGAAATCAAGTTAATGTAATCGATGAAGTTGATATGGATGAACATAACGCATTAAAAGTATTTTTATACATTTTATAATAACTTATTTATTAATTTTTATGTATTATAGAGTATGGTCAGTAAATTACAACTCATGATTACTCAAAAAGATGAAGTGATTTCAAAATACGAAAGACTTCTTAAAGAAGGACGAGATGAACATAGTTTAGCTGCTTCTCGTTTTCAAGAAGAAATTAAACAACTTCAGCTTGCTTTACAGCAACAAAATCAGGCATTTCAAGAGTAATAAATTGAAAATATTACAAATTTCTTTATAATTTTACAACTTTCGTTTCAGTATAAAAAATAGTAAAGCTGAAGTATCATCAAGTGAAATTTTAACAAGTAAAACAGCTATAGAACAGTATGTTAGCCAGGTACACATTTTAGAGGGACACATGGCGGATTTACAAACATCAGTTTCAAGTTTAAATTCACAATTGCAAGCTAGTAGACAAGAATCAGTTAGATGGAGGAGTCTAGCTAATGACAGATTAAAATCTATCGAAAATTTACGAAAAGAGTAAATAATTTCCTGGTTTCTTGTAAAATTAAAATTTTAACAATTTTTTTACTTTAGATTCGATGAACAACATGAGGAAGAAATCTCCATGTACAAAACAGAGTCAGAAAAGTATAAAGACGAAAATATTTCCCTCAAACAAGAATTATCTAAACTAAAAGTAGAATTAAATCAAAAAAGTTCCAACAGCAATCAAGAAATGCAAGGAAAGGATACAAAAATACATGAACTTACAATGACAGTAATGCAACTGAAAAATGAATTAAAGATATGTAAAGAGGAGGACAAGATTGAAATGTCTCCAGAATTCTCCGAATTAGAATTGTCAAAACAATTATTAGAAACTGAATACGAAACTTTGAAGAAAAGATATGAACAAATTATGAATCGCGAAAAAAACGCAAGGGAAGAAATAAGAAAACTTAAAGGGCAACTTATCAAACGGTAAGCAAGAAATAATTCAAATGGTGTAACCATATGAATTAAAAATGAGAAATGACGTAATAACTATTATTTTGAAAATAAGAAAAAAATGTCTGGATACCTAATGTCAGTATTTTATTTAAAACTTTCTGTTCATTATATAATTTAAGACCTACATTTTTGAAGTAGAATACTTTCAGTTTTCAATATGTAAATTACTTTAAATTAATTTTCGGAATGTAATAAGTAAATTAATGCAGATAATACAATAATGGGCCCGTCTAACATTTTTTGAATTTTTTATATGTTATTAAGAATTTAAAAATAGAAATGCAGTATTTTTTTGTTTACTGGAAATTTCACTTAATAACGCCTAAAATGATTATTAAAGTTTTGGCGCGAAAGTTGTAACGTCAACGTCACTCCGCCATAAGTAGACAGAACCGATATACGTTACCATTAATATGGTTATATTAATATACGATAATGGACCTTTCCAATTTAAAGAGATAGAAGATATGCGCAATGGAGATCTGCGCATAGTAAGAACAACTGAGATCTATGACGTTTGATTCTAAAAAAATTAGACGTAAAATGTAAGATAACTTTAAAAAATCTTATCGAAATAAGTTACAAAAGCTTTTACGTAAGTTAAAATGTCTAATGATGCAAATTTTCACTGAGAATACAGGTATTTTAATGACTGCAATATTTTTTACGTTTCGTTTGACAGCCCAACTGGCAGTTGTTCGCGCCATTTTCTTACTATTTGCAGCGATAGAAAGAGATAGCCCTTAAATTGGAAAGGTCCATTATTGAAAAGATACATAAATAAAAATCATGTAGTTAAAATTTATAATTTTGGGTCGTATTTATAATCATCGGTTTTAATTAATGTAACTTTCTTTAATACAATATTGACGGTTATTATATGTACTTATAACCAAGACCTGTCTTCATTATAATTAAAATAGCATTTAAGCTATATTGCTTTTAAAATTAATCACAACAATGACAATATTGATCAAATCCTACTTCTAGTTAACAATAAAAAGTAAGAAACATTTACATTCGTATTTCAGATAAGAATATACTTAGGATTAAGATAGGGCTTACGATTCCAGCTTTCTAATTGGTATAAACGCAAACCAAGTTTACAATAGCAATATGTAAAAGCTGGTATATTATTCCAGTTTGACTTAATAATCTATTTAACAACTTTAAGTAACTGTTTATTTATTAAATAATTAAAAACGATCAAAATTTGACGTTTCGAGCTATCAAGTATGTCATACACGAAACAAAACTAATTCATAAGTTTTATGTGTGTAAAAACAGGCTGGCGCAGCAGCGCCACCAAGTCTATTCTTATCTGAAATACAGTATAACTAATTACAACAATGACAAGTATTGAGGTTACGATAATTAAAACATAAATTATAATAAAAATGTATTACCTGAATAAGAGAATAAGTAAAGTTTCTTTTAATCTTAATAATAAATTATTTGGATGTAATAAATATATTTATGTAGTATTTTAAAGTCAATCGCGTATTTGTGAGCAAAATATGCATGTAACTGGACGACTTTAGTAACGATGATGTCACAACATGGTGGCCATTTATCACAAAAAATTTAATTACATTATTATCGGTATATAAATACAAAATATATAATAATTTTCATTTCGTTTCCATTTATTTATATTCAAAATTCATATAGTCATAGACTTGGATGGACCCATTAAACGGAGTGCTATAATAAGTCATTAAGTCATTCCAATATATACCTCAATTTTGAGAAACAAACTGTATATTCACTAAAGTCATTACTGCTTGGCTCTTCTTTTATCATAGATTAATGTTTTAATAATATGTGTGTTGTATACTCTATAGAAATGTGATTAGCTAGCCCCAATAAACTTTATTGTATTCAGAATTTAGACAACCTTTGTCTATTAAAATTATTATATATTTCAGTCCAATTTTGTCTGTAAGAAACGACAAAAACGATCGAACTGTTAAAGAACAACTTCAGAAAAAAATATCCCAACTTGAAAAAGAACTGAACGAAGCAAACGATAAACTTGTACGTGAAGCTCAATTCAACGAAACACGTCGCCTTAAAGCTGCTGAAGACTTCACCCAGTGGGAGAAGATGAAGAAGTGGCAACAGGCTGCTGAGAAGCTCAAACTCCAACTCGCTTCTAAAATCGACGATCTGGAAAAGCTCCAACAGAGTTACAGCTCCGCCAAGTCTATCATATCTAGACTAGAGAGGGAGAAGCATATTCTAGAAGGAAGATTGAAGTCAGTGAAAAGTTCTGCTGTGAACATTACTTCTGCAAGGATAGAGTCATGTGAACAGGAGAATGTTAAGCTGAAAGCTGAAATAGATGTACTGAGTGCAAAATTGGAAATGCAGCAGTATCATGCTGGTGGATTGGGAGCTGCTATGTTACAAGAAAAGCTAGAAGCGCAAGAGAGAAAAATTGCAGTTTTGGAAGTGTCTGCCAAGGTAGGGCCATTATTAATTCATGCTTTTCATTTATTACTACTGCAATATGAAATCAATTTTCATACATACCTTTTAAAAGCGACGTTTAAAAATTAACTAACAAATCAAAATCGTGTAATGAGAATTAATAATAGTCTAAAAAATTTCAAAAAGAAACTTTCTCTTTAAACAATTTTTTTCTGGGAAGACAATATAAAAAAAATCTCTGAAGTAAAATAATTTTTAATTCATAATATTTTTCGACTTAGGTTTCACATTTAGAATAATTTAGATAAGTGACCCAAAAAGATTACTCTGCTGATAAATATAATAGGTTTACAGATTACAATTACGAAAGAAACTTCATTTTGTTATTTTAATATTCATCTTTATTAAGTTCCAATACATTTAACCATATACCACCGTCTGCATTTAAAACTGCTGGTTTATTCTTTTCAAATGTTAGAGGAACTTTAGTTTGCCAATTTAAAGTAAATTTAAAATTACTTAATAATATTGCAAGCGCTATTTTGATTTGCGTCATTGCGAAACGAAGACCTATAAATATATTATATATGTTAAATAATTAATTATATTTTACTATTTTTTATTTCATCTTTACCTATACAAATTCGTGGACCGTCTCCAAAAGGCAAATAACAATGTTCGGGCCTTTTTTGTACATTTTCCTTGTCAAATCTAGTTGGATCGAAAGTATCTGGATCAGGGAAATATTCTGGGTCGCTGTGTAATCCCCAAACAGATATAAAAATAGGTGTTCCTTTTTCTATGATTACGTCTGTATCAGGAATTTGGTAATCCTTGGTACATTTTCGCAATAATATGCCAACAGCTGGGTATAATCGCATTGATTCTAAAAATAATATTATTTAAAAAATTCTGTACATACTCGTAGGAAATATGTTGAGATTTTCTTGAAGAAAATATGGTATAATAATATAATATCTATTTATATTGAACTATTAAACATATATAATAATGTTGAGAGAAAGGCAAAAAAATTAATTTTACAGAAAATTATAGTGGTATTAGATAATATAAATTTAATAGGCCTAGAAAATTATAAGCAATTAATAATACTATAATTGTACTTAGTATACAATTAATGTTTGTATACTAAATAAGTAGGTATGATTTAAAATGTTAATTTTTATGCATTGCGCGTTTCAAATTGTATTTTATACTAACCTAAAATAACTTTTTCCATATATTCCATTTCCATTATAGCATCATAGGTGATTTTTCCGTCATATTTTTTGATTACATTGAAAATCTCTCTCCGCATTTTATCTTGAATGGATTCATTTCTTGAGATTTCAAAAAGAGCAAAACTTGTAACGGTAGATGAAGTCTCATACCCCGCCAGAAAAAATGTAAAAGCTTGGGCGGCTATATCATTAAAGGTGAAGCTTAAATTAGACCCTCTGGTAGACTGATTATCTTCTTCATCTAATTTTTGGTTATTTTTCAACCGAATCAGAAGTTGCATAAAGTCGTTTCTCTCAATGTTGTTTTGTTCACGATAATCTATTGTTTGCTTGACGACATTCATGAAAAAGTTAGTGACATCGGGACTTATTTGTTTAATTTTTAAAAATTTAGCTAAAGATGGACAATTTTTGAACATTCCTAATTTAATAATATCTTTTGTATCTTGTTTAAAAACACTACTGCTGTATTTTCTAAAATCTGTATCAGGGTTTTTCAAACTGTTGCAATCTATTCCAAAAGCAGTACTTCCGATAACATCAGTAGTAAATCTAGATAAAAGATCTTTTATTTCTATAGATGAACCAATATTTGTTTGCAAAATATTTATCAATTCGTCTGCACAATTAATAATAGTATTAAACATCATCTTCAACTTTCCTGAGCTAAAAGTAGGTGTTATTTTACTTCTAAGATTCTTCCACCTGTGTCCAGTAAGAGAAACAAGAGTTGCAGTTAAAGGATCATTAACTTCGTCGTAATACAAATCTCTGTCATAAAAATATTGAAAATCTGTAGTCAGACACCGCTTTACAAGCGCAGGATCAATGAAAAGGAGTCCTTTTCTATGGTACAAGTAAAACCCAGTATATTTATACCCATTTTGTTTACTCCTGGCATGAAAGTCTCGAAACACATCCAAGACGCCGTTTTTGCGGAGCACAAAATCGCCGATATTCCCGAAAGGAATCGATGGTGGGAAGTACGGAACACTTTTCCGCGCCCAGTAAGAATGCTTGTGTTTGTAGTACACATATATCACAAGTGGCAACAAAGCTATTAGCGATATTGCGGTGAATATCATGGTTGGAGAGCGTACACTGCACTGTTTACTCGCTTGATACAGCTCACAAACTGGACATACAACGGTATCTTCTCCTCTACTCGACTAAGTTTACAGCAGGTTATTGCCGTAGAAAGTCACCGGTTTATATGATTACATGGGAGTATATTTCGTAAAAAAGATATATGAAAAACGATGTTCTAAGACTTTTAAGAGGGAATTTAATTTGAAGTGTATAATATTGACGTATCTATTTAAATTTCTAGATTTTTGTCGGTATTAGTTTTGATTTCACTTTGATCAAGAATCGATTATGTTATAAGATAATAATATAAATAATATAAAAAATATAATACAATATAAAATTTTGTCTGCATTAGATACATAGTATAGTTCTAGGAGCATTCACCGCGGGGAAAATGGGGGAGTTTAGTCATGTTTAAATGTAATAATTTTTCCATGTTACTGCAATATTACTATTTTTATTAATGCAATAAAAGTAATAAAATATAGCGTATTTTTTGTACAAACGATATTATATTTATCGTTAGTTAAATCGCTCGCAATACGATGATGTATGCAACATCTTTGGTTCGACACTTGACTTTGACAAGTGCTTGTAGGGCCCCACAAGGGTGCCAAGTATGCAGCTTGTGTACTTTACCTATGCCAAATTAATTTAAGCGTGAAATTAAAAAATAAAATTGTAAAACTAGTTATTACTAATGAATATCATGTTTTATTTTCTGACACATTAAAATTAATTTTGATAAAATTAGAGCGTTCAACACGAACTGATGGTTTCCTCAAATTTAGTGCGCCAAGAAATCTTTGTATCGTATATGGCAGCACTAATCGCTCTATTTTTAAATAAAATATTTTAAAAATTAAGATTATGTGTCAGAATATAAAACAACAAGATATTCTAAATATTAACTAGTTTCAAAATGAGCCGGTTTTCAAATGGTAAAGTATTAATTTTTAGTGCCACTTATTTCAATGTAACATAAACCTGATCAGGTTGAAAACATGTTTTTTTAAATATTTATTTTTGGCACAAATGTAATTTAAATACTTTGTTATTTGCATCAATAATCATAAAAGTGGGG
Organism: Harpalus rubripes; assembly: GCA_963082715.1. Classification (NCBI taxonomy): domain Eukaryota; kingdom Metazoa; phylum Arthropoda; class Insecta; order Coleoptera; family Carabidae; genus Harpalus; species Harpalus rubripes. Next base: position 20,510,580 of record OY720449.1, read on the forward strand.
ATAGAATTTGCTTGTGGCCTGAGTTCATAGTTTGAATTCTCCAGTATAGGTTTTTTATGGAAGTGTGATTTTACTGACAAAGAAAGATATTTTGTAAAAGAAGAACCTTTCTGTGTGGAATTTGTACAAAATATATAGAATTAGCTTCCACACGTATTAAATACGTAATATTGTTTTTTTACGTCTGTTAAAGAAGTACGCTTTATTTCATTAAAATGGGATTATAAAGTATGCCTTTTTTTAATAAATGAAAGTGTGAAAAAAGTCCACTTTTTTATGCTGCGGAGTGAAATAATGAAACGTTACAGAACTTTTTTAACGTTTTTATTGCAGACGAAAAAAAAATTGTATGCAACTCGTGAGTAAAAACTCGAAAGATTTGCGCACTCGCCTTCGGCTCGTTCGGCAAATTTTCCTTCTCGTGAAAAAAGATATAATTTACTCACTTGTTACATAAATAACTATTTTTTATTTTGGTTCTTTAATATGTACTTTAAGAAACTCATTTGGATGTCATAGTACTTCTTCTGATGAGTTTCATAAAATACATATTAAGCAAATAAAATAGAAATTCTTGAAAATGAAATAACGCCTATTTGTAAATATTTGTTGACAAAAGTACCAAAATAGAAAAAAGTATATAAAATACACGTTTCATGACATTTCCACATTTGTCCCCTTAGAAAACTCGCGGCAGGCCGCTCGTTTTTAACAAAGACACCTGCGCTAAAATCATGTCTTATGAAACTTGTATCTTATGTACTATTATTTTTAATCATGTCGAAATTTTCTTCTTCTTTTAATAGGACTTTGTCCAGTTATTTTCTGTTATGTTATTCCTCTTGAGATGCAGATGTCCAGCATTCGTACCATCTTTTCTGTGGTCTTTCTATGAGTTTCATAAAGTACATATTAAAGAACCAAAATAGAAAAAGTATATTAATAGGTCTCCGTTCCGGAATGGTGCAGGTCAAAATAGCGCTTTCAAAAATATTAAGTAATTTTAAATTTACTTTGAATTCGCAAACTAAACTTCCTCTAATAATTGATAAGAACAAATTTGCAGTTTTAAATGCAGATGTTGGTTTATGGGTAAATGTCAATGAACTTAATAAAGATGAATATTAAACTAACAATGAGGTCCTCTCCCATAGTAACGAATTAGATCATGTGTCATTTATATTAAAAATATTAAAATTTTAAAAAAAGTTATTGATTTTTAAAATAAATAAAAATAAAATAAATATATCTTCACGGCTTTTTACCCAATGCTTGGTGCACCAATCTGCTTTGTACACATATCGGTAATGATCTAATGATGAAATGAAATAATCAAGTATTTAATACCATTTCCTCATCTCTACAGGATGATTCATAAAGAATGTGCTAGAATAAAACCATATATTGGGGAAGCCATTTTGAGTAAAAAATGTTTTATGATGGTATTCCGCCTGGAAACTTATCGTTACAAAGTTAGAGCCTTTTGAAAGTGCACTACATCAGACACATTTTTATTTAACTCTGGTACTTGTACTAAAATTTTGAAATTTGGTATGTAGGCCAAGAACAGAGAGGTTAAATCGCCCGTTTCCGCCATATTGAAAAAATGAAGGCCAAAATAAGTTTTTTGGCAATGTCTCCAGTATCTCCTAGACAAAAAGTAGTTATTATAAAAATCCCGTAATTTTTTAGACAAAAAGGATTACATTTTTACCTGGAATGAATAATCAGAGTTACGTTAAAATATGGTTAACCAAAATAATTTATGAAAAAAAAAAAATAAGTTTCACAAAAAATATGCAATATTATGTATTTTATATTTAGTCTGATAGCTTTCATTACTTATAACATTTTGCTTCTTTGTGGTACTGAATTAAGTAAGATTTCAATGATTTTTAAATAATTTTTGTCAACGGTTTCGTACAAATTTTCATTTGTGCATCCACCATTCTGACATGATTAAAGATAGAATAACGCGGTTTAATTATTCGAATTTGGCGTGAAATTCTATTTCATATCATGTATTATATTATTTTTACGAGCGGTTCGCGAGATACTAGCTACTGAAACTTACAGCGTATAGAGAACAGAAAAACTCCTTATGTTTTCATATTATTTACTAAAATGTAATAGACCGTGAGATCATAAGCGATCTAGCGGGAAATTTGACACAAAAATTAAAAAACCCGATTTTAAAAGTATTAACAATTATAATAGTTATTTATGTACCAAGTGAGTAAAGAATTTGCGCACGCGCCTTCGGTTCGTTCGGCAAATTTTCCTTCTCGTGAAAAAAATATATATAATTTACTCACGAGTTGCATACAATTTTTTTTTACGTCTGCAGTAGGAACGTGAAAGCAAGTGCCCTTTTTTCACACTTTCATGTTTAAAAAAAGGCATATTTATAAACCCATTTTAATGAAAAAAGGGTAGTTTTTCAACATACGTAAAAAATATATAATTTTGCATATACAGTGATCAAAAATGGCTGAAGCGTGCTGCTCCATACGATTTTGACATTTGCCACTTATTTATTACGACAGAATTACTGTATTCATGGGCGTACCTTTCGAATTTTGCTAGTTTTTATAAGAATAATCCTAAGAACCGTCTTCTTTACGTTCACCCGAACGAGTATATGCTTCAAGAAGAAATTTGTTGCGCTCTTCATTAAAAGCCATAATGAAAAGGAATGTCTTAAAGACTTTTCACGAAGATATGCGAAACAAATATCAAATGAATCAACGTACGGCAAAGATATTAATCAAATGTCTTGTAGCTGTCATAATATGGAATATAGTTTTGATGAATTATGGAAAATTGAAATTTAATTTGGCATTATTTTGGAACAAAAGTTGTCACGTGACCTTCAGCCCTTTTTGATCACTCTGTACAACTAGGTGTATATATACAATTAAAACACTTTCCCAAAATTTGTCAAATATCCTAATTAGCCGGTGTACATTTATTTTCTATAATAAAATTTCACAATTCAGTACTCTCTTTCTCATTGTTCAGAGAAAGTACATCTAACCAAGTTCCTCCAATAGGTGTTAAAACAAAACTCCCTGGATTCATAACCAATGGGTCGGCAGTCTTCTCATTCAGTCCAAACTTAAATTTAAGTAATAAAACCGCGATTGCAGCTTTCATTTGTATCATCGCAAAACGTAAACCTGCAACGAAACAATGAAAGCTTTAACTCCCTCCTAATAACAGTTCACTGAGATTTACCGATACAGATCCTAGGCCCACTGCCAAATGGCAAATAGGTGTGATCAGCACGGAATTGACTCTGGTCGGTTTGAAAGCGACTGGGATCAAAAATATCTGGATTGGAATAGAATTCAGAGTCGTGGTGTAATGCATGAACTGGAATAATAACCGGAGTGCCATTTTCAAGCACCACATTGTCCGGGAGAGTGTAGTTGGTGGTGCATTTGCGCATTAGGATCACGAATGTTGGATAACGGCGCATTGTTTCTATAAAGAGAGATGAGTAATTATTTATGTTTTCCAATATCTATACATACTTATAAAGCGACACCTTATCCAAAGAAATCTAGTTACAAAAGTAACAATTAATGAAAAAAATAGACATTTTTAAAAAATAAATAATTAGTGCCTTAAAGTAAATATGTATACAGGCTGTTCATTTTTAAGTAGCTACCATTGCGATCTCGAGAGTTATAAGAGATACGAAGTAGGTTAAATTAGCGAAGAATCTCTATTTTACAGGGGTTTTTCAATGATAAACTGAAAAAAAAAATCAACCAGTGGTTCTAAAAATATTTATACCAACTTTTTTATTTTAAATAGAAACGAATACAAAATTTGCGAAAAAAATTAATAGTTTTGAATTAATATCCCCAAAATATGATACATATTAATAAAAGTGCCAGGACTGAAAAAAGTGAATATAATTAAAAAAGATATTTTAAATTAAATGTTTTATTCTTTATAAAAACTGCTCAAAATAATCTCAATTTTTATCAATACATAACTATTTTACATAAAAAGTTGGTATCCATATTTTTAGAACCACTGGTTGATTAGACCAGAAAAGTGTAACGGTCAAACTTAGGCGCGAAATTCAAACTCAGTTCATAACGCTGAGAACATAATTTCAATCCCCGTGTATTTCTTACCAAGGAAATTTTTGCTCAACTTTAAAGGCCGAAAAATCTCATAAAAGTAAATCTCTTATGCAAAGCATTATATGTAGCACCTAGACCGATCCTTTATCTCCAGATTCGTACAATAATATTCACATGAACTCTGCACAGTTTATAATTATTTAAATAATAATACAACACTACAAAATTCATTGAACGTATGTCCTAGTTTGATAGTGCATGCTTCATCTTCTATTGTGCTGTCCTATTTACTGGTGTGTTAACGACATACGGTATCCTTGCTTGCACCAAGCATTTTAATTTCCAATAATTTTCTTACTTTACCTTTTCTACAGGTTTAAACTGTTGCAATCTATTACTGAATAAACAAACTATCGAATTCTTAGCAAGAGCTGTTTAATATCTTTTACAAAACATCTTTTATTTGTCTGTAAAATTAAACTCCTATATGAAACCTATACTAGGGAATTCAAACTATGAACTCGCGCCAAAGGCAAATTCTAACCTAACTTTTCTGGTCTATACCCATGTAAAATTCTTTGCTATTTAACTAATTTTGTAACTCTTATCTCAAGGTAGCAATGGTAGCCACTTAAAAATAAACATCCTTTATATATGGTTTAATGCAAGATTAACAAATGTTAACATTTCATACTTTTGGGAATGAGTCAATTAAAAACAATAAACTTTTAGTGTTAATACTTGGCGACACAAATCACAGATGGCGGCGTTGCTATCGCAAACGAAAACGGTAGAATAAAGACAAATACCGAACGACAGGTAAAAAATAAATGTTGTTTTGTGATTTTCAAATAAGGTGAAAATTTATTTCGTATCGCGAAATTCAAAAATTGAGAAATACACCCGAATTTTAGAAATATCATAAACTTGGTATCTACTGTCTTTCACTAGTTTTAATTTTCCCGCTAGAGGTCTCATGCTTAATTTCAGTTGCCAATAGTGACGGTAGATACCTTTCTGGGAAACTTGACATTCTGTACTATTAATGTTAATGACAAATTGCACTCATTTTGTGTCTATGACAATAGTACTTAGCATATGTATGTTGGTTCTGGTTATTTATTGCAATAAGTATTTTCTTTTTAAAGACATGAAATTAGTTGAATGGATGATTTATAAGTTCCTTTGCACTTTGCAGCTAGACTTTATTGGCAGGTGTATTTTATGCAAAATTTATTTACGATATATTTTTGTTTTTTTGGGAATATTTCAAGTACTTTCAGAATATAATTTTCTTAGTTTATTTAATTGTGCGTCATTAAAATGAGTTAAATCTTGGATCCATATTTTTTATTAATATAAGAATTTCTTATGGCGTTTTCCATTGCCAAAGTGGAATCGCACTCATTTCAACAATGTGACGTCTTACACTGTATGAGTGTTCACTCCAGTGCAGTTTTATAGCATCGACAACGGGTAGTCAACGGAAAACAAACTATTCACTTTATCCATAGCCATGCTATTGGCGAAAAAATTCAAAGTGTGTGACGTCTGGCGGCAGATTTGTGAACTAGAGGAATAAGGAAACGTTGATACCATACATTGAGACGTATGTAATTTGAAACAGGTTTAATTTATATTTGTTGTAAAAGAAAGTGAAATATATAGTTTTTATTACATTTTCAGATTTAAATAATGGTCAGTAAATGTCATAGACACTGCTCAGTGCCACAATGCAGTAATTACAAGTCAAAAAGTGTAAGTTTACATTATATTTCAAGTGACAAAATATGATCTTGAAATTTACTTCCCATATAGTTTTGACGTCTACAATCGGTTCAATTTTTTTCTTTTTTAAAATAGGATGGTACAATTCTTCTAGTTTTATAGCCAAACTACACACTGTTTATCATTCTTTTTAACAAGTTTTCCCCTTACTTGTTCCAAATCTGTACAACTTAGTTTTTCTATTTCTTCTGCTCATAAACTAATAAATTAATAACATAATAATAATGATAACTTTTGTTGTAAAACAATAAATATAGTTTTTATTTTTACTAACTTGTTTATATGCAACAAAACTACAACAATGTTTGCATTTGCCTCCCAATCCTGCTCTACAAACTAAATTTTGCATTCCAGTAATTTATATTTTTATTTAATAAAATTTTATATGAGGATCTCCACACAAATGACTGTTTTTTAAACAAGATCCCAATATTGTACCTGATCCATCAACTATTATTCCACAAAGCAATACATGTCCTGCCTTAAAAATTACTTCGCATTTCTTTATAGGATGTGCAGAAGCAATGTATTCAAAAATATCACCTAACTTTATGTTAATTTTTCCATATTAAATACTTTGCACTTTGAAATGCATATTGCCAGCAATAAGGAATGAGGGAACTCTCCTTATTCCTCCGCCATCTTGCTACCGTCCGGCCTGCCACCTATAGTTCAGTTTTTTCGCCAATATTGCAATGAAAATACTGCACTGCCTATGCTTGGCAGTGCAAGAAAGTGCGCACTGAACTCGAACTGAGTTCAACATAATGGAAAACACGATACTGTAAAATTGCGCACTTTATTTGTCAACGGAAAACAAAAACTGCGCTCGGTGCAAGAAAGTGTGCACTATAACTGACAATGGAAAACGCCAATCTTATTCAAATGTTAAAAAGTTAGGACACTTTCCGGGACAGTTTGTAATGCGGGACAATCCCGCGCATACCTTGTCGTCTTGTCACTTTACTTTATGGGCGCTCATAACTAGGGTGTAGAGTGTACTACAGGACTAAATTTTATGGCATTAATAATTCGAAATAATTATTGACTTTGGCAGGATTTAAATTCTGGTCAATAGAACTTTTTGGACTAAACATTATTTTTGCCATAAAATTAAAAACATATCATACCCAAAAGAACCTGTTCCATATATTGCATTTCCTGGAGTGCGTCATAAGTTATCCCTCCATGTTTTTTTACTACTTTGACTATTTCTTCCCTGAGGTTATTCTGTATGTGGTGCAACCTGGATAGTTCGTACAAAGCGAAGGTAATTGTGCTGGCCGACGTCTCGAACCCCGCCAAGAAGAACACAAAGGCATGTGCGGCGACTTGATTCATCGTCAGTGGAGAGAATCTTACGCTTTCCTTTGTCATTTCATTATCTACGTCTCCTTTGTCCATTAGCTCCATAAGCAGCTGCAGGAAATCTTTACGAGTTATGTTTTTCTTTCGACGCCACTCTATAGTTTCCTTTACGACGCCAATGAAGAACTTTGATACTTCGTGGTTTATAACCTAAATTAATTTCAATATTAAAAAAAATTAAAGATTATGCAATATTTTTTATAATAATAAAAATACTAATTTGTTATTTTCGTAAATAATTGAACAAAAAGTGTGGTACCAGAAATGGTCATGAAAACCAACCCCCCCCCCCCTTCCTGTGACTTCACAATACGTCATCATAACCTATAGGGAAAACAGCTTGTCTATTACCTACGTTATTTTATTTATATACGAGTATATAAAAATATGCGATAGTTTATCACATGCTAAGGTGTATGAACTTTGACGTCACATTCTGTTTAAAATCACGTGACTTTTTCAAAATATTACACAAGTTTCAATAATTAATAATAATAAACTGGGTATTTCGTGACATTTTCAAATTTGACACTATTTAAAGAACAATATTTCTTAAAATTTAATATTTAAAGGTAAAAATTATTATAAAAATTATTGCAACAACCCAACATCATTTTGAATAACTGCCAACTGAGGAACATTTAACCTTCCAGAATGTGAAACGCAATAAAATGTGTTGTAAATTTTATTACTCCTACATGACTTTCATTCATTAGTAATTTGTTTTCAAAGTAATATAATATGACATTTACAATATATGTACTCGTAATAACTCTTTACGTGCAATTAATAATGGAAAATATCCCATTTCTTTCACATATTATATCGTCTCTAGGCAACCCACACACACACACACACAGCCACAGCATTGCTAGAATAATATATAGGCGTTTAACATGGGAAATTTGTTTTTATTTGCGCAAAAGTTACCAATTAATTTTCGACAAATTTTTGGTAATAAATGTTATAGATAATTAAATTTTACGCCTAAATCACTAAACAGATTTAATTTTTCACGTTTGACAACCTGTAAAATCGAATTTGAAATTGTACAAATATTGCTAATTTATAGCGATAGCCATGGAACTGAAACAAAATTACATCGTTTGAACTATCAGAAATGTAATGTTATATACTCTGTTCCATTTAAGCCATTCGGCAGATGGCGCTCACATCAGCGCCAATTTTAAGTATCCGAAATTACATTCGGTAAACTTGTCTCCAATTTTAGCCAATCAGAGAGTTCAAAACTATTCGGCTAGCGCCTCGGCCGCAATAGCTGGGTTCAACACAAAAAGACCGCTTTCTACTCCTAATAACATAATATACTATTTCAATTTAACAAAGAAAAAGTATCAGCAATGCGAGCATATTTATTCGCGCGGCGTCGTTTCATGGCCGAGGCGAAGTCGAATCTTTGAATTTAATCTAGGCAGTGAATATGCTATTTTTGCGGCCTTGCCAACACGGCAATTGAAATAACATTAACATTCAAAATATTATTTCCATCGCCGTTGTCATCAGGGTTGCTATGTAAAAACAAATTTGAATGATTTTATTTGCAGCCATAAAAATAAAAAATCTGGTGTGGGTGTGGCCAACACAATACCTCCCGCCATGTACCGCCCGAGTCACAAAAAAGATTAAGCTAATCCTTATTTTTGGATTAGTGAATTTTCCTCGAATTTTGGAAGTTTATTTCTTAAAATATAGTCTAATCTAATTCAAGTAACTACCTTTCTTGATAATAAAATGAAGATTAAATTTTAAATACCGGGATAAAATAGAATTCACTAATCCAAAAATGAGAATTAGCTTAAACTTTTTTGCAAATCGTTAATTTTTTTAAATCTAAATACATACCTACATATTTACATATGCTGGAAACTGTATTGATTTCCTTTCCTATTGTTCTATTTACCTTTTTCTTTTTCAAACGTTACTATTATTAATTTGAAATGATTAGTTCTTTGACATTTATCTGTAAGTTACATACAAACTGCGCATCCAAGTTTTGTTTGTTTAAAGCGTAGTCTCCGGGATTTATATTATAGATGATTTTATAAATTTATCCATAAAATATATAGAAAAAGTATTAATCTGTAGAAAATTTAATAATCTTTAATTTTTATAATAACATTAATGTCGAAAAAATAGCATTTAAAGGTATTTTTCGAAGAAAAACTATTTTGAGCTTCTAATAAAGTGCCATTTCCGGTTATCCGATTTACACCAAAATCTGATGGGCTCTTTCCATTACAGAAAAAATTAAAATTGGATTCTAGGGACCTTAAAACGTGCTTACCATAATCTCCCTTACCAAGGGTAGCGGGAGGTAAAAAGGATGTTCCTAGTAGCTCTCAATAACATTAAACTTTTAATAAATAAATAAAATAAACATATCATCACGGCATATTTCCCATTGCTGGGTGTGCCCAATTTGCTTTATACGCAGATATCTGTAAAGATGATGATATATTCGTACTGTGCTGGCGTTCCTGGCATTCATTTCGTAGAGTGAGTTTTTTTGTACCAAGTTAAAAAGCACGAAAAAGTAACAGATTTGTTTCATAATCGAGACGAAGCCGAGTCTGAATTTAATCTAGACTATAGGCAGAGAATCTGCAACTCTGTCGTGTTGAATAAATATTTTTTTCGTCGATTGTTTAGAATATTGATTTTACAAACATTTTAAATTTTATTTCTATCGTTATCATCATTTTGCATGTGCATGCTATATAAAAACAAATTTGAATAATTTGTAAATTAACATGTGTTGTTTTAACATTAAAAAAGTGTGTCTACTTACAGACAGGCTCTAAAATGAAGTAAATATATTAGGGTGGACCTTAAAAGGAGCCAAGTCAAATTTTAATCAAGCCGCCTCCTAAAGTGGTTCCAAATAAATAATTAAAAAATATGCTGGCAATGATTCCGCTTAATATTAATATTTGACCGTTTCTAAATGCATTTGATTTTTTCCATTTAAATAACATTGGGTTTGACACATTTTCGAAATTTATTTTTTTTCGAGGTAATATCAATTTTAAAAAATCCATTCAATATTGAAATATATACTAGAATGACCCGAGAATATGTGGACAAATTTCGAAGACCCAATCATTATTCTTAAGATAATTGTAGATGGTTAAACTATCGCACAAAAGTCCAAAAAGCTATACTCTACTCGAATTAAAAATAATGATTGGGACTTCAAACTTTGTCCACGTATTCTCGGGTCATTCTAGTATATATTCCAAGATTGAGTGGATTTTTTCAACCTCTTATAGCTTCGGAGAAAAATAAAGCTCCAATATTGCGTCAAAACCCAATGTTATTTAAATGAGAAAAATCAAGTGCATTTAGGCACGGCCAAATATTAATATGAAATCATTGCCAGCACATTTTTTTTTATTTCGCGAATCTGGCGAATCGGGTTCGATCCCGACCGACGCCAAATATTTCGAATTTTAAATGGCACAAAATTGACTTCTGTGCACGACAGATAACTAATTATTAATTATCTTTAGTTGTTTCTGATGTATTGCACGTATTTTATTACCTCTTATGTTTTGTGACGACATTTTCATCCTTACATTTTTGATTTTGTAATGTAATGATCTTATTTTCCATCTGTACTTTAACTATCCCTCATGATGATTCATTTGGAATCGAAACGTAGGAAAGTTAATTAAATTATTTAATAAACACTGTTTACCACGACTGCAATTATTTCTCATCATCCCTACAATCATACCAACAGTCAAGTAATACCGGTAAATTTATTAATTTTAAGGTTCGATTTTTGAGGTTATTAATTGTGTTGATCATTTGAAATTTAGGACTTGTGTGCTGTGGGCTTTCTATACCATCTGTATTTTGAGACATTATGAACATACAAGATGGAAATTGAATTTTGAACTAATTTTCTTTTTGTTTCAAAATTTAATTTAAATAAGATGTTTATGCGTTTCGTTGGAAGGAAAAACTTACTCTAATTCTCAGCAACCTCGAAAGCCCTGGAGCATTCCTAATGATAAGCCTTTTGATTCCATCAAAGAAATTCGATTGAAACACTCTTCGTCCCGCTCTTCGGAACTCCGCATCTGGATTGGTTAGACTGTTGCATTCGATTCCGAACGCACATGAGCCAATCACATCAGTTGTGTATCGAGCAGCTAGATCTTTCATTTCAATCGTCTGTCCGCCCTCACATTTCAAAGCATCTGTTAGTCGTTCGGCGCAGTTCAGCACCGTGGGAAACATAACCTTCAATTTCCCCGAAGAAAAAGTTGGTGACAGTTTCTGACGGAGTTCCCGCCATTTTTCTCCGCTCAAAGCCACTAAATGTGCGCTTAACGGATCATTTTTTTCATCGTGGTAAATACCCCGATCAGGGAAGAATTGAAAATCGGTGCTGAGAACTTTTTTTACTAGCTCAGGGTCGATTATTAATAATGCTTTCCGGTTGAAGAAGTACAAACCGGCATATTTGCATCCGTTGTGTTTGAACTTTTTGTAAATTTCCCCGATTCGGTCGGTGAAGCTTTGTTTGCGTAGTATTACAGAGGTAATACTGCCAAATGGAATTTTCCCCGGCTCATACGGCACTTTCAACCTATTCCAATAGTTGTGGCAGTGTTTGAAATAACCGTATATGAGGCACAATAACGTTGCAAACACCACTATTACATTATTTCCAATAAAATTTAGCGAGAAATACATTTTTACTGGTGTGTAAAATGTTGTGTACGATATTATTTTTCAAGATTTTGTTCAACACTGCTACACATTTAACTAGCACTGCTGAGTAATTCTAGATGTATGAATTGTACTTGTGTGGCTAGTACGTAGTATATGGTTTCATGTAGCTTGTTCATTCTAATTAAGGTCAGGAAATGTGAATATTCACTGTTATCTTTTTGCTCTATGATAAATATTTTTAGTGCTAAATTTTATGCAAATAACATAATAATAAAACATTTTTGATAGCGTTTTATAATTATAATTTGGTATGACAAGTAAAATTTAAATTTTATATTACAAACTTTCACAGCAAAAAAATCTAATTATCATATCAAAGATATTTAAATTGTATGCGCATGTGACGTCAATAGGTACGTCGTTCAAAAAACAATATTTATTTCTTTTTAAACGAATATTTATAAACATATTCATATCATCAAATTAAATAAAACTTAAAATTTAAATAAAGATCCTAAAAATAAGTGGATAATTTTATGCATTCTTACTAGGGTGATTATAATTACCTAGAAAGGAAACGGGACAAGGGGGGGGGGCTGATATCAATAATAAAATTTCTTATAGAACATTGCAAAAGCAAATAAAATTTGTCTATATGATATTTAAGTTCAATAAATTGTTTTTTAACGAATTTTAAATTGTTAATCAATTTTTGTTTTATTCTCTAGTGTTATAATAGTATATTAAAAATCGAATGTCATAATAAATTGTCTTATTATTTTGTGTGAAACCTTTCGAACAAAATAAACGACAATTATGCGATGCGTTCTTTATTTTTGTCTATTTTGCGCCTTTTATGTCCTTTTTAATTAAAAAATCGTAGTTTCAAAATTTTGGGAATGCTGTGTCAGCTGGTGATACTAATGTGACGTTGCCAAATTCATATGACGTTCAACAACACAACTCTAACTTTATTTCTCATTTTTATAACAACAATTATGAGTCAATCGCGATAGCGAAAGAATGTGGAACTAACTCGCGGGGTCGGTTTGGGATCAGTTTCGAACCGAACCAATCGTACGACTTGTCTTTGTCCGCCAATTAGTTCCACATTCTCTTGCTATCGCGAATGGAGTATACCTACGATATTTTCTATTTCTTTCTAACTTTACAAGGTATTCTATTTCTTCTCTTCTTCTTACTTTTAAATTCAAATTTATATAAAAATAAACTTCTTAACAATAGTTTATTTTCTTTTATTTAGCGAGATTTGACATTTGATATTTTTTGACATTCACCAACCTTAAAGAAAAATGATTGTATTAATCTATTACAGCACTCTAATGAGCTATTAACGAACTGTTTTGGATGTTGCAATAGACCATATTACTATCTCAATGCGCATGCTCAGAATGCACCAATCATATGCTTGGAAGTACTGCGGAAATGAAACCAATGTTATCTTATGGGAAAAATTGTATTTTTAAAGCAAAATATTATTTTATGTAGACATAAATTAACGATAATTTTTTTCTTGCAAGTTTCATTTCATGTTTAACTACTGGATTCTGCCCTTATAATATATAAATAATCAATAAAATAAATATTAAAATTTAAAAATTTTAAGCGCCTGTTTACTCTTCTGTCACTGACAAATAACCCCAAACTAATGTTTTGTTGTTGTGATTCTTTTGTAAAGTGCGAAATATATTTTTTTCTACAGTCTATATACAAAGTAGCCATTTGCGTTCTCTTTTGTCAACGCAAAATGTCACTTTGCCGCTATAGAGCGACAAAGTAGAAAAAACGCTCGCTCCTCAAATTTCTAACTATACAATGTTGAGAAATGTTACTTGGCTACATTCTTAATGGAAAAGTTTAGTCAGGAATTAATGACACTGTAGTTACATATTACAAACTTACATAACCAAACAAAATGCCGCACTGCTGTTAAAATAAAATAGGGCATTCATTTACAAAAACGAAAGTATAAAATGCTTAGTTTAGATTGAAGCAGTAGCTCAAGAAGAATGGAAAATACCGATAAGTAAAAATAAATAAAAAATAAATTTTTGTTATGGTGGAGGACCCCATTGTGGCGACTGTAGAAAAAATCTTGTGTGTGTTTCGAGCGCAAATGGACATTGTCGATTTCGAGAGAATGCCTCTCAATCGACAATGTCCCATTTTACGCTCTTAATACACAAATAGCTATTTTTAATTATGCCTGTTTACTATTGTTGCTTTCCGGATTGTGATTTGAATCCATTAATTAAAAAGGAATATCTTTTCCTATAGAGAAAATAAGTTAGTATTGCCAACTTAATTGGAAAAATTAAAAAATTGTTTGTCACCCTGGCACGCTTTTTTCATTTCATAAATCTGTCGGCAGAGGCGCTATAGTTAATAATATGGTCTATAGGTTTGTTATAGACGCAAATATAAAAATCTTTAAAAAGGTGAGAAATCTTCTAAAACGGGACAAATAGATTATTTTAACTAAAACGAAGCGGGACGGCCGATACTTTTTTTAAAAAAACGGGACTATCCCGTTCAAATCAATATCAATTAAAAAAAATGATAATTTACATAATACCATTTTATGTTTTGTTTCACATTGACATTGAACATGTAAAAAAGCTTGCTGTGCGACTGTTCCGGTGCTATTGATGCACATAATTTTTATTCACAATACAAATATGTATGTTATTTATTGGAGTAAAGGCCGTGTCGTTGAAACTTATCCTCTTCACTTTGTCCTTGCGGTTGAAAACCACGCCGTCGACAAGTTCTCCCAAACCAAATATAAAGAACTCCATTAACCGTGGTTTTAAATGGGATGAAGGAGGGGCTTTAAAATATAATAAGAGCAAATTTCAAAATGATGTATAAATTTGTCTCAGCAACATGTCTCACACCTTGACCTTTAAAATATCGTTTTAGAATTTTTGTAATTCTTTTTCCAGGGCACGGTCGAAGTGACAGCAGAATTAGAGCGCTTGAATAACACGATAGTGTCCCTGCAAAAAGCAAATTTGCGTTTGGAAGCAGAAAATTTAGAGCTGAGTCTGGATTTAAAGAAGGCTGTCGCCGACAGCCCGTATCTTCGAGAACAGATTCAGCATTTAGAAAGGTAATTATGTCAGATTACACAGTACTCCTCCTTGATAATTATTGGGTATTAAGACCCCTTTGAATCGCCCACGCTATGCAATCAATACTTGTCTATTTAGGTTAATCTCAAATTACACCAATACCGCACTCAAATCAATTTGCAAGATTATTCTTATTGATTATCTTTTTACGACGAATTAAAAAAAGACTTGATTGCATTTCATTGATTTCTTCTCTGCTGTATTTAAATTTTTCGTAACACGTTTGTAAAGTGATTACAATCATGAAGATGAAACTATTTAAGAGCAGATGGATTTCAGATCTTATTTTTAATTTAGGTGGAAGTTTATAATAGAAATTTACATTATTTTTTCAGTTGAGTAAAAATTTAATTTGTGTTTAATAACACAGGTTATCAAAATACAACTATCTACATTTTTGTAGGATGGCGAAATAATAAATATTTAATAGGTTTGAATTTTAGTAATACTCCTAGATAAATAGTATATTTACAGGTCAAGTTCAAAAAGTGTTGTTTTACTGGATAAGACAATTTTCAGAAATCCTCCAAATCCTGTAAATTGATTTTCATGAAATGATTTCTATGCTAATTTAACTACTTCTAATTTCAACCCTTAGTATATAAATTACTATTTATTCTACGACACAACTTTTGGGTGGAGAACGTTTAACATTTAAAGTTTTGAGATTAATTGATTAGCAGTGGTATCTTAAATATCATTATAAATAAACGATCAACGGAAAATAAGTTTTTGAAGGCTTAATCGCGTAGTGTCCTTTATAAAAAAAATGTCTGTAAAATATATAATCGTGTTAGAAAATAAATTAAAATATGTTTATAAATTCATTTTACTTTAATAACATTGAAAATTAATTAAAAATCCACTGTAGCATGTGACAGCTTCATATTTTATTTATATGAAAATTCCATGAACGAAACAAGCGACTAAATATTTAATTTTCGATCATTTTCTTTTAAAATTTATTTTATTTGCTTCCTCTTTTAATTAATTATTCGCATTAATAACAAATAATTTATTGCGTGTTTCCAAAGTTTTGGATTGAAATAAAGCACTCATTCCTTTTGTCTACGTGGCAGAGTATTCTTTTGTTCTGAGTGAGTATTGTTTGAAGGTACATCGACGTATTGAAATCAGAACAATCTGAGCATCACGTCGTAACAAATTCCGGCGATCAACTTCAGTCCGGAAGCGGCAACAAGAAGGTTTTGGAACTTGAGAAAACGGTGTTATCGCTAAAGAGATTGGTGGAGAAACTTCAAGTTGAAAACAAACGTCTACAATCTAGACCCTGCTCTTCCAGCTCTGACAGAAAGGTTTATAGTTCTATTTTCGTAACGATACATAAAGACTGGCTTTCATTCAATATTTTAACCCTCATTTGCTTTGCTACATATCGGCCCATAAAGTTTTCACCTTTTTGAATAAATAGGAATTTTACATGTACTACTAACAATTTTACATATCAGTAAAACTAGTTGCTAACCAGCAAACTCTGTAACTGCAGCTTTTACAAAATTTTGAGCTATTCGTATTTTGATTAAGATTTATTGAATATGAGAATTCAATTAAAAAAAAAATAAAGGGCACAGGAGAAAAAGTTCAATTTCATTTTTTTTTTTTTATTTTGAACTTGAAATGATAGGTATCTAGTAGTTAGTTTGGAGAAGTTTCGATTGCCACATTTAATGGTGAGTTTATACAGCAAGTAAAATAGTAAAGTCAATTAAGAAATAAAATAATAAAGTAAAAATGTATGAATTCAGTGTCGTTTATACAAAAAAGTAACAAGTAAAATGGAACCAATCAGAACGAACTATTGCATACATGCTCATCTCATGGTAGTAGGCAGCAACCGGGAGCAACGAAAAATGAAAAATAATTTCTAATGAAATTATAAACGAATATTGGGGTGTATTATGTATCTTATTATGTTAATATTAACATTCTGTTTGAGTTTTTTACTAAAAATAATAGCAGACCGCTGACTAAAATAAATAAAACTACAGGTCATAAAAAAAATTTCTTTTACGGCCGAATTCACCATTCCTTAATTATGAGTTGATCTACAGTTCAACGCTGATTCTGAATCAATCCAATGGGGACTTATACAATTCAAACTTTTTGGGCGCCATCTAGTGAGTAAAAATGTATCTAATACGTAGTTATGTAGTGAGCAAGATTTAGCACTACAGTTTGACATTTATCATGTGATCCAGCACATGATCACAACAACTGTTCTTTGAAAGGAAACGTAAACATTTTTATATAATTATTTAAGTATATGATCTACTCAGTGCATACCTTGCAATTAATTCATGTTTATTTCCACTTTTCTTCAAACCCCGGCATTCTAACCATCTTTTCAACTGTAAGACTGAATGATTTCAATGTTTTTAAACACAAATCGTGCCCCCGGTACATCATTTATGTTAAATTCATTCTTTATTTGTGAACTTTTTTTTTTAGAGATACATGTTTCGCCGCGGGTGACATCAAATTTATAAGTCCCCATACACCAATAACAGGCTCTTAAAATTAACATTGTATGGGATACAGAATGCATCCCGTATAAACATACATACTTGTCTTGTATAAAATGTAATGGCTGACGGTATTGTATTGGACGTGACTATTATTATTGAAACAATTCGGTTACTTTCGCGATAAACCTAAAATGTTATGTTAAAACATTTTGTATATAGTCTTTCAAAATCTTAAATTATGAAGAAAACATATATAACTGTCGACTAGTTGATAAATAGTATCTAACCACACTAACCTTTAATATCTGACATGTTATGAAAAATGACAGAAGATGTTACCAAGAGAACCCAGGAAAAACCATGGTTGCGTTGGTGCGCTTTGGTTGCAACCACGGTTGCAACCAATTTAACCGGGTTTCATAAATGTACAATTTTTACAATTTGAAATTATTGGAACACTTTTGGTTAACCACGGTTAAAATTTGTTATTTTTTGAATATACCCTAAAGTAAATGTTATTGAAGATACAGTTGCAATTTTATTAATTTTTTCTTAATACAAACTTTTTAAGACGAAACTTTATTTTTACTCTCCCGAAATAGTAAATATGGACTTTTATTTATTTTTTCTGGACCCTTCAAATATAATAAAATATATAGGTCACTTCTTACGCTTTATTGAATATACGCATAAAGATTCTATTTCTTTGATTGACAACTTCACTTACGTAAAAGTATTGCAGGTTGATATCATACAATTTATTCTATACTTATATAAATACAGTAGTTTTTTTTTTTTTTGAATAAGTTATTGCATGAGAACTTTAAAACTATTCTGTTTATTATGAGAAAATTTTCAGAAAATTGTTTGATATTTGAAGTGAGTTGTATTGTACGTAATTATTTTATTAAATTGTCTTTTATTGTGAACTACATTCTACAGAGTACGCTGTAGTAATAGCTGTAGTAAGCCAGAAAAATGTAGGTCAATTAAGCGAATTCAGGACACTAGTGCAATAAGTTTTTATTCCTTTTGTCATATTTCTATAACTAATAAGAGTTATTAGTTATAGAAATATGACAAAATAATATTTCTATACAATTTGTTTTCTTTGTTTATTTAATTAATTAATTAGAAGTGATGTACCGACTATGGTTTTGACCAATTAACCGACTACCGACTATTCGGCCATTTTAGAAGCCAATTAGTCGATCTGGCTGCCTAATTGCAAGCATCGCTAAAACACTAAAATAACACCTAACCTAACCGACTACCGACTATTCAGCCATTTTAGAAGCCAATTAGTCGGTCTGGCCGACTAATGGGGGAGTTTAGTAATGTTGAAATGTAATGATTTTTTCACATTACTGCAATACTTTACTCGCAATATTACTATTAATGCAATAAAAGTAGTAAAATACAGCGTATTTTTTTGTACAAACGATATTAAATTTATCGTGTCTTCTATATTTGATAATGATACGTCAAATTCAGTGTCAAATCGCAAAAAGCAAATTATTTTATTTTAAATATTTAAACGTAAAGCTCAGAAAATACATTGAACACAGAAATTAAATTGTCAAGTGTCAAATATAAACATAAACAGGTGGCCGTGTGTTGAGATAGTCAAATTCAGTGTCAAATCGCAAAAAGCAAATTATTTTATTTTAAATATTTAAACGTAAAGCTCAGAAAATACATTGAACACAGAAATTAAATTGTCAAGTGTCAAATATAAACATAAACAGGTGGCCGTGTGTTGAGATCTAATTCGCACATAGTTAATGTTATGTACGCCATAATGGCGGGAAGAAAATATTGTAAAAGTTTAATCTTTTTTTTTCTCCGGTATTTTTTAAAATTTTACAAAATATAAAAGTAAAAACGCTTCAGATTTAAAAATATTTTAACATATAAAAAAATCAAAAATTCGAAAACTCCCCGATTGCAAGCATCACTAAAACACTAAAAGCCGTTCATCTATAAAATTCGTTTGTTTTCAATGTAGGGTGTGTCTCATATGTGCCTTTGCCTAACATTTCTTCATCATAATCTACCTTTGATTAATAAAATCGCTAATTATTTACTAAAGTCTACTGTCGGAACAAAAAGTCTTTTTTTCAATTATTGCGTTTAGATTAAATTTGAACCGTATTTACGCATGGCCATAAACTTATAGGTTGCTATTTAAAAAATAAAAGTTGATAGTCGGTACATTTTCATTAATTAGTAATGTAAAAAAATTGTCGTTAAAATTTTACAATTATTTATTCAGGAAATATAATACTGAGTTAAAAATTACCATAAATGTCATAAAAGATCATGCCAGCAACAAGAAAATGAATGCTGCATAATATAATTAAATTCATGAAAGTTCCCTAATAGCCTGAAGAAACACGGGAATAATTCAGCGTAAAATGTTATTGTAAGCGCATAAACTGTCTGTAAAGTTTTTGTGTGAACTGTAACAGGTAGGGAGCGAGAAATATCAAGCGGAGCTGAAGAAAGTACGCGAACAATATACCGAGAGCGTTCAAAGGACCGCGAAGTTGGAAGACGAACTGAGCAAGTCGCAAAAACGAGTACGGTTGCTAGAGAATGTGGTTGCGGCAAAGCAAGCGGAAAATGAATCCACGCTATCGACCCAGCTCGCCGACGTCAAAGCACAATTAGCACATAAATCCCAGCTGCTGGACAAAGTCAAAATACTCCTGCAGAAGGCCGCCATCAAGGAGAGATTTCTCCTCGATCAGGTTAGAATTCAATTTGTAACTCCAATATCATTTTGCTTACAGTTAAAGGATATTCTGGTATTCTGGATATTATTGATTTCCAATCGATTAGCCTATATGTTCAAAGTTCAAGCTATATAATGAATTTTAACTTTTATATTATTTTGAAATACGTTTATTATTTCAACGAATAGAACTTTATTTTATCAGATCGTAATTTTTTTGAAACTATTTTGCATCTGGGCAACTTATTTTGTCATGTTAAACGGTTTTCAGACGGAATGCTACATTACCGATTGGTATAATTTATTAACATTTTCAAAATGCTCTCAAGACATACGGTGCTCAGACTTTTTTCTGAAAATTGATTTTTTCGCGTCAACTCACCCAAATTTATTTATAAAAATGATTTTCAGAGAGTTTGCTATAATTAATTTTTTAGGTCTCATTTTTTTATTTTTGAAAATGGTTTCTTGGTACTCAGGATTACCATTTAACTATATTCCGGAAATCAGACGGAATACTATGATACATTTTTGAAAATACGCTCAGGTCAGATGCTACGCGCGAACTTTCTGAAATTAGAATTTTTGGGTTCAGTCTCATCGAATCTATTGGTTTTTAAACCGTTTTGGCCGTAATAATATAAGGCAAAAATTTTGGTCGTGGGCTCTCTTACTATAACTGAAAACCTAGTCCATAATGGAAAAGTATTAGCAAAAATGGAAATATTTTTTACAGTACGAGTGTCACGCCAGAATTTTGAGAATAATACGCTTGGTTCATATTTTTTAGAATTTTATATTAAATATGTTCAAACTAGTTCCCTTCAACAATAATACACTTCACCATTCTTTCCTTCCATTTCTTAAAAGCGCTCAACTAATCTTCTTTTGGAAAGCTAGAAAACTACTGGAGACTTAAAAACTGCCAAATTTTGTATGTCTAATAACTTCCGAGAAAAATCATGTTTCCTAGTTTCGTTTACATCCTAAATTTATTACTATACGAGAAGAGGTCCATACATTCGCTGTATTTGTATGTACAAGTATAAAATTCTAGATTATTGATCTCATATTATTATCAATATTACAATATCCATTTCAAAAAATGTAAATATAAAATTATACATGTATCACAATTTCAGGTTGTTGATTAAGCTTTTTTACTCATTTTTGTCAGTACTATATGTTGCTATACATCCTGTATATTCTTAAAATATGAATAAATATTTTATAGGATTGACTAAAGCTTTGATTTGATATTTCCGGTTTATGATTTAAAAATTTAAATACTGTGGTCTGTTTAATTTTTTCAATTCAATTTTATCAAAGTATGCAGATAATCTAAATACATATTAATGCCCGAAAATATGATCTAAATGTTAGTCAATTAGAGTGCAAAACTAGAGCAATTTTATAATTTCCAAATATTTTAAACCGTAATGCAACTTGCATCACATAAATGTTAAAATAGAAAAGTATTATTTAGCGCAAGTTTATTAAATAAAAATAATTTATGTTCGCAGGTAGAACAGCTTAAATCTGTAGTGCCAACAAAAATGGAAGCACAAGCATTAGCGGAAGCTATTGCAGAAGAATTAATTGAAGAACCAGTTGAAGATGAACATCCTAAAAGCGTTTGAATAATTTAAGTTTATATATATATTTAAGCTATTTTATGTACCAAATATTCTGTATTATTATATTATACACATTTTATTATTAAATATATGGAAGTATAACTAATTTTTGTCTCACCAATCAGCACCGTTGTCCATTTTTTCGTTTTTTTTTTTTGAACCTGCAACGAAATAGAAAATATAATTATCAATTCAATTCTAATATGTATAAGGTCATAAGATCACATGGCAAAGGAAAACACTCATGAATGAAGCAATGCGCTCTGACGTATACGATAAACAGTATGCCATGTTATCTTTCAAACTCGTGGCGGTCGTCGATCAGTGTGCTGTTAGGTTAAGATGGCTGCAGTAGGAAATAGAGTACCTCTAAAGAGTTTAAGTTCACATGTGAGAGTGTTACAGAATGTCATCTTCAAGAGAACGCATTTTAATTATCTTCCAGACCCACAGGCACCTGTTGAAGGTTTGTTTTTGTTTACTTTAACTCATGTGGGATATTGTGTTGATCTAGGATTTATGTACACAGATTGATATGAACCTTTAATTTATCTTACTTCATGGTAAACAACTTCAATATAAATAGAATTTTGAATTAAATGTGGTTTTAGTCAAGGTTAAATTAAATTTGAAGTAATAAACAATGCATTTTTTTAAACAATGATAACAGTACATTCAAAAGAAATATATAAATTTACCTGGCACCAACGTGAATAAATTTTTCTGTTTTACTTTGTATACTTCTTTAATTTAGAATATAAACTTTCTGAAATATAAACAGAAGAAATAAATAGGGTGCCTCAAATTTACAGTTAAATTATATTGTGAGTTAGTTAATTAATAAAATTATGCTGTATTATAAATTAGTTCTCATACTAACTTTTTGAGTATAACTAACTGATATTGTATGATTTATAATGATGTTTTTCTACATTACCGTGATTATCGCAAGGAAATTTCGTAAAGTGTGACTTAGCAATAAAATATAAAATGTATGTAAGATTATACAAGGTGTTCGGATTTCGAAGGCCATCATTGGGATCTCGGAAACTATAAAAGATACGGTTTAGTGCGCCTTTGGGCGGCCATTTTAGATTAGCTTTTGTTTTGCCAAAAAATTCCCAGAGGTTACTGAATTTGGTCGATATTTTTATTTTGAAATAACTTCTAAACTATTAGTAATAGAGCAAAATGTTTCAATTAAAAAAAGTTGGATATTTTTATTGTCTATCCAGTGGTGTACGAAAATGATTTTTCTATTGGTAAAGAGTTATTGCGTTTTAAATTTATTTTACCCTTAAAATTTAGATTTTTCATTATTTTTCCTGAAATTTCTTAGTTTTTGTCAGTAATTTCATTAGTTTTTGAAAATAGTATTTTATTTTACTTAAATAACTTATTTCATAACTACCCTGTTCGTAATTTAATTTGAACTCCATATTTTCAAATTCACGTAAATAGGTGTACCAGGTAATTCTAGGGTGACCAGATTTATAAATTGCAAAATCGGAATATTTTTCAGAGAATTGTAAAACCAGTGGTGGCTCGTGCACTAAAACTTTTGTTGGTGAGATAATGTATGCAGAAAAAAAGCGTCGCATTCATTTCATTTCATTGAAGGTCCAATGCCTTCTAATTGAAACTTACATTTTTTCAAGGGATGAGAAGCTACATGTTTTCCCCTTTCAATATATGCATAAATTTCCAGGTCACAGAACATTTTAGAAAAGAGAATATATTTAACGGATTGTTGACTTAAATAAAAATAATACTTATACATTTAATTGAATATGTTCTTACTCATATAAATTGAAGTAAAAACAACCCAAAACCCATACGTTTTATAAGCACAGTACCACAGGCTTACACACAATTGTGAATATATGCACGCCGTACGCGCACATTGCACACTATTTACGATATGCGCAGAAGCGCACTTACTTTAAAATGCAAGGAATAAAATTAGAATATGTAAAACAATTATAAATTTAGTAATGAAATAAATATTACAAACGTCGATAGATGATATAGTAATAAATTTGCAGTCGGGTATGAAAACCGGGGCAATTACAATTACGTGTCCCGAAGATGTTCATCGGGACACCGGGACATACAACTCAAAACAGGGACGAATCCCGGAAAACCGGGACGTCTGGTCACCCTAGGTAATTCAAAACTATGACGTAAGATTATACAGCTAACAAAATATGTTAGATAAACTTATACGAAAATAGGTAAGGCCACGTGCACTCGTCTTTCATGTATTTATCTTTTTATCATAAGTATATAGTGCCTTGTTTTTAAACTTTAATCAGAAAATACTTAAATATTTGTAATTATTAATCTACGAGAATATAAATAAATGTGCTTGGTTTTATTTAGAGGTGAAATTGTTCGATTGTAATTTGTGGAAACTATCGATACATCGATAGTTTTATGTAGGTTATGTAAGAAGAATAAAATGAAATCCAATTACAAGAAGTGAAGAAGCAGAGTATTTCAAAAATATATACTTACATTTAGAAAATAAATCTTAATTAGACTTACTTAATTACATAACAGAATAAAGATAAATCAAATGATTATTACTTTCGGTTAAATAACCAATCCTTTTAGTAGGAATTTATCAGGTCGTTTACGTTTCATGGTT
This sequence comes from Harpalus rubripes, assembly GCA_963082715.1. Lineage (NCBI taxonomy): Eukaryota > Metazoa > Arthropoda > Insecta > Coleoptera > Carabidae > Harpalus > Harpalus rubripes. Next base: position 20,535,205 of record OY720449.1, read on the forward strand.
TTAATAATGACCTACGATAATTCCGATTTTCCAAAAGATTCTTTCACAGGATACCGATTAATTTAAATACATACTTACATATTTACTAATGCTGTAAAACTATATAAAGTGCCTATCCATATAACTATTGTATAATTTACTATTTTCTTTTTAAAACTTTACCGTTCCTATTATTAATTTGAAATGATAATTTTTTGACAGTAACATTTATCTGTCAGGTACATACTGTGGGTACATACATTCCGAGATGGGCGTCTACGTGTCTACCAAGGGTGTCGACTTTAATTGTCTACATCTACATGTCGACAATGCGTAGACGATAAATTTATACGTAAACAAAGACAATGTAATAAAATATTATGATAAGACATGGACAGTGAAGTATGGTCATGTTCGATTCAGTGTTGCTAAATTAGGAATGGACTTTTCCAATTTAAAGAGATAGAAGATATCCGCAATGGGAATCTGCGCATAGTAAGAACAACTGAGATCTATGACGTTTGAGTCTAAAACATTTAGACGTAAAATGTGAGAATATCTCGGATAACTTTAAAAAATCTTATCGAAATAAGTTACAAAAGCTTTTATTGAAGGTAAAATGTCTAACGATGCAAATTTTCACTGAGAATACAGGTATTTTAATGACTGCAATATTTTTGACGTTTCGTTTGACAGCCCAACTGACAGTTGTTCGCGCCATTTTCTTACTATTTGCAGCGATAGAAAGAGATAGCCCTTAAATTGAAAAGGTCCATTAAACCGAAATATTAGAGATATTTGCACAATTACAGGTATTTGGGGATTTTATTTTTATTTTAAGGAAATTTTCGTGGTTATGTTTTAAAGTCTCATTTCACATTAAATATCACACGAATTGTATTCCTCAAGATTTTTCTAAAATTAATCTAATTTTTAACAGTAAATAAATTCAAAAAATTATTGTCTACATTCTCTACATTGTTTATGCTTCTTAATATATCTAACCTCTGTATCTTGTTCAAATATTAACTTAAGAAACACATTTTTATATAATTCATTATTGCAATCAGACGACCATTGTTGGAATTTTATTCATTCGATAAGTATCTTTTACAATGAGAAAATATGTATACCTAAAAAAATTTTTCATATTAGTAGAAGATATCTGATAAAAAGTTATTTTCTTATACATCTGTTCCTCATTATTTAATCTTCTAGGAAATTTATAAAATTTGATACTTCAATCGGTAATTTTGTAAAAATTATTACATATCCCACTGCATCACATAATATTTGACGCCCTATCATTCGCATTCATTGCAAATATTTTATAAAATAGAAATTGCAATATTATTCTGACATAAAACATAACCTTGCTATGTTTCAATGAGTAACCATTTTGTCATTTTTGTCCGCTGTCGGCGCTGACTTCTTTTGTGCCTATTACATCGTCGACGTGAAGTAGTCTACACGCCCATCTCTGTATTTGAGATCTGTAGAAAATTTAATAAACTTTAATTTTTATAATAATATAAATTGAAAAAATTAACTTTTAAAGGTAATTTTCAAAAAAAAAATCTATTTTGAACTTTAAGTAAAGTGCCATTTCCAATTATCCTATTTACACCATATTAAAGAAGAGCAAGAATAGACGATTTCAAAATTTTATGAATGATGGTATTTGAAGTAGACCGTAATGAGGATCCACGCATCCATATACACACACTTACACATACCTACACCCACAGACATCATCGTGAAAATGTTAAAATCTGATTCTAGTAGGGACCTTAAAACGTGCTCATTTACCAAAATCTCGATATGCGTTTATTGTTTACTGTCCTCTTATTGCTTTCTTTTACCTGTAGGGCATTAATTAATTATTAATAAATAAATAAATAAATAAATAAATAACACTGTAATTATTTTAAGGAGAGACAGAAAAGATGAACATGTTCCAAGCCATCAACAACGCTTTGGATCTAGCTTTAAGCAATGACAAATCCGCCATGACCTTTGGCGAAGACGTTGCCTTTGGCGGAGTCTTCCGATGTACGATGGGTCTGCAGAAGAAGCATGGGAAAGAGAGGGTGTTCAACACCCCTTTGTGCGAGCAAGGCATCGTAGGCTTCGGAATTGGGGTGGCGAACATGGGATCTACAGCCATCGCCGAAATCCAATTCGGTGATTATATATTTCCCGCCTTTGATCAGGTTAGGATAGGCTTGCTTCATAATGCCTTATAATTAATTCTCCTTTTTGCTTTGTTTCTCTTCTACTGACAGCTAGGTGTGAGAAACGTTGTTTCGGAAAAATTAATTTTAACGTTTAATTCGTGCTTTTTATGTTTTTATTTCGTTTAGAAAATTAAGCGTATTTTGGATGTTGCATTGTTTTTATAAATGAACAAAATAAAAATGTAATTATGTATCTCGATTGATGTAAAATAAATTTGGAAAAAATCTTAATTGAAATTTCCCATCTAGTGAATTTAATAATAGATTGTAATAAAACAATTACATTTATTTAAAATATATTTTATTTATGAAGTGTAAACGTAATATATATGCTAAATAAAATAATTTGATTCTGAGCATATGCGTTGTAAGAATAATATATGTTCGTAAAAAGAAGAGCTTCAGTAAGAGATTGTGTGGCTGCCCGTTTCTAAGAGGATTGAATATATTGGTATTGTGTTACGGAGGCAAACATTTTGTGAACGGAATGAAAATGAGGGCTCTTATAAAATTTATAAATGTATATCAAATAAAACAGTTTCGCAGATAAATCAATAACAATAATATTTACTAACTTAAAATCATCGTTCTATATAAATTTATTATTTGAAACTAAAGAATACGTTGTCAATCAATTTATTGTTTGTATAATTTAAAATGAAACAATTTAATAAAGTGTTCAGGATTTTAAATCACCAATCATTCAATACCTATATACATATATACATTAGAGTGAACATAAAAAAGTTTCCTTCCTTAAAAATGGTAGAAAAAGATTAAAAAAATAAAAACAAAAATGATCTGTGAAACCATGATTAGGTAAATTGAAGGAAAGTGGTGCGTATTAAAAAGAGAAGTTTAATGCATAATCATAGTCTGCTAATACAAATTTGTTTTTTTTTTCTATTTCGGTGTCCTTATGAGTATAAACGCACTGAAAACACGTTAAGAAGACCTATAAACACATTAGGTGTGTTCAATGAAGTAAGCAAATGAAGCAAATGCTAGGTAAGCTAACGAGACTTGTTGCTTAGTACATTGAACGGTTTGCTGTTTGCTACTTATAACAATTGAAAATTATTAAGAAACAAATGAAAATATCAACTATAGATCATTTGTATATTTTGATTCTATTGCCCATATTCATAAACACTCATACAATTTTTAACGGTTCGTTATAATTTTTATCCAATAAAAATAGTCGACACTGACAGAAAAATCGACATGTAACTTGTCACGTTTGATTCCATTTGTCAAAAATTTGAACGAGCCGTTTTGAAATTTAACGAGCGTTTATGAATATGGGCATATATCTATTAAATAAATTCTCAAAATTATTATTATTATTATTATTATTATTATTATTATTATTATTATATATATATATATATATATATATATATATATATATATATATATATATATATATATATATATATATATATACCGTGTGGCGCTCGAAATCCGTTACATAGGCATTTAACACGGGAAAACAGTTTTTCCTAGAGCGTTGCTCACCATATTATTTTAGAAAAAAATTCTTCAAATAAAAGTTGTAGAACATAAAATTCTGCATTTGAATCAATAAGCAAAATTAATTTTGCATGCTTTGTAGCAGCAGAAATTAGGTATGAAAAATCTACTCAAAAGTAGTGATAGCCATGGAATTAACAAAAAGCTTAACAAACAAACGTGTGTTTATCTGTCATAAAAATTTATTTACAATTTAATTTTTTAATAAAATTATCATAACGTAAAATTCTGAAGCAGAATAATAATTTAATTCTTCTATACTGTTCAAATACTCATTTTTCTGGACAAAAAATCACAATATTTGACATTTAAATCAACACATTTGTTTATCTTCTTTCTTTTAATTCCATGGCTAGCACTATTAAACTGAAATTTTTAAAAATTTTATATTCAATTTCTGAAGTTACTAAACATACGAAATGCATTTTGTTTACTGATTTACATGCAGAATTTTATATTCTACAACTTTTATTTAAAGATTTTCTTTCTAAAATAATTTAGGGAGCAACGCGCTAGCAAAAACGGTTTTCCCATGTTAAATGCCTATGTAACAGATTTCGAGCGCCACCCGGTATATATATATATATATATATATATATATATATATATATATATATATATATATATATATATATATATATATATATTATCGGCATTATAGTTGGCTTCGACACAATTCGAAATATGTGTTTTAATAAGTATTCTGAAGTATAAAAATTAGAAAAATAATACCCATTGCTGTGTGTGCCAATCTGCTTTGTACGCAGATATCGGTAATGATGATGACATATTCGTACCGTGCGGGCGTTTACCAAGCGTCTCCTCAAATTCGAAATATTTTGTGTCGGTCGGGATCGAACCCGGTTCCCCAGATTCACGACCAGACACCCAGGCACGCGGCCACGAGAAAAATGAATATAAATAAATAAAATAACATTAGCAATAAACAAATGATGATCTCTAATTGATTTTTTCATTTGTTTTTTAATAGTTTTAAATTTTTTCACCCCAATAAATTAATGATTCATCTTTTATTCATGTTTGAAACAAAAGAATGTAGACTTGTTACACATCTTTGAAAATTGAAAAGCTTATAAAATAAGGAAAAAGATGAGATTATTTTCAACATTTGTGCCCATTTAAAAAATATTATGTTTGTGTTATATCTCAAGAATTATTAAGTTTTGAAAAAATCTAATTATACCATGAAATTCTACGTAAAAAAATATTGAAACATTTTTTCATTATCTCTTATAAGTGAGATACGAGGTATTTTCAAAATAATCTAAAATCTAGTTTTAGCCTGTAGCTCAAAAACAAAACACGACAGAAGATTCCTGTGGTGCCTATTAAAATTATGTGCATAATAAGAAAGTTTTCATATAAGAAATTTGAATTTGTTCCACGCTGTACATATGAGCCGTTGAAAATTAGAGTGATGTCAAGATTTTGTAATAAATGAATTAGTAGCATGTTCAATCTTTATTTTGCGCAGACACTGAAATTTAGTTATTGATTACTTTTCCAAGCAAAATGTTTGCCTATTTAATTTCAAAATATAATTTAATTTTAACAGGCTTTTGGACCATTATTTAATAATCCAACAAAAAAAAAAACAAACATCGATTACTAAGTTTCACTAATTACAGTTTTCATTGGTAATTAAAACAATTCCAACCGTTTTCGTTTTCATTAAATTTGTAATAGCATGACTTGATATTCTGTATTCCCGCTAAATTAATTTCTTTTGCAGTTGGTGAACGAGGCGGCAAAGTGTCGATATCGAAGCGGAGGATTATATGATTGCGGGAGCCTCACGGTTCGAGCCCCTTGTGGAGCGGTGGGCCATGGGGCCCTTTACCATTCGCAAAGTCCTGAGGCTTATTTCGCCCATACACCAGGACTGAAGGTTAGATTTAGATTTTGATAGGTTAGGGTTAGGTAGGGTTTTACAGTTTTTAAATTAGGAGTGAAAGATTTGCTTTAAAGGCAGTAGCGGCTCGTGGGTTTGAAGATATATATATACCGGGTGTAGAAATTAAAAGTGGCACATAGCGATTTCAATGTTATTTTTTAAATAATGCTATAGGTAAGAATATAAGTTGTTCAGAAATTAAAAAGGCAACTTACTTACATAATCATTCATATTCCAGGAGATATTAAATAAATAAAATTTAATGTTCTTTTAGAAAAAAATTTAGAGTGCCTGAATAAAAAATTCATTTTAACATTTTTTATTTGTTGTATAATTTCGTTTAGGTATAAACTCAGTTTGTTCGGAATTTATACAACAAATATCAAAGTAAATATTTGATTTATGTTACTTATTTTGTATTTCAAAGCACTCTAACGATTTTTAAAAGAACATTAAATTTTCTTTAATTAATATCTCGCGAAATATGAATGATTATGTAAGTAGGTAAGTTGCCTTTTTAATTTCTGAACAATTTACCTATATTCTTACCCTTTTTGCGCTAAAATGATTAGGTAAAGATATATATATATATATATATATATATATATATATATATATATATATATATATATATATATATATATATATACAGGGTGGTGACTTAAACACCCGAACATAGGGATTTAACATAGGTATCATATTTTCGTAATTTCCTGCTCCGCTAATTATTTTAGGTAAAAAAAGCTGCAAATAAAAGTTGTAAAGCATAAAATTCTGCATCTGAATCAATAAACAAAATTAATATATAAATAATAAAAATAAACTAACGCAGCGTAACTTGACAGATAAACCGTTAACATTTGTTAATTTTTGTTTCAATGCCATGGCTGTCGCTATTTTTGCGGTGATTTACGTCATTTTCATACCTATTTTCTGAGGGTACAAGGCATCAAAATTAATTTTGCTTATTGACTCAAATGGAGAATTTTATGCTTTACAACTTTTATTTGAAGCTTTTTTATGTAAAATAATTAGAGGAGCAGGAAATGATGAATATATATTCGATTTTACATGTTAAATCTATGTTCGGGTGTTTGAGTCACAGTAACTAATTACAGTTGAAAGTTAATAGCAATAAAATCTCAAAGTTGGGCAATAATCAAAATAAGGACTTTAACAAGGAATTTTTTAATTTACGTCTCTTAGTTAAAAATGTATAAAATAGTACCCCCGTGAAAAGTTTAATTATATTGCAGTTGTAGAAGTAAATGAAATTTTTTGTACTAAGAGCCGTAATATAAAATTAATTTGAAACCTCTAACTACTTCATGTGTACGTGGAAGCAATTCTACCTATTGCACTGACAATTTCTACTTTTACAAAGGACATTTATTAGGGAATTCTGTATAACATGAAACAGCAGTAGGTATTTTATTTGTAACATTGCTTTTTGGATGATTTAAATTTTTATTAAAAATTTCTCTTATAAATGAACATGTAAATTACTGTTTCTAATAACAAAATAGTTTTTTTATCCAACAAGTGTGTAAAGTAGTACTTCTTTGGTCGAATGCGATGTTGCATCTCCTATAACCCAAATGTTACTCATAATACTGAATGTATAGGCATCCAGCATCTTTAAATAGTGTTAGTGCTCTTTCTCGTAACACTGTACAGTGTACCAAATGTATGAGGCGCCGTTGGGCCAAAATAAAAGTTTCTGTAATATATATAAAATTTCGTGATATATAATATTTTGCCATGTTGATATATACAATTTTCATTGTGATATACACAATTTTTAGTTCTATGAAATGCCGCAATATAATGAGGGCGCTCACTTTTGTGCTTTGATCAACATAAGTAGATCAAAACACAAAAGTGAGCGCCCTCATTATATTGCGGCATTTCATAGAACTAAAAATTGTATATATCAACATGGCAAAATATTATATATCACGAAATTTTATAAGTGAGCGCCCTCATTATATTGCGGCATTTCATAGAACTAAAAATTGTATATATCACAATGAAAATTATATATATATATATATATATATATATATATATATATATATATATATATATATATCACAATGAAAATTGTATATATCAACATGGCAAAATATTATATATCACGAAATTTTATACATATTACAGAAACTTTTATTTTGGCCCAAACGGCGCCTCATACAAATGTAACTTAAACACTTGAAGAATCTCAGACAGATGTGGATTAGTCTTCTATAAATGTACAAATTGTACATTTAATATTAATATTAAAAATTAGGTTAGGTTAGAATACATATCAAAAAATCTGATATGGCCAGCGCATTATCTTCGTCAGTTCTATGTATTTTGTACAAATTCCAAACAGAAAATTTCTTGCAAAAGATTCCATATTTCCAGTATATTACTTGAAGTCAGCTCTACGTATTTTGTATTTCCATACAGAAAGTTTCTATATTTCCAGAAAAATTATAACACAAACTTACTATGTCAATTGCACTTGACAATGACATCTGTCAATCAGAATTTTCTTAATATACCTAGTAGATGTTTCCATGGTTATACCATACCTGGCTGCTTCATGAAATTTAATTTCTTTATAATTTTTAAAAGACTAATGCCGGGTTGCACAAAAGTTCATCAACGCATTGCTCGATTAACGGTTCATCAAATCGAACAAATTCGAATCAGTTTCCTTGTTCTTATGACATTTAAATCATTGCTGTCAAAAAATCGCGTTGCATTTGTTCGTTTTGATGAACCGATAACCGAACAACGCGTTGATTAACGTTTCTGCAACCGGGCAAATAACTTCCTTACCTAGGTGAAGAAAGGTAAAAATGTTAATCTTCTTAAAAATTAGATTAGTACTCAATCTATTAAAAAATACTACGTTTGTTGCATTTACAGTGTACGTATATTAATATTTCTTAATAAATTTTATTACTTTCATTATTATTTACTACCTAATTATCTGCTTGACATGTAAATTAACCTAATTTTAATGCTGCCCAACAACGCCTGTTCACTTGTCAAATAATTTACATACTGTAAAGAGTGCGTGAAAAGTACATCGTTGTAGGAAAAAGAATAAAGTATACCTATGAAATAATTTATTTTAAAAATGAATATGTACATTAGAAAATATTAATAATTAGTCACGGATATATTATTTGTAACATTTTGATCTAGATATATCAATTATTTTTCATAAAATAAAATAAGATTAATATTTATACATACATATATTTTTATATTTTCGGAAAGTATTTAAAATTAGCTTCACAATGATGCAAAATACTTGTATTTTCATTAAAATAACCTAATTATTAATTTTTAGAAATTATAATATTTTGTGTATTCTCAGTTTGCCATGACATTTGTGCCTTTTTTGTTTGAAGATATATTTTGCAGTTTATCTGAACAATGTTTCGAACAATTCGAACTGTATAAAATTTATAAAAGAATAAAATTTAAGTAAATTGAAATATAAATAATATATTATTAATTTTTGATAATTCAAAATAAAAACAAATGAGTAAATGTGTTAATATTTCTTTAAACAAAGAAGGCACAAATGTCATGGCAACCTGATAGTAAATACATTGAAATATTATAATTTGAAATAATTAATAAATGAGTAATTTTTTAATGAAAATGCAAGTATTTGCGGTCATTGTAAAGCTAAATTTAAATACTTTTCGAAATACAAAAATATATGTATCATTTCATTTGAAAAAATCATCGATGTTTTCGATTCGGCGAAACCGGAAGTAAAATTCAGGGCCTTTTCACACAAAAAGTGGCGCGCGCAACATTGTGATATAAACTACACGAAAGTAATAAAGAAAATAGCTATTTGTCCCTATTTTTCCAATCACCCTGTATGTTAATGTAAATAAAATGTTATTACTATCATTAATTAATATCGGAGAAAAGAGAAATGCGTTTGATTAAATCTCACGCCCATGTAAATATAATATGTACCATTTATGATTAAAATTTTCAATATTATTTATTTATTAACCAACAATGACAATAACATCAATCAATATGCGAATATTTTAAATACTAGCCAATAAAATTTTAACTAACGAATTTATTTATTAATTATATGCTATGTACATATTGAGTTTTACAGTTTAATACACCTACAAAACCAATTTATATCAATTATTCTCCCGGCATAATAATTTTATTGTGTATCGTTTTAATTAATAACTAGGTAACTGTCCCATACTTTATAATTTAATATCTGTCATAAAAATCTGATGTGGCCAACACATAACCTCTCGCCAGATATTTTACCTGGTTGTACGCATAAAACGAAAAATATTTTTAAATACAAATACATATATTCATGTCTCACTACAAAATAATTCTCACATATTTGCAAAATCTATGGGATATTTTAAAATAAATTATGTACAATACTTACATTTTCTTTATATTCAATATCCTGAAATTTTCTTTTTCTACTTTCCTTTTCTTTTTCTTTATATTCGTCATTTTTTCGCAAATTCCTTTTATATTCTTTTTTACGTATATTCTTTTGCGTTGTTGACTTTTTTTTATTTTTATAATCTTCATAATAATATACAAATATTTTTGACAAAGGCATACAAATATTTTTGACAGTGACATTTATGTGTCAATTACAAACATTTGAATTTCTTGCCTTGCAGTAGTTTGATCTGAGATTTTTTACATCAAATTATTTTATATGCCTTTCTTTATCTCTAAATCTATAGAAGATATAATAATGAATTTATATTTATCGAATAAAGAATTTAACGTTCTTTAATATAAGTATTTACATACATTTTCGATAAATAATATTTAGACGTTTTTTTTCTTGTAACTACTACTTCTGGTTGTCCAATTGTTACCAAAACTGACTGGACTCTTCCCATTATTGTTAGATTGAGGAATCCGTAGTTAAAAATGTCGTAAGTCTCATAGTATTTGAGATATAGTGAATCCAACATCCACACACACACACACACACACACACACACACACACACACACACACACACACACACACACACACATCCACACACATCCAGACACATACATCCACTCACACACACACACACACGCGCACACGCACACGCACACGCACACGCACACGCACACGCACACGCACACGCACACGCACACGCACACGCACACGCACACGCACACGCACACGCACACGCACACGCACACGCACACGCACACGCACACGCACACGCACACGCACACGCACACGCACACGCACACGCACACGCACACGCACACGCATACGCACACGCACACGCACACGCACACCCACATGCACACGCACACGCACACGCACACGCACACGCACACGCACACGCACACGCACACGCACACGCACACGCACACGCACACGCACACGCACACGCACACGCACACGCACACGCACACGCACACGCACGCACACGCTCACGCACGCACGCACGCACGCACGCACGCACGCACGCACTCACGCACGCACGCACACACACACACACAAACACACACACACACACACACATACACACACACATACACACACACACACACACACACACACACACACACACACACACACACACACACACACACACACACGGACATCATCGTAAAAATGTTATAATCGGATACTAGGGACCTTAAAACGTGCTTATTCATTAAAATCTGGATATGCGATTTTTAGCATGAATACAATACCTCTCTTAGCGAGAGGTAAAAATGGCTAATTTGAATTTTGAAGCTTTGAATTTTATTATTAAATATTAGTGTGCTTTTAATTTTAGGTTGTCATTCCCAGAGGTCCAATTAAAGCCAAAGGATTATTATTAGCCTGTATTAAAGATCAGGACCCCTGTATTATTTTTGAGCCGAAAACTTTGTACAGAGCAGCTGTCGAGGAAGTTCCTACGCAGGAATATGTTTCTCCTATCGGCCAGGCCGACATCATAAGACCAGGTAGGATTTCTAAATGTCAAATAGAGATTAAACTGACCTTTGTTATCCCGGAAATTCAATACAAGGAGATTATGCTTACTTTTATTGAATCTTTCAAATATGTATCTATTATATTGTTGTATTATAGACTATACGATTATTTTCTCTAAAATAATATTACAAATAATTTTTTAAGAGATCCGGAAAAATATTGTGAACAAGGAATAACTAAATAAAATATATCATCACGATATATTCTAATTACTCGGTGTGCCAATCTATTTTTAAGCAGATCACGGGTGCGATCTTAGAAATTTGAAATCCATTTTCGATATTTTGATAAAATAGATTTGTCGCAATTGATCGATTTGATCGATAAATCGCAAAAAATCGATATTTTCTAATATGAAATCAAAATACTGTATCAAAAAGTCGATTTAATACAAGATCAAAAATCGATTTAATAAAGAATCAAAATATCGATTTTAACAACATATCAAAAATCGATTTTAATTAAAATAAATCGCAAGATCGATTTGATTAAAAAATCGATTTTTATTGATGAAAAGTTTCAACTACATCAAATCAAGAAACACAATTCACGAATAACACCTAACGCGCGTGAAACGCTAAATGCTGGTGAAATCAAGAGATTTTTTCAACGTTCTTGAAATAAATATTTTTTAGAAAAACCAATTTTTCAGAATCCAGAAGATCGTTATTATGATTAGAATGATCGATTTTCCGGAAATCGGATAAATATTTTTTTAAATGATCGATTTTTTTGAAACAAAATCGATTTTTCATTTGATCAATCTATTTGAAAAAATCGATTTTTCAATAATTGATAGATCTTTTCGATAAATCGATCTTTTCAATATAAAGATCAATTTGATTTTTAAAATACTTTCGGGCAGTCATTGCCAACAATGTAGGGCACACCACAGGAATCAATTTTGTCATCCAGGGGATTTATATTAAATTTATTTTATCCACAATGGTTTTTTTTTTGACAATAACCCAAAAATAGGTGCAGATACATGCCTGGCGACTTTGCCATTCGATTCTCAGGACAAAATTACAAAAGTATACAAATGGATACAATTTGTAAAGAATTTTACCATTTTTACTAATGGGACAAATTTTGTGAAAACCAATAAATTAATGCAAATTTCTTTGTTAAGTTTTACATATATATATATATATATATATATATATATATATATATATATATATATATATATATATATATATATATATATATATATATATATATATATATATACCGAGTGTCTGTCTTAAAGGTGTACATATAGGAGATTAACATGGGAAATCAGTATTTTACAAATTCTTACTCGTCTAATTATTTTAAGCAAAAACGCGTCAAATAAAAGTTATAGGGCATAAGATTCTGCATTTAAATCAAAAAATAGAATTACCTTTACAAGTTTTGTAACGACAAAATTTAATTATGAAAATGTTGAAAATTACATTGTAAATATTGACAGCCATGGAATTGAACAAAAAAAATAAATAAATGCTTGACATTTTATCTGTCACAACGTAAGTTAACTTATTTGACGTTTCTGACAATTTGATAAAACGTCAAGCATTTATTTATTTTTTGTTCAATTCCATGGCTGTCGATATTTACTACGTAATTTTCGGCATTTTCATATTTAATTTCTGTCGTTACAAAGCATGTAAAAGTAATTCAGTTTATTGATTTACATGCAGAATTTTATGCCCTAAAACTTTTATTTGACGCATTTTTGCTTAAAATAATTAGGCGAGCAGGAAATTGCAAAAAACTGATTTCCCATGTTAATCTCCTATGTACACTTTTAAGACAGACACACGGTACCTATATATATTGCGAGAAAATATGGAACCACTGTTAAGATAAGACATATGTATCTAATTTAAAATATAAAAATTGAAGTTTCGAGAATAACGAAGATTGGGGGAAAATGGGCCGGATTTATAGTTGTGAAAGTTCCAGGGTAATGAAAAAGTGGATATACTCGCTTTAAATTGTTGATGTATTCAAATAAAATTCACGTTTGGCGGAACAAATTTAATTATATCTCTGATTGCATTTTATGCGAAAGGTAAAAATAAATCCTGAACAATGTATTGCTATTAGTAAACCGTGAAAATCTATATTGTTATCCAGGCATATATTTTGTTAGTAATTAAAAGTGATATATTGTTATCCGGTTTGAATTATTGTTTTGCAATTATTTATCGATGGCGGATACAAACCATCACTGTCAAAATGTTTACGTTTAAATGAATTACTACATATGATTAAAATAGATTTTCATGCAGGTATTCAAATTTAAAATGATAATTCACTTGCTTGTGGGGTTTTCAAATTCATAATTTATTAATTATATTTGACATAACTTTTAACTTTCAAAACAGATTCAATTATAATAAAACATAGAACATATTCAACAAAAACATCAAATTATTAATGCGTCAATTAGTCAGCAACTTATCATACATATGTGTTGCGCAGGATAGTTCAACAGAATTTTGTATCATTTATAATTGTGTACAAGCTATAATTAGAAGCTAACGCGTGATTTTAGAGTAAGTGATAATAAAAGTAGGATACAGGTCAGTATTAATGGAATATTCGCGTGCAGGCAATGACGTCACGTTGATTGGATGGGGTACTCAGGTTCATGTCCTCCGTGAAGTAGCGGATCTTGCCTTCATGGAATTGGGGATACACTGTGAGGTCATCGATCTTGTTTCTATTCTACCCTGGGATAAGGAAACCGTTTGTAAGGTCAGTAATTTAATAATAAGAAATTAAAAGCATCCCTTATTTATAACGGAATATTTCAAAATACGAATATTAAATTTTTGACTTAAAATAAGTGACGATATTAAAAATAAATAATAATAAAAACAGATTTAACATAATTCTAAAAATTATTATTATTAAATATACCGGGTGGCGTTCAAAATCCGTTTCACATGCATTTAATTTGTTTATTATTTAGTCTGAGGCCAACGTTTCGCTGCCACTTACAGCTTCATCAGGGCAAAAGACTATTTTTTAACGCCTTAGTCTTTTGCCCTGATGAAGCTGTAAGTGGCAGCGAAACGTTGGCCTCAGACTAAATAATAAACAAATTTAGACTGCATTCCTGCTATTATTCCTCCCATCAACATCATCAGTCGTTTATTCCATTTTACATATTACTTTAATGATTGTGAATAAAAGCATTTATCAATTAAAATAGAGGAGAATTTTACTTACATCAGTTATAAAAACTAAAATCTTAGTTTTATTTTATTTTAAATATGTATTACACACCTTGACAATTTTTTGTTAGACCTATTTAAATAATTGACAATCTATGTAAAATTATATTTTAAACTAAGAATCTAATATTATTACAACTTTTCTAAGCAATATTTTTGTCTATTTTTAATTTTAAGGACTTTTGTTACTACCTAAATGCTTAAATTTAACCAAAAATGATCAATATGAGCAATATTTAATTTTGAAATAATATTTTTAGAAATAAAGGTACATATTTTGTATTTTGTTAAAATTAAAAATAGAAACATTGACAGTCTAGTAACCCTGTGTATTACAGATATTATATACATATGTTCATTTTTTGTAACGTAGACGTTCAAAAAATTTTATATGGAGTAAAATTTCGGCCAGATTAATAATTTCATATATGCTTTAACAAAAAAATCAATCACACTGTAAATATGCAATAGCATACAATAATAAACATGATTGTCGCACGGATTAAGGATTCTAATTGCATTACTTTGAATCGGGTTAATGAAACCGGAATAATTTCTGTCTCATGCTTCGTATAGAAGATAGGGAAACTGATGCTAATGATTTTGTAATTACCATTGCTTACTAATTAAATTAATTTTTAATATTTTTACCTTTCGTCATACCTTAGGTGTAAGGGAGGTAATGTTATCGGTCCAAAAATTCGATGGTGAGTTTTAAGTGAATAAGCACGAATTAGGGTCCCTTCAACACGTTTTTACTATTTTTACGATGTCTGTTTGCGAGCGTGCGTGCGTGCGTGCGTGTTGTGTGTGTGTGTGTGTGTGTGTGTGTGTGTGTGTGTGTGTGTGCGTGTGTGCGTGTGAGTGCGCGTGTGTGCGTGTGTGTGCGCGCGTGTGCGTGTGTGTGTGTTTGTTTGTGTGTTTGTGTGATGATTTTTCCTCCACGATAACTCTTATATAAAACTTCCAAATATTTCTATTTTCTGCATTTAAGCATTCATATAAAGCAGGGGTGGGGAACCTTTTTTCTGTCACGGGCCATTTGAACATTCACATCATTCGCGGGCCATACAAAATATAACGAGCCCCCCCCCCCCGGTTTTTAAAATGATAATGTAACCTTACCTTTTTATTTTAGTTTTTATTTGTATACAAACATGTTTACATATAATATGCATATTAAACAATTATACTATTGCCTCCCCTCCCTTAATTAAAGTCTAGAATCCACCACCCCTAATGTGAGGGTTGGAACTGCTTCATTTTGGTAATTCGTGTGATATCAATTGATATATTTGACGTTACTAATCGCAACTGATTTTCCAGGTTTGTATCGGTCGACCTGGAGCGTCGTTGATTTTTTGCGATGATGAGTTTTGAAAAAAACTGCTCACAGTAATAATTTGTTCCGAACATAAATGCATATTTCAATGCACGTCTCCATAAAGTGGGATAATCATCATTACTTATATAACGTTTATAGAACTCAAGCAGTGGAAGGTTGTTGTACCTACCTTTTAGTTGAATATAATATGTTATATATATATTTTAATTTTATCAAAATTTATATTACGAGTATTATTCAGTTAATATATTTATTATTCTATGGAATAAAATTGCACAATTTTTGAATTTCAAGTCCCGCCCGCGGGCCGGCCGAAACTATTAGCCTGATATAAAGAGTTTTTATTGAAAAATTATATTAAAATATAATCCAAAACTTTTCAGTTTTAGTATTTAAGACTTTTATGTGAAGGGGAACAACATATTAGATTTTGGCTAAAATTGATAATCCGAAAGTGAAACTTTACTTAAAGTTCTGAACAGATTTTTGTAAAAAATAAATTGATACAACCCAAAACATGACAAATTTGGTATTTAAGACATTTACATTAATAAGAGTGACATATTAGATGTTTTTTAAAATTGAACCGGAAGTATTACTTTAAGGAAGCTATAAACGGATTTTCTTGAAAAAATATATTAAAACATGATTCAAAACTTCTCAAATATGGTATGTAAAACTCGTGTATAATTTGAAACAACATTATATTTTGACTATACCTATATGATATACCGGATAATTTGGAGCTCTTAATAGATTTCCGAGGAAAAATATAATAAAATATAGTCCAAAATTTGGTATTACAGACTTTTCTATTTATTGGAACAAGAAATTAGATTTTGGTTACAAACAATCAACCGGAAGTGATACTTTAATTAAAGCTCATTGCTATTTTAAACATGGAATTGACGGGAGGTCATGTGCTGGCCACATCAGATTTTTTAAATATGTGCTGACTGATAATGTTTTGTTTTGTATGAAAATGAAGTAGTTACTTCTACTTGGTCGAAATTAACATTGATAGTATCACTAGCAAGGTTGTGCTATTTATAGTATTCGATTTATCATTTTCTTTGTACCTCGACTGCTTTATTCCAATTTTTTATTACCGTAATTCACGGACTCTGCAAAATTCTAAGAATTATTATTTGTAAGGTACACGACATTTCATAGTACACAAAAGTGAATGTACCTAAAACCTACACTTGAAAAAATTCGCATATTTATATATGAGTTTGCATATTTTATCGAATATTGATAAGATTATATTATTCTTTAGAATTGAGTGGATTTTGAAATGAAGTCAAAAAAGATTAATAAAATCCTAAGAATACAAGTTTTTTTATTGGTTTTATCCCCACTATTCTTCAGTAATAATAAAGGTGTGTTGCGAAAAATAAGAAAAATTTACCAAATAATGATTGTGCAATGTAGCAAAGCTTCATAATTTTATCTATAACTGTTTTCGCATTATTAAAGACGAAAATGTACATCTTTAGGGTTATCTTCAAAAAAGAATTAGAAAAACACTCGTCATATTTCACAAAATAGGGGATTCCACCATTTTTTTTTATAATTTCATCTGAGCGTATAAGTAAAAGTAAGAATGTCCGGTGAAAAAATTCATATTAATAAGTGAGTTATAGTCCTCCGAAATTTGAAAATATAGATGTTACGTCACGTATACAACTTTTTATATCAAACTATTTTCTTCGTGGACCTAAATGTTCTTGAAATATATGCTATTTCTAAATTATATTTATAAAAAATAAATGAATATTATTATACTGTACAAGTCGACATGATTTATAATTGGAAATGTATTTAAATTATTAAGTTTAATGCAAAATATTTATATTCAAATAAAAACTGTTTGAGAATTGCACTACTGGACTGATAGCCACGCATCCGCTATTTGAATTTCTCTACTTCCATTGGTAGTAGGCTTCGCCCCTAACTTGGTATTCGTTATATATTTATAGGTGGTCTTTGAGTCGCCAATCAAAATAATATATATAGATTTCATATGAGTGACGAGCTGCTAAAATAAAAAACCCCTTATTTCCGAAGTAATTTCTGTTAATTCGGTTGAGCTGTAATCCCCTATTTTAGCAGCAACCACAGACGCGTTTTGCTCTTAATGGATCACGTCAGAGTCGCCAGTTACACCACACTGATGAGTCCCAATAAGAGTGAAACGCGTTTGTGGTTACTAACTGGGCTCGGCCAGCATCTGAAAAATGACCAAGAGGTTGATTCAGATGCTGAAATCTTGTGAAACATGGCGAGTGTTTTTCTGATGGGGGTTTCCATCGTAATCAAAATAGTGAATAACAACACTATTACACTAAAATATATCATAAAACATTTATGAAAACACTAACTAAATGCTTCAATATGTTTCCATTTTTTTTTAAATGCATGAAAACATACTGCCTTTGGAACGCTGCTGGCCGATGATGTCACATGACGGCTCGATTTTACAATGTCTATGTTATCTGTGAACATGTATGTGTGATGTGAGTAGTTCAGTTGACTCCTCCATAGTTTGCAGTATTCGATTTTACCTACATACATCAAATAAATTCAATATCTAATGTAAGTACACCATCAATTGATAGATGACGCCAGTAGAGACCGCCATTCTGCATCATCTATTGAGCATTGGCTACATAGCCGGCCTGAAACGCGCTGCCGTGGCGGTAAAAATTGGCCGTTTAAACGAGCTACCAAAATACTGTTTTCAATATTTTTTTTACAGAAAACCTGTTATAATAAAAACGTTTTATTTATTCTAATAACTTTTCATGAAGAATAACAAAGAAATTAAAAAGTAGTGGAAACCCCCATTCTTTATTAGACGTTGTTTTATTTATTCGCTATTGTACATCTATTATTATCTTCAAGAGATTGGTAGTCTTGTTGGAATCGGGCATGCGTTTATTAAAACTTTTAAATTGTTTAAAATATATGTATACCTTGTTCCATTTAAGCCATTCAGTATTGCGGAGCATAGGGAATAGTTTGGACCTCTCTGATTGGCTGAAATTAGAGACAAGAGACAAGTTTACCCAATGTAATTTCGGGTACTTCAGATTCGCGTTGTTGCCAGTGCCATCTACTGAATGGCTTAAGCTTAAATGGAACAGATCATAGTTTAAGTATTAACATGTTTTTGTGGGACAACAAAAATTTCATTATTTTATATTAAATTTTTTGGGTCTTTCAACTAAAAGTTTATTTTTAAAGTACGCTGTGTTATTATCCTGTAATATATTCAAGTCAACTGAAAGTAAATAAATGTTTTAAAATGAAGTGTATTTCTCTTTTCAGTCGGCGCAAAAAACGGGACGGGTTCTAGTCGCTCATGAGGCGCCTCTGACTGCAGGATTTGGGGCAGAAATCTCATCTGTCATACAAGTAAGTCAAGCTCTTGCTGTGAAAATTTCATTATTTATTGTTAGGTGGATTTAAATTAGTCATGAGAAAATGAGCATCTTCAAAACACATGCAATTTAACCATTTTTTATTTTTTTGCGAAAACGAGTAACAGTTTTTAAATTAGTTTAACATTCTACAAAATAATTTTACGTCGATAATAATATTTTAAAATGCTGACAGTGTAGTGATACCGCTACATATGATACTAGACAAAAAAATAAAATACCAGTATTTTTTTAAATTGATAAATTATTCGTACTTTACGAGAAAATAATTATTTAATATTTGGGGAAGGGATATTGTGACGTGTCAGCTGGCTCGACACGCTCATCTGTGAAGACTTCTGTAGACTGTTGTTCCCAAGGTGATGGGGATTTCTCCCCCTCTCTCTGTTGCCTAACTGCATTGTCTACGCTCTCCTCGTTTTTTCTTTTCCGTCGCACCACGAATCGGTCCATCTGCCTGTTTCTCCGTCCCTTTACTTGTTTACGCACGTACACACAGATTCACAAATATGCTCACATGGGCCTTGTGTATTGTACGCGTTACCTAAGGCGCATGCACGAAGTGCGAACTTTTCCCGCCATAAATTCAAAAGTATTCATTAATAAATAAGAAGAGTCAACTGAAGTAATGTAGCACTGACATAATTGTAACAATGATCTTTTTAAGTATTAAAATATAACAAAAATTTTCTTTCATTTTTTTAGATTATTTAACAACTATTGTTAAACGATTTACAGAGTATAAAAAGTGATTTTTGACGTTTACGAAATTAGGCATTTCTGGAATTTGGCGTTTATGAAATATTTTTCTCACCCCAAATCCCGAGTTGGTACTTTACTCACTCGGAATTTCTCGAGTGGGTACAATTACCCACTGTACCCACATTATCCGTCGGGCCTGTTACTTACTACATGTCGCGACGCTGATCTAAGTATCTCTTTCCCTCCTACTCTGTCTTCTTCCACGATCCTACCATGCTCACGTCACATTATCCCTTCCCCAAATTTTTAATAATTATTTTTTGTCCAAAACATTAAAATGCTAATAACAATATTATGACAAACTAATGTTTAGTTTTTATTATTATAATGAGAAGCTATAGTGGTAGTATTTTACGACATATATTAAAATTCAAATACAGACATGTACCCCATTGTATTTATCTTTATCATTTCATATTTATCAACATCACCGCATAAATTATGATCGCAGTAGTTTTGCGATCATAAAACATTAAAAAATAAATATTTATTTCGCTGCGTGTATAAATAATAAATAATTAGTGTACTAGTTTCTGTGTTATATCTCCTTATAAGCACATTATTCCTAATAAAATTACATACCTATACCTATGTAATTTACTTTGGAATTATATACTTTTTCTAAATATGTACATATTTTCAAAATAATTTGTACCATTATGGAAATTATATATACTTTCTAAAGTTTTATTAAAAACAACTGAAATGAATGATAAATATAGTTTTGTTGAAAGTAAACAAGATTTTGTAAATAATATCTCTTTTAAAAATAACTTTATAATTAAAAATATGCTTGTTCGCTATACATCCACGCTACGTGAGTTGTATAACAATGAGAAATTATTTCATTCGCTGTTCAAAATAATCAAATGAATATGTAAATGAAAATTCTCTTTATTGAGGTGAACATAAATATATTTTTATATTTAATACAAGCTAAAAATAATATATCTATTACAATGACTTAATGATACGTTTTCTTTGTAAATTATATATTGTCATTTATAATAGTTATTTATACGTATTAAGTTCAGTAAGTGCTTCCTTCGAGATCTCCAATACATCCGATACTGGTTGAAGAGCACTTACTGACCGCAATGCTTATTATGCTTTTTGCACGATCGACGCACAAGATTAAAATAAATAAGATTTGAACAATATTATGACATTAAAAATCTTTGGTTGCCATTTTGAAAGTAAGCTTTGATTGTTCTTTTATTTACTTACCGCCTCCGCTTCCTGATCGGTAAGAAATTCACATCAGTTACCGAGCAGAAGTTTGTAAATAAAGCTTAATACCTTGGAAATCCTGTCGGTAAATATTAACAAAAACCCGATCGTACAAAAAGTAAATTAACAGATATTACGATATGAAAATATTTTGGGGTAGTATTTGCATAACATGTGAAACAGAATTGTTTTGCTTATATCTAAAATGTAATGTGATATTTATTTATGTAATTGTAGTGAAATTACGAATTTCCAATATACGTATATTAGAATCAGTGGCGTAGCGAGCATAATTGGCGCCTGGGGTATAATACCTTTTGGGCGCCCCTTTCCGTAAGAAATATTTTCATAAAATAATCTTTAAATGTCATTTTAGGGCTTTTTACTACAGTTATTTGACAAAAAAACGGGTATATAAATACAAATATATTTCGTAGACATGTTAAAGAAATTTAAATTCTTACTCCAACATTTATCGTAGAAAAAAGTTTTTAGTTTTATTAATTTTATTTCGATAACAGAGTGCAGTACCTACCTACCTAAAATACTGTATAATACATGAATAGTCACTACCTAAGTGCGCATCTACAACACACTAAAGGTACTATTTTTCAGGACAAATAGAGATACAAGTTTAAATCGCGTTAAAAAATAAAGAAGTCGAACAAAGAAATATTGAAATTAATAAGAAATTTAAAAATATTTGGTAATATAAATGAATGAGAAAAAATAATTTTAATTTAATTTTATCTTTAGACAGATAGTACTTTTAAACAAGTGTAAATAAAATAAAAAAGGAGAACTTACTTTATAGGGCGCGAGCAGACATGTGACTTGAGCAGCCTTGAAGTGCTTCGAATCAGCTAATAGGTATGTGTGCGCGTGTCATTTTGACTTGAACAATGTCACTTTGAGAAGACCAATGTTTTGACTTTCAGTTTATGTGTCTTACTGCCTGAAATTTGTAGAATATTAACAATTATTTAGCTGTTCAAAATCAAAATAAGTCAAAACATTGGTCCTGTCAAAGTGACATTATTCTTGTCAAAGTGACACGCGCACACAAATTAGCTGATTCTAAGCACGTCAAGGTCGCTCGAGTCACGTGACTGCTCGCGCCCTATAATAGTAAACGCAAGCAATATATATATATATATATATATATATATATATATATATATATATATATATATATATATATATATAAATATATATAAATAAAATTTCAATATTCTGTATGTCTTCTGTGATTTTTCTCCAATTATTTTATTACATATAACACACTATTATATTTCACTCCAACACACTGAATGCAATGTGTCAATTTATAGTTGGAAGTAGTGCCTGGTTGTTGCCGCAGCGGAACAACGGATTCAGCTAGATAGCCAACTTTTAGCTCCTAGACTGACGTCACATGCGCGTATTGTCGCCATTGTCATAGCAACCGCCCTAGAATGGCCGGTTGTTTATAGTTGAAGGAAGGCAGTGTCGTTCCCGAAACTCAAATATTATTTCCCCAAAACGAATCAAAATAAAAAAATTAATTTTCCGAAAAATCTTGTCCTGAGGACAGTTTGGCGCCCCTGCAAGTGGCGCCTGGGGCACAATAGCCCCCTTTGCCCCCCCTTCACTACGCCACTGATTAGAATGTTTATTATACTACTAATAAATGTACATACATAGATTCTGGTAATAACAATATTAATTTACGAGATATTTCGTCCAACTGGATAATGTTATATGTGAGTATTAAATAAATAATTTGTGGTAAGTCACAAATTGAATCCTCTAAGGCTAAGGCTATTGTTAAAACCCCTTAAACCACTATATGAAGGTGAATTCAGTATATTTAATTGCTTTTGACAGTGCACGATTTATACAAAAGGTGCAGAAAAACATCTTAGGGAGAAAAAAATCCTTAATAATGTAAAATAAACAATACCAATTCAAAAATACATTTCTCAATGAAATATTTACTTAACCTGAAGATACTTTTTGAAATCGACTTTAAAACGATGTATTTAATTCATTTTACACCGAAGAGGGATTTAAAGCGTTTAAATTTCACGATTCGCCATTACATTAAATTGGAATTATTTATTTATACAGGTGGTGACTCAAAGACTCGAACATAGGGATTTAACAAGTATAATTATACTTTTGTAATTTCCTGCTTCCCTAATTATTTTATGTAAAAAAGCTTCAGATAAAAGTTGTAGAGCATAAAATTCTACATATGAATCAATAAGCAAAATTAATTAATTACTTTCTGTGTAACGGCATAAATTAGCTACGAAAATTTCGAAAATCACTTATAAAATAGCAATAGCCATGAAATTGAGACAAAAATTAATAAATGTCTAACGGTTTATCTATCAAGTGAGGATAGTTTATTTTTAATATTATTTGTAATTTCTGGTCAAATGAAAAATTATCAATTTAAATTAATAGATAATTGTTAACTGAAACAGATATTAGAGGTAATAACTAATAAAAATAAATTAACTTAATATTATTATTATTATTATTATAATTATTATTATTTGTTACAATTCCCAACAGGCTATTGCCCAATTAAAGGGAAAGGGAAGGCCTAAAGTGAAAAATCATATAAAACGATGGGAACATTTTTTAATATCAATTAAATTATTGTAAAAAAGATCTATATCTGATTGGACAGACGATTACCTTATTATCATGAAATGCAATGGTGATCTAAGCAAAGCATTAGACTTTGGAGTTCGGTGATGAAACGTTTTATTATATCTAGCCGATAGTCGCGGTACTAAGAACTGAATTTTACTTAGAATAAAAGGGCAATCTGTAACGTTGTTAACTATTTTAATTAATACTATAATAGCATTTATACACCGTCTCGTATAAAGGGATTGGAGATCGAAATATTGAAGTAAAATATTCTGTGGAGTGTGTCTAACTGGATATCGACCTTCTAATATATATGTGGCTGATTTTATAAATAGTCTTTGTATTTTTTCAAGTGACTGATTATGTTGATCATAAATTGGGTTCCATAACACTGAGCAGTATTCGAGAATTGGCCTTACCAAAGACGTAAACAATAATCGTAAAGTGAATTTACTGAAAAGTTGAGCATTTCTAAGGATGAATCCTGAACTCCTATAAGCAGTTTTTACAATTTCTTGTATATGCGGAACAAATGAAAATTTAGGATCAAATGTGACACCTAGATCTTTGAAAACATGCGGCCTGTGTAATCTTGTGTTATTTACAGAGTAGGGATAAGACTGTGGTTCAGATTTTTTAGAAAATGACATGACATTACATTTCTCAATATTTAAAAGAAGATTATTGTTTATGCACCAGTTGTAAACCGCGTTTAAGTTTTCTTGCAGCGCTTCACAGTGTGCCAAAGTATTAATGTCACAAAATAATTTAAGATCGTCAGCGTACAGTAAATGTTGCACATCAACATATTTTGTTAAATCATTGATAAATATATTAAAGAGGAACGGTTTAAGGACTGAACCCTGAGGAACTCCTGATTTTTGATGATATACTTCAGACTTGAAACCATTATAATAGACATATTGGTATCTTTCGTGCAGATAAGATGGAATTAGATTTGTAAGTGAGGGAGACACACCAAAATATTCTAATTTTCGTATCAGTAACTGATGGTCTAGCTTGTCGAAGGCTTTTGAAAAATCCGTGTAGATCACGTCGACCTGACTTTGTTGATCTAGAACCTCGCAGATATACTGTGTTATACACATAAGATTTGATTCGGTGGATCTGCCTTTCATAAAACCGTGTTGATTCACAGTTATTAAAGGATGCACGTGACTATAGATTTTAAAGTGGATAATAGTTTCAAAAACTTTGCTAAAGTTAGAGATAATTGCGACTGGTCTATAGTTTTTAACTTCATCTTTAGCACCTTTCTTGAAAATGGGTGTAACTCGTGATACTTTCCAGATTAAAGGAAAAATTGAAGTTTTCAAAACTAAATTGAAAATGATGTGCAGTGGCTCTGTAAAAATAGACATACAATCCTTAATAATAAAAGCGGGAATTAAATCTGGTCCAGTAGTCATTTTGTTACTTAATTTATTTATAGCAAAGGTAATGTCTTGTGCACTTATTGATGTAATGGAAAGAGGTGGAAAATTATCTTGTGTACCTGAGTCTGTATTACTAGTGTTTGTAGAGGTAAATGTAAAGAAAAAGTAATTAGCAAAACAATTAACAATTTCTTGAGGTTTGTCAATGACAATGCCATCAATATGACAGATAAACCGTTAGATATTTGTTAATAGACCTTTTCAATTTAACGGCTATCTCTTTCTATCGCTGCAAATAGTAAGTAAACTGGCGCGAACAATTGCCAATTGGGCTGTCAAACGAAACGTCAAAAATATTGCAGTCATTAAAATACCTGCATTCTCGGTGAAAATTTGTATCGTTAGATATTTTAGCTATTATAACTTTTTTATGAGAAGCTTTTTATAGTTGTCAGTGACATTTTACGTCTAATTTTTTTAGAAACAAACGCCATGGTCTCAGTTGTTCTTACTATGCGCAGATTCCCATTGAGCATATCTTCTATCTCTTTAAATTGAAAAGGTCTATTATTTTGTCTCAATGGACCTTTTCAATTTAACGGCTATCTCTTTCTGCCGCTGCAAATAGTAAGAAAATGGCGCGAACAACTGCCAGTTGGGCTGTCAAACGAAACGTCAAAAATATTGCAGTCATTAAAATACCTGTATTTTCAGTGAAAATTAGCATCGTTAGACATTTTAACTTCAATAAAAGCTTTTGTAACTTATTTCGATAAGATTTTTTAAAGTTATCTGAGATATTCACATTTTACGTCTAAAGTTTTTAGAAACAAACGCCATAGATCTGTTGTTCTTACTATGCGCAGATCCCCATTGCGCATATCTTCTATCTCTTTAAATTGAAAAGGTCCATTCCATGGTTATCGCTATTTTTCAGGTGATTTTCGACATTTCATAGCTAATTTTTGCAGTTACATAGCATGCAAAATTAGGTTTGGTTATTGATTCAAATGTAGAATTTTACGCTCTAAAATTTGTTTTTGAAGCTTTTTTTACTTAAAATAATTAGTGAAGCAGGAAATTCTGAAAGCCTGATTTTACATGTTAAATTACTATGTTCGGTGTTCGAGTCATCATCCTGTATGTATAAATATGAACATAATATAAATTAGAATTTGAAGGTTATTACGTATATAAATGAGGCCGAGAATGAAGCAGATAAACACCGATTTTTCACACTTGACCCTCACGTCATATATTGATGTGCGTATGAATCAAATGATACTGATAGTGATGGAAATGTGATTACCAGCAGATCTTAAACAATTTTGTGTACAAGGCAATTACATCAAATAATGCGTCATAGAGTAGCCATAACACTTATAAAATACGAATGTATTGACCTTTTCATTTTCAAAAATAATATAACTATTATTAAAATTATATATTTTTACCTTAATTGTGTAGCACCGAGTTGTGTACGTATTCATACTCCTTTAGTTATTTACCATAATCAGTAATCACATTTTTTTCATTCATTTGTTTAACTTGCGTTGTCTGTCTGTCTGTCTGCTTGTTTGTATGTCTGTTCCAACTTTTCACAAACCATTTTAACCAACTTTCTAACAGAGCTGAAATTTGGTACGTAGTTGGAACAAAATTTTCTTCATTTTTAAATGTTTACACTTGTGGCAAATAAACGGGTGCAACTTGTTCTTTGATGTTTCAATTTCTGATCAAGTTCATAATTATTCACATTCGGAGCGTAATTTGTCGTTTGAAATCCATGTGTTCGTAATCCAAAATTGTAAAAAATAACATTGGCCTAGTTTACACCGTATGGCCTGAGGTAGGCCTGACCCATATGTGACCTATATTAGGACAAAGTCAAAAAAAATATCGGGTTGTTTACACCGCATACTTTGGAGCCTCGGATAGGTGGGATATAGGCTTTAGTTTGTACCACCTAGCGGTTTAATTTTAAGTTAAAAACAACAACAATTATTTCCTTTTATTTTCTTATCACTCATGTTTATATTATTATACAGAATTTCACAATAGTTACTGTCAAACAAAACTGGCATATATGTAAATCACTATCACTATTCTCAATTTAACCGACATCTACTCTACCGTACAAATTTCGAACTATTTTAGGTCTAAGCTGTTTACACCGCAATAAATACATTTGGGCCAAGGCCTAGTATAGGTCAGGCCACATTTTCATGTGGCCTGACCTAAGCCACGTCGATCCATATTTTAGGTGTTTACACCAGGCGACCCAACTACATTTGGGTCGAATTTGGGGTATAGGTCGAATATAGGTTTACGGTGTAAACTAGGCCATTGACATTGACAAATATATATATATATATATACATATAAAATGCCAAACCTACATTTGAGATATTTTACACATATTTTGTCCAAAAAGAAATTCATTCTTCTCGAATTTGTGAGCCAAAAGGGTAACCACTAATTTTACCTGAATTTGGGTTGCGAACGAGCATGCAAAAATATTAAGTACCACTGGCTGTCGAATGTTATATTCAAATTTCGTATAACTATCATTCTCTAAATGCGTTAGTAAGACAAAGATGAAACTATTAGACATACGTATTAAATATTGAAGATAGAATGTAGGAAACCATAAGGAAGACAGAGAGAAATATACATTTACTTGTTATTTCCTGGTTCAGAAATTAATGACGTGAGGGTTAAGTGAGAAAAATCGGTGTACAGTAAATTTTTTGAAAGATGAGTTTTTATGAGGGTACATAAGATACTACTGTTATTTTATTATTATACAAATATATGTTCCAGCAAAAGCATTCAAAATTCAAAACTGAGACAACTGGTATGGTATGACTAGCGAATGAAAGTTGACGTTTAGATTATTTTATGATGTGGTTTCTTTTGAAAACATTTTCCTATATTTGATTTGAAAGGAAACTGACCCTTGTGTATTCCTTTACAGAAGATTAGAATTGTACTCAATACCAGGAGGCATTTAAAATGATCTTAGCAACCTTAGCAATAGGATTCAGGGATATATTTAAAAAATTTAATACCGCAAATTCTAGTTCGTTCGTCTCAGGTGTAAGCAACCCTCGAGTCGGAATTACTGTTAGAGGAAATTAAAAATAATCCTATTTCATAGAATTGACAAGCTAAATAGTTTAAAGATCAAAATATTTTGTATAATCAGCATAAACGAAAAATGTTTAAAATATTTTAAACGCACCCCTGTTTTGATATTCAGTTACCCTAGTCGGCCATCTATTTTCAGCCTGACACAGTAATGTATTTCTCTGCTTTCCTAGTCCAGTATTTAAATGGGTTCTTGCAAAAATTTTATACCTGAATATTTCGTTCAATTCTATTCTTTTCTAGGGTTTCAAAAGAAACCACATCTATAAAATAATTGAAACGTCAACTTTCATTCGCTAATCATACCATAAGTTAATTAGCAAATTTAAAACCAAATATGTGAACAATAAGATACAGACACAGTGTCAGTGTTAGTGACACTAGCAGACAATAACGTTGTTCGTACGGTTATGAATTAAGGTAATATATCTGAATTAATAAATAAACTTATGTTACATCAAAATTGTCAAAAACGAGCATCGTTTTAAAATGTTCCAACTTAGTCGAAAAATAAGAATTTTTGAAAGAAGCGTGCTATTTCCATCCTTATCGCACACGCTTCTTGTGAGAGAGATAAATATATGCCAATTTGTTAATTCGTTCATGAGACAGATGACATTGATCGGACATCTTTCAAAAATTTTACTGTATATGTGTGTTTGGGTTTTGGGTTAGACGTAAGAATAAAATATTTGGCAAAGAATTATAGTTGCATGTTTAAGACGTTCCTGATTCTTTTTTCGAGAAACTATGTGCGTCTTAATATTTTGTAAGGTCTGTTCGTTTCGTTTCGCTAATTTGCGTCTACGGTTTACTGTTATGAGTTTTTCCTTTATAAACTTAATTAATTGATATTTGGAGAAAAAGTTCCGGAAAGCGTTCCGACTTTGACAAAAAATACCGGAACCGCGTTTTGGACAGTTCAGACATTCCATCATTGTTTTTATATTATTAACAATCAACTTTTATATACTTTCCTTTTCTTGCAGAGTGAATGCTTTTTAAGCTTGGAGGCCCCAGTAGCCCGAGTGACTGGCTTCGATACGCCGTTCCCTCATGTGTTTGAGCCGTTTTATCTTCCGGATAAGTGGCGTTGTCTACAAGCCGTTAAGAATCTTCTCAACTATTAAATACCCTACAGAACTGACATTTCCCTACCACGCTTTCAGAACCAGAAGTGAGATGCACATTTATTTCTAGGTTATATTTGTTTTTACACGCTTCTATGCACGTGAAATGGATAACCACTTGTCGCAGATGTCCAGTGCAGAAGAATTTTTTTTCTGAGAATTGTTGAGTAACAATTGTATAGATTATATTGTAACAGATCTTTTCATATGAATTGTAATTGTTGTACCATACTTATATATTTTCAAAACATTTTATTTTTCTTATTGTATTGTGATTAATAACGCATTTCATTAAACATTAAATAATTGTAGTTTTATCGCAAAAGCTTTAGATATATATTTTTTAAATATGTTAAAAGATAAAAGTATAAAGGTGCAAAAAATATTTTATTATATTTACTCAAAATTTATATGCAGCGTGTATGTACAGCGTGTAAATTGAAAAGTAGGCCATTAGTTTTTCTTTGCGTAAACATTAACACATTATTTTTTTTTCAAAAATACTTCAAAAGGAATTTATAGATATTTAAATTTTGCATCAAATAATATGAAATGATTTTTGTACCTCTTTATGTAAGCAGAAAAATTCATTATATAAAGTTACTACTTTTATGAGCTTTTAGTTTGGACTGCCATAGATTAGGACTAAAAACAAACAATTATTGCATTATTTACCTAGCAATTAGAACTAATTAGTATTCGAAATAATAAATTAGAGTACCAACTAAACGAACACAAAACACAAAAAAGTAGACTGTTTTAGTTTTTAATGGCAGTTAAAAACAACGCAATACAGGATGTCCTAGGAGCACTTCCGGTTAATCGGAAGTAGGCCCTAATTTTCTTATTTTAAATGGAATGGTATATTTTTTTTCAAACGTCGTAGAAATGGTAGGTAGAAGTTTCATTTCTACGCCGCTTGTAATTTCTACGCCGGCGGAGTAGAAATTAGCTAATTCTACTCCGGCGGCGTAGAAATAAAATAAATAAATATCCATAGAAACTACATAGAGTTAGCGAATAAAAAGAAAAGTAGTGCGTTTGAAAAAAAATTTTAATGTGTCATTCGGAATAAAAGTGTCTGTCTCGCATGCAATTGTCCGACTCGCCTTTTTTTGGCACTAATAACGGCCACTTTTTATCACTCTATATCTCGAGAATGGAAACGAATTTCTATAATCTGTAAAGACAGTTTTATAAAGAACGCTTTTGTTTACAATAATATAAATCATCGAAAATAATAAATAGGTACTAAACATAATTTTCTTCTTTTTCCACCATGGCCCACTTTAATTAAATTCAATAACTAATGCAAATAATAGTATATTGTGTTATTACGAGTAAAAATGATACTTTGTGTGGCGAGCATGGAAGTTTGCACGACGAGTGAAGCGAGTCAGACAATTGCATGCGAGGCACACAAAGACACTTTTATTCCGAATGACACATTAAATTTTTTTTTTCAAACGCACTACTTTTCTTTTCTTCTCTACTTCTATGTCGTTTCTATGGATATTTGTTTATTTTATTTCTACGCCGCCGGCGTAGAAATGAGCTATTTCTACTCCGGCAGCGTAGAAATTAGCTTATTTCTACTCCGCCGGCGTAGAAATTATTTTTGATTATTTATATTATTTTAAACAAAAGCTGTCTTTATAAAACTGTTTTTACAAATTATAGAATTTTGTTTCCATTCTCAATACATAGAGTGATAAAAAAGTGGCCGTTATTAGTGATAAAATCAAAAAAAGTTTACTTACGCCGGAACTGGTTTATCATAGGTAATTTTTTTTAAGGTGTCATATGTAAAATTTTCTGCTGAATATAAAGGTGAAATAAAAAAGCATACCATTTAAAAAAATCTGATGTGGCCAACACAAAACCTCCCGCTATTTAATTTTTATTAATTTAAATATACATACTTACATATTTAGTTATTGCGGAAACTGTATTAAGATCCATTCCATATAACTAGGGTTCTTGTTACTATTTTCTTTTTAAAACGTTTTTGTTATTAATTTGAAATGATTAATTCTTTGACAGTGACATTTATCTGTCAGTTACATACATTTAAGATATGAACTGTGTAACCAAGGAGTTTTGCTTGTTTCAAGCGTATAGGCTCCGGGATTAAATTAATAGATAATTTTTATAAATTTATCCATAAAATATATAGAAAAAGTATTAATAATCTTTAATTTTTATAACAACATTAATTTCGAAAAAATAACATTTAAAGGTATTTTTCAAAGAAAAACTATTTTGAGCTTCCAGTAAAGTGCCATTGCCGGTTATCCGATTTATACCAAAATCTAATGGGCTCTTTCCATTACAGAAAAAGTTCGAAATACAAGGTTTCAAAATTTTCAGAATGATAGTATTTGAGTTAGAATAAAGGATCCACACACACACATATATACACACAGACACATCATCGTGAAAATGTTAAAATTTAATTCTAGGGACCTTAAAACGTGGTCATTTAGCAAAATCTCGATATGCGATTTTTAGCACGATCCCTATACCTACCTCCCTTACCAAGGGTAGCTGAAGGTAATAAAAAAACTTAGGGTCTACTTTCGGGCAACCGGAAGTGCTACTGCGTTGAAAATATTTTTGCTGAAACGGGCATGTCGGAAAACCCCTAGATCCCTAATTTCGTAAAATAATATTGAATAGTTTTTAAAATAACGATAGCGTAAGCTCGTCCTGGGACACCTGTGTATAGTTTATTTTTCTATCATAATCCATGGATGTCTAGACTGAAACTTAATAAAAACCGTTAGTATGAATAACTGATTAGCGGGGATTAGCGTGGATTTAACTAGCACTGTTTTTATTTTCTGTCAATCACTTGTGGATTATTTTAGAGAAAAATATTTCCAATAAAAAATGCCTACTATTAATGTTTTTACCAGTGGCGGGATTTAGGGGGGGCAAGAGGGGGCAGTTGCCTCCCCAAAATTTGGACAATCTCAATATTTGAGATTTTATGTACGTTAAATAGTATTAATTTTATAGTAAATATTTATAAATAAAAATTTAATAATTGATAATTTAAATTATACTTATTGTTACTTAGTGATCTGCCAGACGCCACATGTCCGTTAACGTTACAAATTGTGTCCACGTATATCATGGCTGTGGTTGGTCCGCCAAAAGAAAATACGTTTTACAGATAAAGATTTTGCGAAAAGGGTGTTATTTGTGCCTTCAAGCAAAATTTAATAATAATGTCTGCTTCTTGATATTTAGGGGATGCAATTACTCAATTAGAATAATATTTACGTGCATTGTGTTTTGTTAACACTATTTTCGCGTTTTGTTTTTTGCGTGTTTGTTATAAAATAGGCATTTTTTTTCTAAATGTATTTTTCTTTTTTAACTAACTGTAATTATGGTACATTCGAATACAATCTTCTGTAGCTGAAGTTTGTTGTTTTTACAATCTTTAATGCCAATTACAAAATTGTTTTTATTCACTTTATAGTACGATGTCTAGTGTAAATAATATAATTAATCACTAAACGAATTTTTTATAACGAGTTACATTTTTGTAGTTTAGAAAATGGTTCTCTCAGACGTCAGGTGACCGTTTACGTACCAAACATTCACATGTATGGTTAAGGATTAAAATATTTCAATACCCCCCCCCCACTCCTCCCTTAAAAAACGAAGACCGATTTTGCCCCCCCCCCCCCAATAAAATTCTTGAAATCCCGCTACTGGTTTTTACAAATGTTATTTAAAATAATTTTCTCTGTAATAATCTATAAATGCTTAACAGAAAGAAAACAATGCTACCTTAATTCATACTTACCTATTTAAATTTATAATGATATTTTTTCGCTTACATGCTAGAATAATCGTTCGCATAAAGAAAAACTGAATAAACTGATTTCCCATATTAAACGCCAATGGCCTGTCAATATCGTATTTATATATTAATAATTCCTTCTTAATACATAAATATTTTAAAATATTAATCACTGTTATTATATTTTTAACCGTAAAATTTTAACGTTGTAGGAAAATTGCCTTGAAGGTATAATTATTTCAATTGTGATTTTAATTTTCTGATAAGATATTTATACCTCAGTACTTGTAAAATTATTCTTGATTCATAACATGCAAAGCATATATTGCAAAACGAATCTAGTTCCAGTACTACCCTGTAGTTATAAGCTCAAAGTTTGATTATTGAACTTCTATGTTTCTCATTAGTGTCTCACCGATGAACTTTGACATTTTCAGGATCAAAACGAGCAGAAGATGCATTCAGAATAAGCAGTAAGTCTGCAGATTTATCAAATTCCAAAACTTTACCAAGGAAAGCTTCCGCATTGATATTAAGAAATATTTATAATTACAGTTGTTAATTTGTTAATAAATTTTATATCAGTTACCTTTTGTTGTGTTGTTATCTTTAATTTTTTCATATCACAGAACACAAAATCACCAATTGTTTTATTGTTTAACACAATAATAGAATACACTACACAATACAGCGGTCTGCGCACAACTGATTTTTAATTGCAGATAATTTTGGATTAAACTTGTCTGTTCAATGTTTGCTTTGCTCCAATCAAATTCATACATGAAAATATTATTTTTTTATATTTTGCGTTCATAATGAAGTCAGTAAGATACGCAATTGCGTATCGTAATGACCTTCATTTCGATACGCAATTTTTTGTTTCAGACGGTTGGTACTAGATGACGTTTCTTTAACCCATTTTTACCTAATTTATATTTAGTTAATTAACACTTCATTTTAATAATATAATGTCGAAATTATTATTATTATTTTTTTTTATTTAGGGAAGATTATTTACATGAAAATGTACAAATGGTTACAAATATAATCACAAATTGAGTAAGTAAATGTTATTGTAGAAGGCGCAAAATATAAAAAATAGTATAAAGAACTCATTTTATAAGACTTTCTTTCGCACTTGTCAATTAGAAAACTCGCTAACGCTCGTTTTCTAAATTTTGACGCGTGCGAAAAAAAAAACATGTCTTATAAAACACATTCTTTAATATACTATTATTCAAAACGGTGTTTAAATACTCCTTCAGTGCCAAATTTAAATTATACAATTTTCAAAAGAAACCACATCTATTAAATAATTTAAACGTCAACTTTCATTCGCTAGTGATACTATACTAAATCTGTTTTACTATGTGTTGTTCTTTTGTAATATGTAAATATTTTTTCGCAGTTAAACTAAAATTTATATTTATTGTGTTTTAATTCTTATTATATGTATATTTTCAGTTTACAATATTTATACAAAAATTCAGTATGAGCTTTTTTAATACGGCCTTCAATTTCGAATAATTTATGAGTCCTGACGTCCTGGCCGCTAAGTTATTCAACCCTCCATAAAAGGTTGTAAACCCTGCATAAGTTTGAACAGTTGGTTGCATACAACTATAGGGCGCGGGCAGACACGTGACTCGAGCGTCCTTGACGTGCACGACGTGTTAGGAATCAGTTGATTTGTGTGCGCTTGTCATTTTGACAAGAACAATGTCACTTTGACAAGACTAATGTTTTGACTTATTTTAATTTTGAACTGTTGCGAAGTTATTATTTTTAATTTCTTGTGTTTTATTGCCTGAAAATTGTACATTAATAACATTTTAGTAGTTCAAAATCAAAATAAGTCAAAACATTGTTCTTGTCAAAGAGACACTGTTCTTGTAAAAACGACATGTGCACACAAATCAGCTGATTCCAAGTACGTCAAGAACGCCCGAGTCACGTGTCTGCTCGCGCCCTATAGGCGGTATGCACAAAAGTAGTCAGCGCCGACAGCGGATAAAAATGACAACAGATATTACTCATTGAAACATAACAAGGTTATGTTTTATGTCAGAATAATTTTAAAATATCTATTTTATAAAATGTTTGCAATGAATGCGAATGATAGGACGTCAAATATTATGTGATGCAGTGGAAGATGTTATAATTTTGACAAAATTAGCGATTAAGCATGAAATTTTATAAATTTCGTAGAATATTATATGAGGAATATATGCGTAAGAAAATAACTGTTCAACAGATATCTTCTATTTACATGAATAATTCTTATTGAAGTATGAAATTTTATAAATTTCATAGAATATTATATGAGGTATACATGCGTAAGAAAATAACTTTTCAACAGATACCTTCTATTTACATGAATAATTCTTTTAGGTTTACATATTTTCTCCTTGTAAAAGATACTTATCGTGTGAATAAAATTCAAACAATGGTCGTATGATTGAAACAATGAATTATATAAAAATGTGTTTCTTAAGTTAAAATTTGAACAAAATATAATAAAAGAAGCAGAAAATTATCTTAAAATTGTATAATACTTGCAGTTGTATCATATAGAAGGTCTATTTTTGATAAAATCAGTCTATTTATTATATATTTTGTACATGTTAAAAGTAAATATTCACATGGTTCGTACTTTTCGTGTATTCTCCTTTCCGAGCTTGTGCAACTGATTTCACTTAGAGCCTGGTATATTTTCAATGAAGAATATTCGTCAATTATTGCGAATATAAAAAAAAGATGCTAACATCATTCACTCTGATATCGTGATATGCAGAAACTTTCTTCTTTCCAATCATCCAAGTTTTCCAACTCTTCAATCGCAATTTCCATGTATTCTGCATTTTATAATATTTACCTAATATTATAAATTATAATATAAAACTAAGTATGATAAAACGGTTTACAGAAATAACATATATTGTGAGAAAAATTATATTTTCTGTCACAGTACCTTCGCTGGTATTTTGACTTTTTTGATTCACATATAATATTTTAAATAATTTCTTTATTCATTTAAATGTACTATGACATATAATATTCATATACAACAGCAAAAACTCAAAATAAAATTGTAAATTGTATCACTTTCTCGAAATGTTAAAATTTATTAGGTACCCAAAAACGCCAAAGTAGCCGTTAGAGGCGCTGACGCTCAAAATGTGCACATCGCCTATACATGGTTATCTATAATCGTGTCTATAATAAATATTAAATATGTTACCTTGGTTACTTGTTGCTCTTGTTTTATTATTTATTTATATTTTTCCCTGAAGAAGGCAGCAGTGTAAACATAAATTATAAGGATAAGAGAAAAGCTGCTTGACTGGATATAATGATGAAGGAAAGAAGTTTCTGGATTTCAGTCAAAAAAATTTTTTATTGTTTCGCGCCCCACATGGGACTGGAATCCAGAAACTTCTTTCCTTCATAAACTATAAGGTTGTATTTTTATTGTTCTGAAATATTTTTAAATAATTTAGGTATTTTGATTTTAAATACTAAAATCTGATATTGCCAGCACATAACCTCCCGTCAATTCCATGTTTAAAATAGCAATGAGCTTTATGTAAAATATCACTTCCGATTGATCGTTTGTAAACAAAATCTAATTTCTCTTTCCAATAAATAGAAAAGTCTGTAATACGAAATTATTTAATTATGTATTTTCTCGAAAATCTGTTAAGGGCTCCAAATTAAGTAACTTCCGATTTATCATATAAATATAGTCAAATTCGAGTTCTAAATACCAAATTTGATAAGTTTTGGATCATGTTTTAATATATTTTTCCAAGAAAATCTGTTTATAGCTTTCTGTAAATTACTATTTCCGATTTATCAATTTTAGAAAAAAATCTAATATGTGGTTATCATTAATATAAAAGTCTTAAATACCAAATTTGAAAAGTTTTGGATTGTATTAATATATTTTTCATGAAAGTATCACTTCTGGTTTATCAATTTTAGCCAAAATCTAATATGTTGCTCCCCCTCATATAAAAGTATTAAATACCAACCTATAATTATTTTAATAAAATAGAAACCGCCATTTTTTTCTCTTTTCAACGATGTATTAATTTTTTATTAATGTATTTGAAAAATTTTGAGAAAAATGAGATAATTTAGAAATATTAGAAATAATTTTTAAACAAATATTGTAGGTGGCTATGTGAAAATAAACAAAACGTAACAATGTAAAACAATTAAATTAATGTCAATTTTTTTCGAAATTGTGGAGGAAAAATTCGTGACACACACACGCACACGTGTGCGCGCGCACACACACACACACACGCGCGCGCACACACACACACACATACACACACACACACACACACACACACACACGCACACGCACACACATACACATAATCGTAAAAATAGTAAAAACGTGTTGTGGGGACCCTAATTCGTGTTTATTTACTAACTCACCATCGTATTTTTGGATCAATAACATTACCTCCCTTACCTACGGTATGACGGGAGGTAAAAATAAATACAAGTAGGTAAAGATAATGTTATTTATATCAGAAGAATAATGTTTACTATTTTGTTTTTTTGTATGACATCATTTTTCTTACTAACAAACTAACAAAATGTAAAATTTATTTAAATTAAAATAAGCTCATCCTCTCTAATTTAACTGCCAAACCTAAATTAAAAGTATAATATTAATGTCGTACTGCGAAGATTCTCCTAAATATAAATATTTATAAGGATATAAAGAATTTGTGTGGCACTATTATATCTGAATATGTATGACATATCTGCAGTTCCTGTGTACTTCGAAAGAGCAAGGTTGCATAGAATTTATTTACGCTGAACTGAGTAATAGGTAACTTGTTATTTAAATTATGTTTTGTTGCATGTAGCTAATGATGTAAAATATTATTTATTTGTTTGGTAATTGAGATATATTTAAAATATTATTACAATTTATCATAATGTTGAAATATTTTGATAAAATTATATCACGAGTTTTTTTCTTTTTACATAACAGCACCAGAAAAAGAATACTGTTAGAATTAGAATATTAATTATAACAGTTCTTGCTCCTTGGTAATTTTAATAATTTATTAATTTTACTATCACTACTACAGTTGTTTATATATTTAAACAGTTAGTGGACTAGTTTTTATTATTTCCAGATTTTATACGTTTATTAGGCGTCCTACTTTGCAATTTAATATCTTCATTCATATACGTATCTCTCTCGCCACCGTAGATTAGAAATCATGTTAAAAATTGTATATCCCAATTTTAGTGAATAAGCACGTTTAAAGTTTCAAGAATCTGATTTTGACATTTTTACAATGATGTCGGAGAATGTGGATGTTGGAAATATGATTTTTCATATGATATACATTTTTATGCATAATACTAAAGACCTCGAAATTACGTATTACACAATTTAGCATTAATGATATAAAATTTTGGTAATAATCAAGTAAATATAATTTTTTGATAATTATTTTTGTTATTATAAATATTACAGAGCATTAAATTCTCCATCTATTACACATACAGGAATATGGGGAATAAATTTTTACTACCTTCCGTCACCTTTAGGTAAGGAAGGTATTGTCTTTGGTCAAAAAATTCAATGATGAATTTTTAATCAATAAGCACGGTTTAGGGTCCCTAGAATTCGATTTTACTATTTTTACGATGTCTGTGTGTGTGTATGTGTGTGCGTGTGCGTAACAAAAATTTCGTCTGCGATAACTTTAATTTTACAATTTTAAAAATTATAATTATAATAATAAGAGCTGATTAGATTTTGGTTACAATTGGTCAACCGGAAGTATCCTCATTTGAAGATTTTAACAGTTTTTCTTGAAAACACCATGTTAAATATCTTTTTTCAAATTTAATGTTAATATAAATATTAAAGAGTATTTTATGCTCTATACGATTTGACTGCATTTTATACATAATATTAAATGGATATAGAGTTAAAAAAAATTAAAAAATTAAATTTCATAAAGTAGCCAGCTATGGAAAATAGCTACTATATTAAGAAAAGTCTGATTGAAAAATGTCAGTGTCAAGTGCAATTGATATAGTGTGTTTGTCTTATAATTTTATTGGAAATATTGGATCTTTTGCTAGAAATTTTCTTTATGGAATTTGTATGAATCACATACAATTGCCGGAAGGTAATATACAAGAAATAGAATCTTTTGCAAGGAACTTTCTGTATGAAATGTGTACAAAATACATAGAACTGAGGGAAGGTAATGTGCTGGCCACATCAGATTTTTTTATTGTATTGTACATAGTTACTTATTACCTACGTATTAATTTTATACAAAAATGTTTCAAATAAATGTTTCAGATAATAAAATTCTACACCTAAATCACTAATCGGACTTTATTTTCCTCGTTTAGTAACCTGTTAAATTGAATTTAAAATTTTATAAATATTGCTCATTTATAGTGACAGTCATGGAATTGATGGAATTGACACAAAATTACAAATAAATGCATAATGACTACGTTTATCTCCACATATCAAGCGGCTTCAAGTATATTGAAAAATCTTATTGGTTTATCTCAGTGGATTGAAAATAGGATTGAGTTATTTTCAATCCTCTTTAAATTCGTATCAACCAAAAAAAGATAGTTAAATACTAGATTATGCAGACAGAGAGGGAAAGGAATATTATCTACTTTCATGGTAGATTTATAACCTCAAAATTTAAAAATTGTCATGTAGTTATTTGTTTTCTCTATCAAAAACATTTAAAAAATATTTGTTTCTTCATCACTCCAAATATTTCGCTTTTAGTCAACTTTATTTAGTTATATGTCGCGACTTTTATAAAGTGAGGTAAAATGTAAATAACCAACAAATGATATGAATTTAGTAACGCTCCAACATATTGTAGATGATCGCATGCTTAGTTACATTATTCGTAGCTTCACTGTTTATTTCGATAAAAGTCAAGCCGCTTCATAAGTCCAAGGCTGTTATTTTACAGGCTTGACTTGACATTTTCAAGCGGCTTGAAATATTAATATCGATCGTTTATTTCGAAGATTGAAAAGGGTTTTACTAAATTCAAGCGGCTTCAAACGCCGAGATAAACGTAGTCTATGATAATGTTTCAACTGTTAGCAAAATTAATTTATCAGGTTAGACATCAATTTATTTGAATTGTGTTGGTTTATAAATAGAACGTTTTTATCAAGAAGAAAAAATGCAAATAATTCAATAGCATTATTATGACAGTTTAAACATTCCAGCACGAGTTAGAAATTCGGCAATGAGTCTTCTGTAACGAGTGTTTTATACTACTTTACCGGTTCCGGCTTTAATTTACTCTATTGTATATCTTTATGAAGTTGGCAATTTCCATTAAGGAAAATTTTTGATATATTAGATATAGGTTGGTGAAAGTGATTTGAGTTTTTTTTCATCTGTCCGTTGCCGAGATATTTAGTGTATATAATGTAGTCATGCGAATCCCAAATAACAAAGTGTCACCAAAAATGATTCAATAATGAAGTTCATTAATCGATAAGCATATTATATTTCTGTAACAGATAAAATCAATCAGTGTATATGCATTGTGGTACCTATTGATTAAATCAATCTGTCTGTCAAAAATATGAGACAAGAACAAAACATATTGCATGATATCGCTCACATGTAAGTGTATGTGCGTACAGCCTATGCTGCATTGTTACTTAATACATATATAATTAATATAGATACATTAATTGGCCGTCGATCGGCCCAGAACGGCGTTATCTACGATTAGAACGGACATTGCGAACTGACCAGGTCGGAAAACGTCCTTGGACACGCCTCGTAGTTCTACTTTCTTTCATTCGTGTTGTAATTGTTATTCTTATTTCTGCTTTTCGCATTTTAAGTGTACGTATGTCTGATTACATGTGCTGCGTCTAATACGTGTTGATTCGCACATATTTGTACGCTATCAAGCAAATTACTCTAGATTCCTAGAATTTGATGCTAGGATTACAACTGAAAAGTTTCTACGCAAGATTTACTACCTACTCGTAGTAATTGCTTCTTTCCAACATAAATATAGACATACACCATGCGATCTTAACATCAATAAATGTACTAAAATCATTATTCAATTATTAAAAACAAATTTTTCATAATAATTTTAATTCATACACATTTCCTATTTACATATGATAAATATATGTACACGGTATAAATTTTTAAGTTAATTAATACCAATTTTGCTCGATCGGAGTTTTTTTAATGTGTACCCGATAGGGTTTTCAGGCAGTAAGCTTTATTTACAAATTACTGATCGGTAGATAAGTGATGTAAATGGGGTCCGGTACTAAAAAAAGTTGTATATATTTTGTCATATTATGAAAATTTAACTAATTTTAAATGATTTTGTACTAACATATTTTTAAAATATAAAACTTTTCATTCATAATTTTAATAAAAACGATGAGTACTATAACGATATGACGTCACAACTGTATTTTTGTATCAGTGTACCAAGCGAAAAGAATATAATTTTATATTATTCATAACTTGTGAAAATAAAATCCATTTATTTATATGTCGTTCTATTTTACATGAAAATGTATGAAAGATTTATCATTTTTATTAAAATAAAACATTTATTTAAAATCTTTATAACAACTGATTTTTCCGTTAACAAGGTACAACTATAGTTTTCTGAAAGTGACAACTGTTACTAGTTAACCCTCCTTGACATCGATTTTTGGCAAAATTAATGACTTTGAGAGATATAAACAACTTTAGTCAGGCGAAGTAAAATTACAGGTATGACGTCACACAAAATTAATTAAATTAAAAAAATATATATTTCAAATCTATACACATTTGGAAAGTGTAACAAACGTTAAAATTCATCATTTTATTAAATCTCAGAAAAAAAATTGAAAAATTATTACCGGACCCCATTTAGTGATGCACGCGAGGCGAAACGAGACGAGAAATATAAAATATCGATCTCGGTCTCGTTCTCGCAAATTTTTTTGGGTCTCATCTCGTTCTCGCACGAGAGTCTCGCTATAAAAGTAAGTGCTTGCGCACTACGTATTTACGTAACTATTTAATTTCGCACCAATAGTACTGTCTTCCATGTATTTGCAGTCATATTACAGAGACGAAACACTAAAATCTGGTCACGAAATTATTTAAATACGAACATAATGTTTGTTCATTTACGGTCACCAGAAAATGTGATAAGTTAGTAAATAATTTAATTTATCTCTAAAATATCCAATTTATCATCAAATTGTGATCTCTAAACTATTTCAAGAACACATTCTGTCATCAGTAAAACGAATTAAACATTAAGAATTATTGTTTGTAACTAAAAGTACCCACACTTTTTCATTAAATGTATGTCACTATTTAAGTAAGATTAAGTAATAAAAAACCGCTACACTGGTAACCCGCTGGCAACAAATCATTCCGCTTCTCTCCCTGTTGGCTCCCATCGACGCTTAATACAACATCCTTTACTTTTCAGGGGCGACAAGAGTTTTATTAACCGGGGTGAATTAGGGGCTGAAATATTAGAGCAAACTGGTTCTATTGGATGCAATACCGATTTTGTCTTTATTTTTGCATTTTCTCGCTCAGAGACCGTTACTAATCGACTCTAAATAGACTCAAAAAATATTGTGAATTCAAATAATTTTCATATTTACGTGTTCTATGCATGAATTAGCGTTGGCTCCACTTCTTGTACCGTGCATTTCTTATTGAATTTAAGAATCAAAGCTACAAAGTGACAAATACTTTTTATTGCAAGATTCTCGCGAGAATCTCGCGAGATTTCTCGTTTCTCGCAGTTGTTATATCGATCTCGCCTCGAATTTTAAACTGCAATCTCGCTATCGTTCTCGTGTCGCATAATGCAACGAGACGAGAAGAGATGCGAGAGTACTCTCG
The DNA here is from genome assembly GCA_963082715.1 of Harpalus rubripes. Classification (NCBI taxonomy): domain Eukaryota; kingdom Metazoa; phylum Arthropoda; class Insecta; order Coleoptera; family Carabidae; genus Harpalus; species Harpalus rubripes. The sequence continues at coordinate 20,578,980 of OY720449.1, forward strand.
CCTCGTCGTGCATCACTAACCCCATTATAGTCCATGAATTCCCGGTTGCAGAAACGTTCATCAACGCTTTGTTCGGTTAGCGGTTTAGCAAAACGAACAAATGCAACCCGATTTTTTGACAGCAATGAGTTAAATGTCACAAGAACATGGAAACTGATCGGTAAGTGATGTAAATTATAGTATATTAAGTATTAAGAACGGTAAGGACAGTTTATCGATCGAAGATAATCGTTTGGGGGAGGAGCATAGCAACGACTCCAATTTTGTCTAAGATCGGTAATTCCTTAATATTCGTGCTGCTTATAACATTTTTTGCACGACCGACGCACAAAATTTGTAAAAGAATTATATTTGAAAATTATTTTGCCATTAAAATTTTTTAGCTGTCATTTGAAAGTAAGCTATGACCGTTGTTTTTATTTACTTACCGTCTTGCCTCCTGAACGGTAAGTAATTGTGATTCGCATCACTTAACGTTCAGTAATTCTATCCATCCAGTTCTTGAAAGCTCCTACAAAATATTCTTTTGAAAAGCAGAATGCATTCAAAATAGTCATATGAACTGTAGCATCAGTCTCATCTACTCCGTAATTGTAATATTAATATTGTAATTTAATGTTCTGCTTTACACAAAAATCTACCCCGTAATTTTTTTAACCTCAAAAAATAGCCAAAGGCTTACATTGCCAAATCAAGTCAGTATGGCGGGTATTCTATTAGGTACTTTTTTACCAACAACTAAATCATTTATTTCATATTTTCACAGAACGATACTTTAAAAATTTGATTAAATAAGAGCCGTTTTCATAATTAGACTTTTATTAAAATTACTTTATCATAAATTTAAACATTTAAAGCAATGTTAAACTGTTTGCTATAGTGCTAAAGTTTCATTATGAAAACGAACACAACTTTAATTTAAAGTGTTAAAAAGTGAAGATAAAGTTTTATATGAAAACGGTCCATAAGTTTGGACTTAACTTAATTTCGAGGTTAATTTTAAATGACAGATAAATAATTGCTTAAAATAAAAGTGCAATTTTCCTCGGCCTACCTGATTTTCTTATTCTTAATAATGATTGTAGTGTGAGCCTCGCATTTAAAAATACAGAGGCAAAATCAAAAATTTTATTTGATAACTGACAGCTGACTCTCATAAAACGTCTGATTCTACACCTACTTCCATATATTAGTATAGTTACAAAACATTTTCGTTTATATTTAAATGATAAAAACCAGTTTACTTTAATGTTTAAAAAAAGATAATTTACATTAAAAATAGGCCATTTTATTTCACATTCCATTTCATTTGCACGTATTTGTCCAGGTTTAACGAACTGATATCTATGTATAAGTAGCTATAATGATATCTCACTTTCAATATGTTTAAATTCCATGGGTACTTAAATGTTTGACCGGCAAATTACCACAAACTTAACGAAACATTATCAACTAATTTACATGCGAGACAGTCAAATGTTCGCTCATGAAACAACTGTTTACATATTCAAATAAATGCTTTTAGTTATAACCCAATATATTATTCTAATTTATACTGGAATAATTAACCAAACGACTTCTGGTATTGCTCCTAGAAGAGAAACTGGAGATTTATTTATTCTTTAAAGAGAAATGGGATTCAATATATTACACTTGTTACTTGTTCTAAGTTGTAGTCTTATTTTTCTCACGGCAAATATACGTTAGCAATACCATGTTATGAAATCTTTCAATAAACAAATTTTGAACCTATTGATGCAGCATATACAAGGTCCGGCAGAGGAAACGCATGGTTTTCAATAAAGCGTTACCCAGAAACAGAAAGTATTTGGTTTAAAAAAATATTTATATATATATTTGACAAATTAAAAACATTATCTCATGTATGTGATGCATGATACCAGGCGTTCCCTGAAGCTGCGAACTGCGCCTTTCAACCTCTGCCTTTTTTCTTTGGGGTTACCTGAAACCAAGCCGCACATGCTGCAATAACTGAAGGATGAATTTTAATTGAAATCATTCAAATTTCGCGGCAGATGTTGACTAACGCCTGACTCAGTTTGGAGCTTCAGGGAACGTCTGGAATCATACATTGCAGAAAACGGAGTCATCTTCGCGATGTGATTTTCGATATAAATATATTTTTCCTATTTCGCGTATACAAAGTGAATTTTGTATAACTGTTTATGTTAAAAACAGAATTACAATGAACAATTTTGTATAAATGTTTTTGCGGGATTTTTTAAATTGCGAAGTTGGTAACTTTGTCTAAGTGCCAAATAAATATCTTTCATTTTAATTGTCATTGCTTTTCATTTCTCATGAAAAATTACTGATATTAGATTTTTTATAGTAAAATATTTACATCAAACAATAAAGCACTCTCTTTTAAATTAAAATTGAAGTTATTTATTTGTAGGTTCATAACATAATAAATATAATGTAACACGAGGGGGGTACCGAGTAGAATGATGCTAAAGATGGCTGCTACTACTGCTTCTTACTGTTGATTACTTGTTGCTTACTGATGATTACTGTTTACTAATTCTTCTTACTCCCAACGATGATACACTTTTCACTGATGACTGGTGACAAGGAAGAACACGCACATTCACTTGCACTTGATACTGATTTCAACCCTTAACCGATGAACACTACGTTATTTACGGACATGGACACTACTTGGTTTTTAATAACTAATTACTTTATTTACATTTAAACTAATACAACTAATAAGTTACATTCTGTAACCCAGCGGGCGGACGTCGCCCCAAAACTAAAAGACACTACATTCCGTCAACTAACGTCTTCCCGACGTGACGGACTCATCTAGCCTCTTACATGTTAACTCTCACGAGTATCTAATCTGACTGACTAACAAAAACGCTATCTTCAGCACAGGATTATCTTAGGGGTACGGGGTGCATAGGCTAGGGCACGTATACATAATAATTTCAAGACTTAATTATCAACAAATAAATGTCTTGACTGTCGTAATACGATAAGAATTTCTAAACTGAATTTTGACATTTATAACTTAAACAGATAAACAGAGTTAAAATATTAATATTGAAACTATAATTTAGAAAAGTTTATAAAAAATTATTTATCTATTATTGCTCTTACCCTCGCCTTGTCACAATAAATTTTAACTCCAACCTAACTTGAAAGAAACTGTCAGTGTTAGAACCTTGATAGTTTAATTTTTTTTACTTCCTTGTACATAGTAAAGGAAGTATTGTAATCGCGAAAAATTTCTGTTTTCAGATTTCAACGGAAATATCCATTTTGACCATCCGTGAATCCATTTTGACTAATTTCATCGTGACATCTGTACGTACGTACGTATGTATCTCGCATAACTCAAAGACGGTAAGCCGTAGAAAGTTGAATTTTGTATTTAGGACTACTATAACATTTAATTGTGCACCTCCCTTTTTGGTCATTTCAGAATTTCCAGAAGTGGAACTTTACTTAAAGCCTATAATAGATTTTAATGAAAAACTATTTTAAAATGTAATCCAAAACTTACCAAATTTGGTATATAAGACTTTTATGTCAATGGAAATAACAGTAGATTTTGGATAAAATAGGCTAACCGGAAGTGATATATTACCTGAAGTTGTTAACATTTGGCACGTGGTCATTTGGCATTAGACGGTTTTCTTCTAACCTCCACCCCACAGCATTATTGCATAATAATTTTTAGTTTATTTTGGAATCATAAACTTGTTTATCCGCTCTCAAAAACGGGCGCAATTTGGCTTTTATCGCCCGAGAGCTTATAAAGTTGCCAAGCAACAACTATTCAAACGTCAAAATCGTCGTTTTTAGATAAATGTCAGACAACATAATAAATTCGTTAAATCACATTTTTTTAACACCGCTGCTCGTAAAATTATTCGTATCCTTTCTCTTATACGTCTTTTCACTTCTCTGGAAACAACTTGCTCTGCGCAGCGTCAAATTCATTCAATATTTCTTTTGAATAATCAATATCTTCCATTTTCATTTGACACTAAATTAAAATTTGTTATAAACAAACAATATAGATGGAAACCACAGCATACTTAAAATTCACGACTCCAGCACAACGATACCGAATAAATACTCATTGAATCCTTGAATTTCGAGAATCAAAATAAAATAAAACGTTGTATGTACCACGGGCATAATCAAGATTATATCACTAGGGAAAATTAAAGCTCTCCGCTACGCGTCGAATTTAAACATTCCCCCGTGCTACAATCTTTTGATTATGCCCTTAATATATAAATAACTATTATATAATTACGCCCTTGGCTAGAGCACAGATACATATTTTCAAAAACAGGCGCCTATGTTACCATTGCTTAAACAATTAACTAAAACTAAATTAATAATTTAATACTTCAACGTATTGTTATGCCCCGATAATTTATCGACATTTGTTACAGAACAATTATTTGAATTGTACTTATTTTTTTAATATGTAGTTTTGTTAAAATAATAAATTATATTTTATTATTATTCTTTTCGGGTTTGTACTAACCCACTACGAGGGATATGCGTAATTTTATGTACTATCTTTGAATATATAATAATACCTTGGTATTATATATTCAAAGGTACTATGTATGTATATTTTAATGCAAATGTGTATAAAAAAGAAAGTAATAAACTGTAAAAACACAATTAATAAAACACTGGTGACAATATTAAATATTTGTTGTTCTAGTTCTTATTCAGTATCTTTATTTTGCAGTAACATGTTATTGGAATAAAATGAATAAATATAAATACCGCTCACGTAAAATTCAATGACATATACTATTTTTGTAATTTCCCACATAATTTTAATGTATCATAGAAAATAATAGAGTAAGACAAGTTTATATTTATGTGTCTTCATTTCTCTTTCTAAACAAAAAGAAAAAGGAAAATTCTTTCAATTTTGCACCGCAAAAGTAGCTCATTTGTACGATACGTGACCATTATTTGATATCTCTCCATTTCGCAGCAAAGAAATAAATATTAACTAAGCTATGTTCCGCATTTCAACGAACTAGATCGAATATAACTTTCTGTAAATAAAATGTTTAATTGTAACTCTGTTATTTTATTTTTATCTGTATACGTAACCGCAGCATAAAATTAAGATTAAGATGAAATAAAATTCATATTATGCAATAGCAATGAAAAACGTTATACGGTAACATGAATTTTATATGGAATGCATTTTAACCAAAGTATAACAAAAACAAAATGTGTATGTATACAAAAATTTCGAATTCAGTATTTCACAAATGTATACTGATAATATACCAAAAAACTCCACTAACAATACAGTGTGTTCAATAAAATTCCTAACTCAGAGTATGCTATGAACAGAGAAACGTAAGTCTGATCATTATTCAATTCAAAAGTCAAGATGTCAAAATTGATCTTGAAATGTAAGTTTAAGGAGAAAAAATCTGATGTGGCCAGCACATTACCTTCCGTCAGTTCCATATATTTTGTATAAATTCCATATAGAAAGTTTCTTGTATAAGATTCCATATTTTAAATACATTACCTTTTTTCAGTTCTATGTATTTTGTACAAATTCCATACAGAAGGTTTCATGTACCTAAGAGATTCTATATTTCCAGTAAAATTATAACACAAACATGTTAATTGTGCTTGACATTGACATCTGTCAATCAGCATTTTCTTAATATAGTAGCGGTTTCCATGGTTACAGGTTTATAGCATAGCTAGCTGCTTTATGAAATTTAATTTCTTTATAATTTTTTAACTCTATATCCATTGAATATGGAGTATAAAATGTAATCAAATCGTATAGAGAATAAAATATTCTTTAATATTTATAATTACATTAAATATGGAAAAATAGTTATTTGTATATCAAGGCCGCGAAATCACTCTAGCGTACCGAGAGAAAAATTGTCGCCGAGGCTGCTTGCGGCCGAGGCAAGACAATCTCGAGGGCGCTAAAGAATTTCGCGGACAAGGTGTACACAATATTTTTTGTGCAACCGTAAAAAATATGTAATTATAAATTTTATTAATTCTATACAGTTTCACTGTAAATAGAAAGTTAGCTTTCAAGGTGGCTATATGGGATTGACATTTGATAAACAAAACCATGCAATTCTCAAGTGTCAAAGCGATTGTTTACCTAATTTCGCGGCCGCTACCATGACAACGGCCGCGAAATGAATTTCGCGGCCGTTGCCATAATAATGGTCGCGAAATCCAATTTCGCGGCCTGTATTGCGGCTGCGAAATGCTTATTTCGCGTCCGGTTGCACAAAAATGATATTTAAAGGCGTTTTTTCAAGAAAAACATTCATCAAGAAACATAATGGAAGGGCAACAATTCGTAAATTCAGGTTTAAATATTATTGGTGGAGTAAATGACATGTGGCATCTCTGAATTGGAACTGCAGTCTACGTGGACAAATATTAGTAAAATCAATGAATCTACAAATTTTATTTATCAATAATGTCAATAGTTATATTAAAACTACATACTTGTAAAATTTTATTATAATCTCGTTTTGTGTTATGCAAAGAGGAGACATATTTATTTATCAGATTAATGTTTTGCAATATATTTTTCCCACTCCCAATATCGTTTGTAGGGATGTAGGTTTATTTTACTCTCGAGGTATCGGTTTCTATTAGCGACGGGAAGTAAGGTTTGTCCTTACTTCCCTACAGCTGAACTTACCTCCCTCTTTGTGACATACCAACAGTTAGATATTTTAAACTGCGTCAAATATTTATTCATTATTATAATTTATAATTTTGAATTTAATTTCTATCAAATTGTCCTCATTTCATAAATATTTCCATTCAAAAGTTACCGTTGACATGACAAATGTGACAGATGACAACGTTTTTCTTCTTAAATTTTCCATGGACTACTTAGATTATTTTTTTAATGTATTAATATTCAACTGTATTCCTTGGCAGCCTTGACATATCTGGCAGTGAAAATGAACATGTAAAAAATAAATTATCGGGAGTGGAAAAGATCGTATATGCAACACGAGATGTAGGTACATTTGACCACTCTCGAACTTATCGTCCTCGATTAGTAAATGGTACTTACATCTTTTGTAGCATAAATAACTATAAATTTCTTTTCTCTACATTCAGTTGATCAATTTTATTTTCTTTGCCAAAAATTATGGAATATGTCTTAAATTTTTGTTGCATTCGTCCACTTTTCAACCTAGCAATTTTTGATGTATATTATATTTATTTTCTTTAATTCGCTTATTTTTCACACATTTTCGAATGAAATTATAAAATCAAATCGTCAAAACGATGATTCTTGACTTTTACATATTTGACATGTCCTTAGTGGCCGCCATTAATTTAGTTCCCTAAAATTGCGCTCATGTCGCATGTTATTCTGCGAGTCCCAATAAATAACTGTTTAAACTGATAGTGCAAGTTGTTTGTTTTCAACCACCTATCTGATTTTCCTTCATATAAAAATTTCAAGTGAAAACCATAACATAATTTGTTTTGTTTGAAAAGGAACTATTTGTGATCCCAACTAAGTATTATACGTAGAGACAGAATATTTGAACCCCGGACCTTCTCATATCTAGCGAGATACTCTACCAACTGAGCCACAGGGTCACTCCCTGAGGGGTCTATGAATTTTTCACAAATTCTTTCTTCGTTGTTTACCTAATTTATCCTTATCTCTACGTATAATTTGTTTTGGTTATTTTTCCTCTAAGAAAAAATTATTTTCACATGTCAGATTAAATTTACTCACTTAAAACCCATGATGTAATCAAAATTTAAATTTCATTCCAGACGAAATTAGTTCTTATGGCTGGCCTATAAAACAATCTCTCTGTTTCATTTGTCGTAAAAAACTGCAAAAAATGAAATCGATCAAGTGACTGCGTATTTACATCAGGCAATCAACGTACTTGCGAGTTGTTCAAGGCCGTTCGCTATGCTCGCATCCATTGTCTGTGTAACAGGAAGTGCGAGTCGGTCACACGTTGGTTCCGGTTCACAAAATTGCAACTACGACTACGGTAGTCTGCAGAGAAGAGTGACGCGAGGTTCACTTCGCCAAGCAGAGGTTTTCCGCTGGATGGTTTTGTAAGCGAATGAAATCGGAGGAGGAATTCCAATGTAAATTTAATTTGTTTAAGCTTTCATTTGTTTGTATGTCACAGTGAAATTAAGACTTGTATAACAGCTAATTTGGCATATGGCGCTTACCGAGAATATATTAATTATTGAACCAGTGCATCCCAATAGTTTAACCAACCATGAAACTACTAGTAGATGTGTTTAATTTGATCTCATGTATTTCCTATTAATTGCTCCCAATATTCCGACTAACACAATTTATAGATGTAAACAACCCTAAAATCATATTATTAGTTCTAATTACATATACATACCTACATAGTTTGGCAGTATTTACTCAAAATTACCCTTGTTTGTGGAAAATAAATTTATTATTATTATTATTATTATTAATGTTAATCAAAGGTGACTAATTAATTACCGTGTCTAGGGATACACACTATTGTAAAATATAAGGTAAAGGACACGAATCATGAGCTCCAGGGAAAATGTTAGCACGAATCACTGTCAAATATATGCGTTCCGTTTAAATCCACTTGAAATACAATAAATTTACGTTGAGCTTACATAATAATAACAGTTGCCCAAATAAGTTTTAAAGCTACGCAGCCTTTCTGAAAATGACAGTAAAGGCCAACGTGCACTTGAGCGACCGAAGCGAAGCGCGTCGAAAAGAAGTTTTTTCATTCAATGTATTATTATATGTATACGCGTACTTTGAAGCAGCGAAAAGCAGAGCAATGAGGCGGCGAAACGTTACGTTGAATGAAAAAACTTCGCTTCGCCGCGCTTCGCTTCGCTGCTCCTCACGTCGCTTTTTCGCCTTTAATCTGTGCAATTAATCGGGCCTATCTTGTTTATACTCGGATCATGGGCGTCCCCAAATAAGTTTATTTATTTTGAGTTACTATAATAATTTGACGGCGCCTATGGAACATTACAAAATAAGCATTTCTTTCTCTTGCCTCTCAGCTCATGACTCGTGTCCCGCACTGTTTGTTTTACCCTATGAGTCCCAATGGTACCCAAGCAACACAACATCGACGTGTCGATGGGTGACGTTTAGGCGACGTGTGTTTAACGTAAAATTTTCGACGTTTCTGGTCGATGCGACGTCGTTACTTGACGTCATTATTTTGACGTTGAAGAAACGTTCGGCACACGTTTAATATTGACTTGTCAATGTTCACGTTATAGAAACGTTCAGCGACCGTCTCAGTCATTAGTAAATTATATGTATATATAGCTGTTTTAACCAAAAAAAATATTTTAGTATATTTGATAATTACCTTTATATTTCTTGAACCTGAAAGCAATGATAAAAGTTTTAAAAAAATTGTAAAATGTACTAAATCTTCCTTGAATATTGTGTCACGTATGTAGTCTTCGTCTATGTAACGTCTATAAACGACGTCAAATTTTCGTCGGTAAACCATGTCGATTTGACCCACGCATAATCGGTTTTATAACGTCAACAAATTGCGTCATATATCCGTCGATATCGCGTCATATATGGTTGCTTGGGAACTTACATGTCCTGGGACGTTCAGTCTTGGTCCCAGTTACACACCTATTTTTTCCAAAATTTTCGAAATTACAAATATCTTGGGAAATAAACAGATATTAATTTGCAGTTTCAAAATTTAGAATCAACGCATAAAAATGTATCTAAAACTATAAAAAATCATTTTTGAAAATTCTACCCGAAAGAGGGTGTTTATGAGTTTTGGGGGAAATAATTAGAAAATAGGAACATGTATTATATGTATATATAGCTAGGTATTATTTATTATTATTAATTTATTTTATGGATGGGGTCTTCCACTACTATAAACCCGGTCCCAGTGGTAGGCTGGTAGAAGAAATAAAATTTAAAACTTGGTAGAAAAATTAGTCATGTTCTTTAGTCTTCCAGGGAAAGCTTAATTTAAAAAGCACAAATTAACGTGTACAAAACGAACTAAAATAAAAATTACGGTAAAGCTATTATGAAAATAACTTAAATTCTTGTAAGAAAATGTGCACTCATTTTTCTTGTATTTTTTTACCACAGGTAAAGAATGTTACAATAAAGAAAATTATGATGATTATGATTTAAAAATGTTCCATTTTATAAGGTTATTTTTCTCAAGCATAATTTTTTATAGCAGGAAGATTTAAATTATTTCTTTCACTTCAAATAATATTTGCATTTTAATTATAATAAATATTCATAATTTAAATACGATTAAGTTTTTTCAAATTATAATTTCCCATTAGAGTTATATTTTCGTATTGTTAATTAATTCCTAATTCTATTATGTAATTTCACTTTTCTCATTTACTTGTTTTTCTCGTTTTGGCTTTATAATTCTTTCCTGGTCTCGTTGTACTAGACTAGAACAGTTTAATTTAGATTAATAAATTAATTATGCGTGCATTTTTATTTTCCATTATGTCGTTATGAAATGTCCTTCACTTTTTTAAACTGTCATAGTAACAATCTCGGTGCAACTTAACAAAAAGCAACTGTTTTTATATTACTTAATCTAGAAATGCGTGTGTATATGCATATTAATATTTGATATGAAAATAGAATTATATTGACCTTACATTCATGTTTACTTTCATTTCATGCTAACATGTGAGGAATGGGTACAGTTACATGCAATGCGTTGCATATTAGCTTTTAGATTCTAAATAAATAAAAGAAATATTTTATCTATTTAGCTGCAGTTTTCACTATAATTATACATTTATATTTTATTAATAATATTTACAAATTATATAGTATAAAGTATAACTTACAATAAAAAAATCTGATGTGGCCAACACATGACCTCCCGTCAATTCCTTATTTGAAATAACAATGAGCTTTAAGTAAAATATCACTTCCGGTTGATCGTTTGTAAACAAAATCTAATCTGTTGTTCCAATAAATAGTAGTCTGTAACACAAATTTTGGATTATATTTTTTTGTTTTTCCTCGAAAATCTGTCAAGAGCTCAAAATTATGTTGTATTATTTTTAGAAAAAAGTAACACTTCCGGTTTATCATATAAATAGTCAAAATCTAATGTTTCAAATTATACACGAGTTTAAAATACCAAATTTGAGAAGTTTTGGATCATGTTTTAATACATTTTTTCAAGAAAATCTGATTATAGCTTCCTGTAAAGTAGTACTTCCGGTTTATCAATTTTATAAAACATCTAATATGTCGTTCTCATTAATATAAAAATCGTAAATACCAAATTTGAAAAGTTTGGGATTGATTCATCTTATTTTTCACGAAAATCTGTTCAGAGCTTCAAATAAAGTATCACGTCCGGTTTATCAATTGTATCCAAAATCTAATATGTTGCTTCCCTTCATATAAAAGTCTTAAATATTAAATTTGGCAAGTTTTGGAATATATCATATATTTTTCACGAAAATCTGTTCTGAGCTCGAAGTGAAGTATCACTTCCGGTTTATAAAGTTTAGCCAAAATCTAATATGTTGTTCCCCTTAATACAAAAGTCTTAAATACTAAATTTGACAAATTTTGGAGGATATAATAATATATTTTTCACGAAAATCTGTTCTGAGCTTAAAGTAAAGTATCACTTCTGGTTGATTAATTTTAGCCAAAATGTAATATAGTTCTCCTTGATACATAAGTCTTAAATACTAAAATTGATAAGTTTTGGACTATATTTTAAAAAAAGAAAGCTTAAATAAGGAAAATGGATATATTTGGAAGTTTGTTATAAGAGTTAATGTGGACGAAAAAATTGTCACACACACACACACGCACGCACGCACGCACGCACGCACGCACGCACGCACGCACGCACGCACGCACGCACGCACGCACGCACGCACGCCCGCACGCACGCACGCACGCACGCGCGCACTCTCGCACACTCGCACGCACGCACGCACGCACACACACACACACATCGTAAAAATAATAAAAACATGTTGTGGGGACCCTAATTCGTGCTTATTTACTTAAAACTCACCATCAAATTTTTGGACCGATAACTTTATCTCCTTTATTACCTACGGTATGACGGGAGGTAAAAAAGTAGGCATATACAGTGTATCCCATTTAGAACCGCCACCATTGGAATCTCGAGAATGAAAGGGTTATTCATTTTGAACGTCTAGATTTTAAAATTAAATAAAAATCAAACGTTTTATTATTTAATGAAAGTATAAACATTTTCCACTACAGATTACTTACATACAGTAAACCAGATCATTGAGAATGTTAAAGAATATAATATAACGTTATATAATGCATTCATAGATTTCCAAAAAGCATTTGACAGTATTGAACATCAATACATCATTAAATCGCTGTACGATGCTGGTATAGAACACAAATATGTAAGAGTAGTAAAAAATGTTCCTACCTCCATGTCCTATCATCCGTCCCTACCTCTGCGTCCTATCATTCGTCCCTACCTCCATGTCCTATCATCCGTCCCTACCTCCGTGTCCTATCATCCGTCCCTACCTCCATGATCTATCATCCGTCCCTACCCCCATGTTCTATCATCCGTCTCTACCCCCATGTTCTATCATCCGTCCCTACCTCCATGTTCTATCATCCGTCCTTACCTCCAAGTCCTATCATCCGTCCCTACCTCTATGTCCTATCATCCGTCCCTACCTCCATGTCCTATCATCCGTCCGTACCTCTGTCCTATCATCCGTCCCTACCTCTATGTCCTATCATTCGTCCCTACCTCCATGTCCTATCATCCGTCCCTACCTCTGTGTCCTATCATCCGTCCCTACCGCCATGTCCTATCATCCGTCCCTACCTTCATATCCTATCATCCGTGCCTATCTCCATGTCCTATCATCCGACCCTACCTCTATGTCCTATCATCCGTCCCTACCTCCATGTCCTATCATCCGTCCCTACCTCCGTGTCCTATCATCCGTCCCTACCTCTATGTCCTATCATCCGTCCCTACCTCTATGTCCTATCATCCGTCCCTACCTCCGTGTCCTATCATCCGTCCCTACCTCCATGTCCTATCATCCGTCCATACCTCCATGTTCTATCATCCGTCCCTATCTCCATGTCCTATCATCCGTCCCTGTCTCCGTGTTCTATCATCCGTCCCTACCTCCATGTCCTATCATCCGTCCCTACCTCCATGTCATATCCATTCCGTAACTACCACCATGTCCTATCCATCCAGTCCCTACCTCCATGTCCTATCCGTCCAGTCCCTACCTCCATGTCCTATCCATCCCGTCCCTACCTCGATGTCCTATCCATCACGTCCCTTCCTCCATTGGCTATCCATCCCGTCCCTACCTTCTATGTCCTATCCATCCCGTCCTATTCATCCCGTCCCTACCTCCATGTCCTATCCATCCTATCCCTACCTCTATGTCCTATCCATTCCGTCCCAACCTCCATGTCCTATCCATCTCATCCCTACCTCCATATCCTGTCCATCCCGTCCTTACCTCCATGTTTTTTCCATGCCGTCCCTATGTCCAAGTCCTATCCATTTCGTCCCTACCTCCATGTCCTATCCATCTCGTCCCTACCTCCATGTCTTATCCATCCCGTCCCTACCTCAATGTCCTATATTCTTCGGCACATTAGATTTTTTTCTCTTTTCAGTGATGTAAGGAATATTATGTTCCGGATTTAATTTGCCTCCAAAATTAATTTTTCATTATACTTGCAATTTCAAGTATCTGTTGTTTTGAGTGAGTGCTTAAGTTCTCTAATTTAAATATCAATACTCATGATCAATAATTATTATAGTTTCTACATATAATTGTTTTTGCATTGCGCGTAATTAAGTTAAATGTTTTATATTTCAAATTCTAAATAATTAACAATGTTTGTATTTTAGTGTTATCTTAAAAATATAAGCAATAATAAAATGGGCGTGGTGCCTTGTTACATTTAATATGAAACTTAATATGCTGTGTTGTATCACAGATGTTAATCTCAAGTTAAAAAGAAAACACTGAATAATATGTTACACTTGTGTGCAATATACAAAATGAGAGTATGTTTGTATTTCTCTCATTGCATAATTTTCAAAACAATTTCCCAGGCAGCGCCGGATCTAGGGTGTGGCGAGCGAGGCACTTGCCTCAGGTTTAAATTTAAAGGGGCACCAAAAGCGCCTCAATGAGATAATAACTACCTCAATATTATTATATCAGATTATTTATTTGCAATATGTAATAATAAAAATTACATTAAATGAATTTCTGTTTAGCACAGACTGCGCAGGTAAATTTGAATAATGCAATCAGCATTTAGGGCGGGCGCCTTCGTGCTGCGCACGCGCCTGTGTAAGTTGATCTTACAAAAACAATTGACATAAAATCGAAAATTAACTACAATTTTTTGTGTACGCTATCAATTTGGGATAATATTTTAACTCGAGTAGATAAAGTAGTACAATCAAAAAATTTAACTGTGCTTAAGGCATCTTAACTTATTAAAGGACTGGTAATGTGTTTGCAAGAAATGAGGGATCATGGTTTCGAAGACGTGTTTGATGAATGGAAAAATATTTCGGAACATTACACCTGAATTTAAAAATAAAAGGAAAAAAGGGGGGCAAAGAGGTTGCATATGTATTAAGCACAGGAAGAAAGAAGCAATTTTTCTGACCAGAAACTTTTTGTAATTGAAATAAATCAATCATTGAATGATCTTATATTTCATTTAAACTGGAGGTATGAAAAACTTAACAACGTAGCAACAGATTTTGAATTTCTTTCTGATGAGAAACTAGCCGCTATGAGTGTGATTTGCAAAAATCAACTTCTAATTTTAGCTCTAAAATATAAGTGAGTTAAATGCTGTAGAAATGGCAGATGCAATTTCGAGTTTTCAGATACACACTTTATCCATTCTTCTCTATGTAACTATAGCTTCTAGTTTAGACCTTTAAAAATTATACATGAATATAGATTAACAGAATTGTACCCCAACCTCGAAGTAGCTTTAAGAATTTTTCTATCGATTCCCGTTACTGTTGCTTCGTGAGAAAGATCTTTTAGTAAATTTAAGTTGATTAAAAAAATCTAAGATTGGCGCACAGTTGAAGAGATTGTCAAATATGGCGATTTTGTCGATTGAGCAAGGAATATATAAGGACATAAACTTTGATAAAATAATTGATGACTTTGCAACATTTTTTTTGTAAGTTTCTCGCCAAAGATTATATTAGTGTATTTTATTCCTTGTGATTCATACAGAAGAACTATTTATTTATCATTAATATTATTTGTTTTTTTTTCTTTAATGTTGACATTGTATGTGCCTATATGATAAAATTTACTCTAAAAAATATATTTTTTTTTCTATTTACATATGTATTCTTACATATATTTTCTAAAACACAAATATATATTTTTTTTCAAACATTTGTGGGGGGGGGAGAGGGGGGCGCAATTTTTCCTTTTGCCTCAGGTGCTAAAATATCTAGATCCGGCTCTGTTCCCAGGGAGAGCAAATTTCCATTGTTTAACACAATTATTTATACTTTATGACCTTTATATATTATTGATTTACACTGTGGTAGAAGCATTTGTTTTATCGTCTGCTCCATAATTTAATGGCGTATTTACACTTCCACTGCGAGTGCTGGTTGCCGAATTCACTGAATTAATAGATCGCTATCTCAGGAAATGACCTCGGAATATTCTCCGCACGAAGAGTGCGCCTGTTGGCGGGGTTACGTTGGTTCTGCGTTCTAAAACCCCAAAAAATCGATAAAATACGCGGTAATGAGTGTTAGGTACAATATAACTAAATACGAAAATAACCTCGTTCAAATTTAGATGTATGGCTATTTTCGTGGATGAATGATGAAGTGTTCTACATGAAAACTATTTTAACCAAGAAGTTTGGAACACGTAATGAGAGAAGTAATCTGCAAATGTATAGGTGTAATGTGTAACTAACGATTAATTTATATAAGTAATATTTGAAATGCTTTAATTTAATGAAACGTTTTTATTTATCTGGGTGAAGTGTAAATATTAGACAGTTATTATTAATTAAAATTAAATGTTTATTAAACTATAATGAAAGTTACTATTACTAATATTAAACAATTATTATAAACTAATTAAGACTAAGACTTTAATTATCTAGATAACACTAACACTATTTATTTAACCAATTAACACTACTATTTATTTCCACGATATTACAAATTATTTATTTCATTACGCGTTCCAATCTTAGACTGTCGGTCTGTTGCAGACTCTTGTAGACTGTTTACGCGACATTTATTTCACTATGTTTATATCACTATATACTTATAACGTTCAATTATCCGCCTACCGACCTCCACAACGTCTATATACTGAACTGACTCAACAGCGTCTGTATATTCAACTGCTCGGACAGAAGTCACTTCTTTCATAACACTTTCTATTTATGTAACTAACTTTCTCCCATCCAAAGCCTCAGTATCGCCGACTGTCCGTATGCCACAATTCTTCAACACCACTGCCGAGTATTCGCTTCCACTTGCCGTTACTGTCCCCATATACCTACCTTCCCAATACTCTTGAACACTATCGAATATTCTCTTTAACAGCTATGCTGGTATACCAGGAACTTTCCAACTCGCCGTTACTGTTCTTGCACACTATAGCTTCCCAATACTCGTCAACACTACCGAGTATTTACATCCACAGCTATCCCAATATACCAGTAACTTCCCGATTACCTACTCGACACCAACTGCTTCCGCTCACTACGATACTGCTGTGCTTCTCACTAACACTTTACTCTCTAACACTCCATATCAATGTCTCTATGACTCTGTAACTGACTGTGTCTCTCGAGCATAGCTACGTCCCTTATATACAGCTGCCATTACTTTCTAGAAAAGCTCTAGAAAATTCGAAGACATAGTAACAATAAACACAAAAGGTTCAGGCGATCGGAAGTAATTAAACAGGTCGCGACTCGTCTGTTTACCTCGCCCGGCTACTAGCGCGATTGCGTCATCGCTATGATTAGACACTCGCTCATTGCTGCGACAGTGGCGGTGACAGCGACGGCGACGGCGGGCGTTCCACGTTACACTAATTAAGCTAATAATATATCCGGACTGGAATGGTGTAGAATATGGTTTTGGTTCTTTCTGAGAAAATCTTTAACAACTCTTATGGGCAAGTTGCATCGCTTAGGCCGATCCTGCCACCTCTAGTGTTTTAACTCTCAGTTAAGAACTGAAGGTTAAAAGTGCTGCGAACAACAGTTATAACTTCCAGTTAGCTCTAAACATAGGTGGTAAGAACAATTTTGCAACATAACCAATGGTTAGCATTAACTGTCATTTTAACTAAACATCTTTTGGAATGCTGAATACTTTCAAAATAATCATGATTTGCAACATTAATCTCTTATTCAGATGAAAATCTTTCACTCAGTATTTGATTAAAGTTTATAATATATACATTTGATATACCGGGCATTTATGTAACATGAGAAAATAGCTTTCCCTTGACCGCTGCTTCCCAAATTATTTTAGAAAAAAATACTTTAAAATTCTGCTTTTAAATGAGTAAACAACAAAATAAATTTCGTATGTTTTGTAAATTCTCCAATTGAATACGATAATTTCAAAAATTACATTAATAGTATGATACCAGGATATTAAAACGAAAAGACAAACAAATGCCTATAGTTTTTACTGCCAAACAGTATGACTTTTTATCAATAATATTAAATAAGTATTTGAACTAATGGATATAGAGTTAAAAAATTACAAAGAAATTAAATTTCACAAAGCAGCCAGCTGTGCTATAAACATGGAAACATCTAGTACATTAAAAAAATCTGATTGACAAATGTCAGTGTCAAAGTGCAATTTACATAATATGTTTGAGTTATAATCTATTGGAAATATATAGAATCTCATAAGAAAGTTTCTGTATGGAATTTGTACAAAATACATAGAACTGACTAAAGGTAATGTACTGGAAATATTGAATCATTTGCAAAAAAACTTTCTGTGTGGAATTTGTACAAAATACATAGAACTGACGAAAGGCAATGTGCTTACCACATCAGATTTTTTTATTTGGGCCAATATTTATTCGAAAATGTCTACGAATTAATTAGTTTCAAACAATAAAATTTTTTACATCGATTGAAATTCACGAATTTGGGTTATATTTGTTCAACTTTTCACCATTTAATTTAATTAAAATTTCGAACAAATTCACAACAATTACACCACAAAACAAGTTAGAAACATTTACCTGAAATTAGAAAATTAAATACTAGTTGTTTCGGTCTGTTTAACAAAAACAAATGCATTTAAGAATGTAGGAACTTTTAAGAATTTTAAGCACCTTTATTTAGATTAGCTAGGATTGTTTATATACTAGAGTCAATTAAAATACTTTACGGCTAAATCTATTATGTAATATTAGTTACTTGCGTGAAGTTTGTTAGAGGAGAAATTGGATCTAAGTTGGCGGGACTCCTTTTATAACTTCCTTTTGACATGTATGAACATGATTCATTAAAACTTAGACCCTTCTTCTCATTTCCTTATATGATACCTAGTTTTATTAGTTAGTTATAGTTCACTGATTTACTTGTAAACTATAAATTAATTTTGATATATGAGAACAAGTTTCAGATTATAAAGTTTATTACCTCATTTTATTTCTACAGTTTAATAAGGAAATTAATACAAGAAATATTATTATGTATTAATACGTACATCTTTTAGTGCCAATCTGAAAATCAATATGTATAATATTATATTAATTAGCTTAAATGTAAATCAATTAGTTTTAATTTACCATTATACATTATATTAATATCGTACAAAACGTTGTCTAACAGGTACTCGTATTAAAAAATAAGTATTCTCCAGTAGGCTTTCGTAACTATCATTTCGACTGACTTTATTTATTAATTGCAGAAGTGCATTTGGCCGTATTTCTGGAAGAATTTTAATGTCAAAAAAGTATTAAAATTGTGTGAAAGTAATAAATTTCAATATAATAATATTTTTCATGGGGTCATGTAGCCGCGTGCCTGAGTGTCTGGTCTCGAATCTGGGGACCCGGGTCAAATAGCAACCTATAATTATTTTACTAAACTAAACCGCCATTTTTTTTTCTCTTTTCAACGATGTATGTAATATGGGAAATAATTTTTATTTAAATAATCTAAGTGGTTATGTGAAAATAAACAAAACTCAACAATAGGAAACAATAAAATAAACTAGACATTTAATTGTTACTTGTTTAAACTGTTTAATTAAATCAATAAATGAACTTATAAATTAAATTTTCACACAGCCACCTACAATATTTGATGAAAATTATTTCTAATACGTCTCAAAATATCTTATTTTTCTCGAATTTTTTCAAATATGTTCATAAAAACTAATAAATCGCTGAAAAGAGAAAAAATCTGATGTAGCCAACACCAAATCTCCCGCTATTTAATTTTTATTAATTTAAATATACGTACTTACATATTTAGTTATTGAGGAAACTGTATTAAGATCCATTGCATATAACTATGGTTATATTTACTATTTTCTTTTTAAAACGTTACTATTATTAATATGAAATGATTAGTTCTTTGATAGTGACATTTATCTGTCAGTTACATACATTTGAGATATGAACTGTATAACCAAGTAGTTTTGCTTGTTTAAAGCGTAGGTTCCGGGATTAAAATTATAGATAATTTTATAAATTTATCCATAAAATGTTAAGAAAAAGTATTAAAGCAAATGAAAATTTAATAATCTTTAATTTTTATAATAACACAAATCTTGAAAAAATAACATTTGTTACATGATATACACCAAAATCTAACGGCCTCTTCTCATATTAGATTAAGGTAGAAATACAAGGTTTCAACATTTTCTGAATGATAGTATTTGAGTTAGAGTGGAGGATACACAAACACGCGCACGCGCAACGCACGCACACTCACACACACTCACTCACTCACACACACACATCGTGAAAATGTTAAAATTGGATTTTAGGGACCTTAAAACGTAGTCATTTGCCAAAATATCGATATGCGGTTTTTACCACGCGATCCCTGTACCTCCCTTACCAAGGGTAGCGAGAGGTCAAAAATGGCGGTTTATATATTTTAAAATAATTATATGTTGCCATTTCATTTGAAAAATAAAAGTTGATAGTCGTATTTTGTGTAGAAAAATTATCTACATCTGTCATCAAATAGTATATTTAAAATAATGAAACTTTTCTATAAACCATTTCTTTCTATTACTTATAATAAAAAAATCTGATGTGGCCAACACTAAACCTCCCGCTATTTAATTTTTATTAATTTATGTATATATACTTACATATTTAGTTATTGCGGAAACTGTATTAAGATCCATTCCATATAACTAGGGTTCTATTTACTTTTCTTTTTAAAACGTTACTGTGATTAATTTGAAATGATTAATTCTTTGACAGTGACATTTATCTGTCAGTTACATACATTTAAGATATGAACTGTGTAACCAAGGAGATTTGCTTGTTTAAAGCGTAGGCTCCGGGATTAAATTTATAGATAATTTTGTTAAATTTATCCATAAAATATATAGAAAAAGTATTAATGCATATCTGTAGAAAATTTAATAATCTTTAATTTTTATAATAACATTAATCTCGAAAATATATCATTTGAAGGTATTTTTCGAAGAAAAACTATTTTGAGCTTCTAGTAAAGTGTCATTTCCTGTTATCCGATTTACACCAAAATCTAATACAAGGTTTCAAAATTTTCTAAATGATAGTATTTGAGTTAGAGTAAAAGATCCACACACATACACACACACGCACACACACACACACACACACACACACACACACACACACACACACACACACACAGACATCGTGAAAATGTTAAAATTGGATTCTAGGGACCTTAAAACGTGATCATTTAGCAAAATCTCGATATGCGATTTTTACCACGATCCCTATACCTCCCTTACCAAGAGTAGCGAGAGGTAAAAATAAAGGGGGGGAGAGTAAAAACGCTACAGAATAATGGCCGGATACCGGTTTCGTACTTTATTAAAAAGAGTCAAAAAAGTAAATTCATTATCTACAAAATCTCTTTGGCATATTCAGTTCCACTTAAAGTAATCGACTTTCATTTGTGATATTAGTGACAAAAAGCTATCTACGATACAATCTCTAGAGACCATATACGTAGTAGTTATAAACTAGTATATGTATCTATACAGAATAACGGTTAAATTTGTGTTCTGAGAGTTAGTTACGGCTATAAATTAATTAATAATTGCAAGTGTTAGGGCATGGGTTCAACCAGACCAACAAATGACATTTGCATTTTAATTCGTATGTTGCTAATAATCGCGAATAACTGGTGCATTAAATAATCAAATTGTGGGCGGAATTAACGCATTTACATATTAGAATGTGTGTTGCATTGCGACATTTGAGTGTCAACTGTTTTATTTCGAGCCAGTCGAAGAAATTTCTAGTGCAGGGCCGTACCCAAATGCATTCATAAAATTGCAACCGTCATTCTGACATAAATGATAATGGTCCAATTTTATTAGATTTTTTTGTGTCATTCTTCTCAAAGTGAGCTGAGTTTGACATGAGCTGAGTTGAGATTTTTGTGAAGTAAAATGAACGACAACAAATTCCGTAGAAAATCCAAAGTACTGTCCGCTGAACTTGGCGAAAATAACAAATTGTTCATATCACTCATGGCATCATTTAATAATTTCTCCTAAAATTAAATTTAAAACATAATAAATTTTAAATAATCATTACTTAGACCTCAGCACTATAGCTTTAATATATCAGTCATTTTCTTCAAATAACCAATAAAATAATAATATTATTAAAGGAATAAACAAATAACTTTTTCAATAACCAAACTAATTGTATGTGACAGCAAAACATTCATCCCCGCCGTTCATCTAAGATTAAAAACTCAACAAGCATAACCTCCAGAGGTGACTAAGAATCGGCAAGAAGGGAGGAACTGTTCTCACTTCGGTCTCACTTTATCTCAACTCCGTTAGGATAAAAAGAACGGCCAAAATTAGTGAGGCAACTGAGATGAGGTGAGACGAACTAAGATCTCATGTAAAAAGTGGTAAAAAGAACGCGGCTTATGTCACTTCCGAAGTTGTGAGTACAGAAAGTACGAGTATTTTTTTCCGCACTCAGTGTGGAATAGTATTTTGCTGCATTCAGTACAGTAGCAAAAGTTTGAAGGAACCCATTAAACATTTTTTCGTCAATATTTGTTTTTACTGTTTTTACCTACTACAATAGGGTATTTGACAATTTTTGGGAAATTGATTTAAATTGCACATATACATCTAATTGTACAAGCAAAATTATTAATACATATTTTTTTGGTCGTTAATACATTTAAAATAAGGTTTTAAAATTTTTGTTTCGAATTTCCTGCTAAAACGCTTTTGTCGCTAATGACGTCACAATATAGTAGTTTAGTAAATACTTTGTAAAAATAAGTTCTTTATTGTTTATCAGTATTTTCTTTTCTCTACGCACCACTTATGAGTTTTAGAATACATTTTTTCAAGAAAACATTTTTTCAAAATTTGTCAAATACCCTATTCCATTTATCATACCGTACGGTAAGCGGTAGAGGGAAAGAAAGTGACGTTGACGTTTATGATTGTCAGTATTGTTTAAAACTGAGAGCTAATTATGCTCCGTAACGAACAGTATATTTTTGATCCTAAATTTAAATATATTATTTTATAGGAATTTTTTATTGTATTTAATGGTGAGGCGTATCCAGCAGAACCGAGTGATGACGTAGCCGGTTGGTCTTAACGTGTACGCACTCTACTTATTGTACATATTAACAGTAACATTTTTACACTTAAGCCGGGTTTATGCAGCAATATCATAGTCATTGTCATAGTTTTAGTCTTAGTCTTAAGAATTAAAATATGTTTTTATAATAGGTCTGTTTATGCAACATCGTCATAGTCATAATCAGCATCATGAACATAAGCATAATCACACAATTGGAATATTTTAATTTTAAGACTATTCAGGTGTAAATGAAATAAGTGCATTAAATTTAACCAGTGATGTAACTCGTCGAGAGCAACAATTTTTCTTAATAATTTTTTTTCTAAATCTTCCAGTTTTTGAGTTAAAATTCTTTAAACATTTGTCTAAAATTTCGTTACCCGCCACTGGCAAGATCTCTGCCGCCCTCTGCTGTCTGAATCAAAGACCGATGTAAACAGCACAAAAATTGTTGGGTGGTGGTTGCATACATGAAGACACATTAATTAATAAACGATCAACGGAAAACATATTTATTATTAATAAATTCGTAATAGTACAATTTTTAAAATAAAGAAATTTAAAATTTGAATAACAAAATTATAAAATTGTGTATTAACACAGGATTCTGAACTGTGTGAATAGAGTAAGAACGTGGGAAGGGCACACTTGTTATGGAGGTTATGAAATGAATTTTCGTGTGTCAACGTGTCAACACGGCAAATCATAATAGTTTAAATACGTTATACAAAAAATGTAAGTACATACTTTTATCCATTTAAACGAGGTGGGATTATATGAGGACCAATGACTCGTCAATTTATTCCCGCCCAACAATTAATGATATTTTTTGTTGAAAATTGTGATTCCTTCTTACAGTGTGAGTAATTTTGTGACCATATATGCGTATTGTGTATTATTAAAGACACTATCTCTAATATATCCAGCCCTATCAGTGAACAATACAACTCATTCGCAAAATTGAAATGCTGCAAACAATGAAATTTTTGCAAATGGTATGGAAGTAACTGTTACTCTTTTAAAATATTCCAAATTGTCATATGTGACACATCAAACTGTGATAATCTCGAAGATATTGTATGTGGTACAACATAAATTTACGAATATTACGAAGAGGATGATTTTCGTGTAACTTCGTTGACCTTGAGAACTTCACCATAGGTAATTACAATGTCTGTGTATCCGCTAATCATAAATATAAGCATTTTGCCAGAATTTTACCTTATAAACAAGTTTATAACTAATGTTAAAATTTAATTGCAACAACTGTAAGAACTGTCAATTACTAAAACAAAATTTTTCATAGGTATTGCTACTGCATTCAATTATTACAAAAATATTTGGAACGACTCCTCAATTTACGGGGTGGTAAAAATGCTAAAAAAATATGCGATTTCGAGAAAAAGTTATTAAGAAATATTGTTGCTCTCGACGAGTTATATTACTGCTTAAATTTAATGCAGTTATTTCATTTACACCCTCTATATATCTGTATATATTAATTCGGTAAATATAATATTTAAGTAATTGAGTGACAAATTAATAGGCACAACAAAAATTCTGCATAAACGGCCAACTATGTTAAGACTATTCTTATGACTATAACTTAAGACTATGATTATGATAGTGACTATGTTATTGCTGCATCCGGCTTTACTCCTAACGGTAAGAAATAAACCTTATGTGGGCAGTAAGAAAAGTATAAAATTTCACTCCTAATAATACGGAAAAATATCTTTTGTTTACTTTCAGAAGAAACAATAACACAAACCGTCACCTGTGAAAGTAATTTGAAGGTTAATTTTTCCCGTTGCGATTGAATTAAACCAGAACGCCAATCTTGTTTATCCAGCTAAAGTGAGACTAGATTCACAAATGTCAGATTTGTTTAAAATCTGGGCTTATAATTTGGACTACTATAAAAACTGCAGCTGACATTTGCACACAAATCAAGTTTTTCGATGATTCCGGTATTTAATCTCTCTGTTGCACACATTTGCAAATAAAACAAAAGCAAAGTAACGACCACGCGTTGCATTCATTGTTTACGAGCGCAGTAATCTGCGAACATTGATGGAACGATGCAACAAAGGGAAACGTTAATATCCTGGTTTGAACACTGTCGTTTTGTCCGTTGATAAGAATCAAGAGGATGAAAACAGCATGCGACAAAAAGTTTATAAGAAGGAGAAGATATGAACCAGAACATATTAAATTTGAAGTTGGCACAACATTATGTGTTATAAACATCACAATAGAGAGTTTTCACGTAACGTCAAAATATATAGAGTGAACGTTAAAATTCTAGGTTACGTGAACGTTATTCTACACATCGAAATATGTTTTCACATACCATACACGCTATTTTATCTGTCGCATAAGGAAAATGGATGGCGAAATGGAAAGGCTTATTTTGATTACTTATATTCGTATTTAGCAAATTTAAGTGAGAAAGATTTGAACGATGCCTTAATAAATTGTCACACAAACAACCAAACAACATTTAAAATATAAGTACTGTTTTTGAGATAATAACAGACTTAGGAGTAACATAGGGCTTACGATTCCAGCTTTCTGATTGGTCTAGACGCAAACCAAGTTTACAATAGCGATATGTAAGCAGGTATATTATTTATACCATTTATGCCCAGTTTTATAAAAGATGGATAAGTAAATTACTAGCAAAGTAAAATTTACTCTTAAAGTAAAATAGTGTATTCCAGAGATTTTCGTTTTATAAAGCAAGAATAAAAAAAACTAGCTAAGTAAATCTACAGAATAAATTACTCCACCGATTTTCGAGGAAGTAAATTTTATTCTGTAGAATAAATTTTACACATCAACATTAATTAAATTAAATTCATTATAAACTTCATGGCTTGCATTATTATTACATTTATTTATTTATATCCAATATATCTGCTTTGTCTATTTCTGTGTAATTTTTTCCCCGTTCTCTTTTTTCCATGTTAGTTGACACCTGGCACTTTATGACACACTTTATTTTCTATTTTGACTTTTGGATTTATTTCGTGTCAGGAACATGCAGAATACAATATTATTAAAACATTCTGCGGAACATTGCTTGGAATAGATTCTCTTCAGTTGGAGATTAACATTATCGTCAATGGTTTTAAGGGATACCGTATATTAATGTTATATCCTGGTTTTATCAATGTCTCTTATGCTCCAGTAGTGGAAAGATTAGCCGGTATAAGAAACCGTAACCTGAGTGTACTACGGTATTCACACATTCTTCATGGAGGCTCTTTTCCTTGTCTCCAGTTAAAATTGTAATTGCAAATTCATAAAAAAATATAATTTTATTACCACTCTGGTCTAGGTTCTTAATATAGTGAAAAAAACAATATTAAATGTATATAATTGTAGAAAATATTAAAATATTTATATGCAAAAATCACAAAATAATGACAGACGTCGTCTCTGTCGGTAAATCACTAGGATAAAATGTTTACTCTGCAAGTAGTTATTTTACTCCGTAACTTGTTTTATAAAACAGACATTTTTATTTACTCGTCGATTAAATTTACTTTCAAAGTAATAACTCAGCAGTTTATTCGATGTTTATAAAATCGGGCATTAGACTTTATAATCCATTTAACAATTTTTATGTAACTGTTTATTTACTAAAGAATTAAAAATGATTAAATTTTGACGTTTCGGGCTGTCAAGTATGTGTGTGTGTCCAACACAAAAAATTATAATTCTTTCGTATTCCTCTTCGTTACATCCATATGAAGAGCTGATTAGATTTTGGTTATAAATGGTCGACCGGAAATACCCTCATTTGAAAATTTTAACAATTTTTTTTGATAAAACGCCGCTAAATATCATTTTTTCCAACTGGAAATACCCTCATTGAAAATTTTAACAGTTTTTTTTTTAAAAAATGCCGCTAAATATCATTTTTTCGAACTGGAAACAGCTAATACAATTTAAAAAATTCTGATAGGCAGATGTCAATGTCAAGTGCGATTGACATAGTATGTGTTATAATTTAACTGCAAATATAGAATCAATTCTAAGAAACTTTCTGTCTGGAATTTTTACAAAATACATAGAGCTGAGGGAATGTAATGTATACTGGAAATATAGAATCTTTCGCATGAAACTTTCTGTATAGAATTTGTATAAAATACATAGAACTGACAGAAGGTAATGTGCTAGCCACATCAGATTTTTTATTTATACAAATAATTGTATGAAATAATACTGGACGTGAACTTCTCTAGGACACTTTTTTATGCTCTTTCAAATGGCAAAGCGTAATTTTTATATCACTTTTGGATTTCGAGTTAAGCCGTCACTGTCAAAGTTATAATTTTTAAATGAGCGTCATATTAGAAAGTTGTGCCATTGAAATATTATATTTTTAGATTTCCAACGATATAGGCACCGAGTGGTAAAGCATATATCATTCATGTATACACAGGGATGTAACATGTAAAAGCTGTTTTTTGTGCGTATTGCTCTTCGAATTATTTTAGACAAAAATGCTTCACAAGTCTCTAATTCATAACTATCGCTATTTTTGAGGTCATGTGTTACATTTTCATACCTAAGACATATAAATTTATAAAATTAATTTTGTTTATTGCAGAATTTTATACATACTCTACAATTTTAATTAGAGCATTTTTTTCTAAAATAATTTGGGGAGCAAAACACACTGAAAATCGGCAAAAATACAATTATTAATTAAATACAATAGCTTACCAATGACGCAGTTAACCGACTTCGTATCGTGTATATTTCTCGAAATCTCCATGTCGGACATGTTTTCCTGAAAACCAAATAAACTTTGTTTAATTCATATTGTTATATGTACCTATACCTTATATTTTTCTTTGTAATGTAAATACAAACAACACTATTTTGTTTAAATAATTTTACAATGAAACTCCTTTATAATCATTTTGAGCTATTGTTGTTTTACATTTATATCATTGTAATATTTCTCCGAACAGTAAAATCCGGAGAGGTGGAATATTATAGGGAACAGCAACACGTGTTAGAAGGATTGAGCCTCCGGGTAGTTTCACGGCTGGATGCCGAGCTGCACTAGGATTAATTAACGGTTCCCTACATCCTACATTGCAGAAGCACAACGCTACCAACAGTACCAACTGCATTCTATAAACGGAATAACACCTATAAACAACTGCTCGTGCTCACCCAGGACTGCCGCGTATATATGTGCAAAATATGCGTTGCACACGGGCGCTTGTTCCTCAGGGGCGCCAAGACCAAATGAAAATGAAAACTTTATCTGCCTAAAATAGTAGAATATAAATTATTATTGGCTAATATTATTAAATTTGCTAACGTTTTTCACATTTTTTAATAGGTACAGTTTTCAGCATAACTAAATATGTAAGTATGTATATTTAACTTAATAAAAATTAAATAGCGGAAGGTTTTGTGTTGGCCCCATCAGATTTTTGTAGTTAAGATATTAACTATAAACTGTGCAAACAATTACCGCATTAAAAGCCGCGTAAATAACGGGCAAATCTGTTTTCGAACAAAATCAATCTCTTCTCGGTTTCTTGTTCTTAAGACCTAAACAGACTAATCTGATAGTAACAATGGGCCCGTCTAAGTCTTCGACTTTTACAAATTACATGTCGCATGTGAATTTTGAATATAAATAAATAAAAACGAAATAAAAATTACTATATAATTTGTTTTGTTATACCGATAATAATGTTAGCGTAAAATGGTCGCCACGTTGTGACGTCAGTGTCACTACAGTCGTCCAGTTACCCTGTGGAAATTTCACTATAGTGTGAACCATGAATATTTTGCTCATAAATTCGCGATTGGCTTTACATATAATCTAACATGCACAAATTTAATATATCGGAGTAATTTTTTATTAATATCAAATGAAAATTTACTTATTAAATTAATTTATATTATAATTTATGTTTTAATTATTGTAATCTCAATACTTCTCATTGTTGTAATCATTTAGTAAATAGGAATGTAAATGCTGGATTACCTTTTATTATGAACTACGTATTGATTTTTGTAATCATACTGTCATTGTTGTATTTAATTATAAATAGAAAATAGTTTAAATACTATTTTAATTATAATAATGACACTTTGTGAGTATGATAACCTTCAATAGTATATTAAAGAAAGTCTTGAATAATAAACCTGATTATGAAAAGGAGCAAAAAATATTAATTTTATTTACCTGATTTTTACATAAATTAACATTTAACACTATTCATGTAAGTAACCCAAATAAATATATATTTTGAAATGATATTAACATTTTAATGGTAACGTATGTCGGTTATCCCTACTTATGGCGGAGTGACGCTAAAGTCACAACTTTCGCGCCAAAACTTTAATAATTATTTTAGGCTTTATTAAGCATAATTTCAAGAAAACAAAAAATACGGAATTTCTATTTTTAAATTCTTCGTAACATATAAAAAATTCAAAAAAAGTTGGACGGGCCCATTAAAAATTAAAATAAATAATATAAATTAGTTCTCAAAGTGAAATTAGTGATTTACCTAACAATATTCCTGCAAGAAATGTAATTTAAATATTTTATCTACTTCTTTTTCGATCAGAATATAATATTATACGTAATATTAGGAGGAAGTAATGCCGTACTTGTTGACTGATAAAATAAGTAAGGGATTTCTCGGCGGAAATTGGCAGGATTATATTAATAACCCATGAAGTTGTTAATTTTATTTAAAGTTCCAATATTTCGTTACTGGTTTTGTAACTTCATCAGGGAATACCAAAATGTACATTTGTATTGTATATACTCGAATGTCAAAGATAAAACTGAAATTACAAACCAGTCAAATTTAATTTATAAAATCCCGTGCGGCGGTTGTCAGCGGAGTTATATTGGTTAAACCACACAAAAGTTAAGCGTCCGATTATCCCAACACAAACAGGGAGTACGTTCCGCGCAATCGAATTCCACGCGGTCGAAATCCCGCTCGGTAGAAATTCCACGCGGTCGAAATCCCATTTGGTCGAAATGTACCCCCCACCACCTTTTTCGTTCTACAGAAATTCAAATATTTCCACGCCGTCGAATCCCACCCGGTCGAAATGTTACACGATACATATCCCTCGCTCCCGTACCACTCTTTTTATCAATCGTATTGCATTCTAACAATCTATGCTGCGTAGTTGCGCGTCAAACATAATATATTAAAAAGAAATTTTAAAACATATTATATTATTATACAACGAACTATTTAATAAATGAAGCTGGAAAAGAATTTATCTATACATTTTAAGTAAACATGATAGTTTACTAGTTGTTTAATATTATAAAATAATTAAATTTATTTTCAAGTAGACAAGTATGTGTAGAGTAGATACATCAAGTTACCGTTATTGTCAAAATATGCCGAGTAGAAGAAAATATATTTGGAAATAAAAGCAACATAAGATTTATAATAGACACAGTAATACATAATTTTACAACTGAAATAAAGAATGAATTGCTTATTCACATAATATGACAGCTAATCTAAAATGGCGGACCAGAAATATCAATAATTTTACTTAAAATGTATAGGTAAATTATTTTCCTTCTTCATTCATTAAATAGTTTGTTGTATAATAATATATGTTTTAATTTTTTAATATATTATCTTTAACGCGGAACTCACGAAGCATAGATTGTTAGAATGCGATACGATCGATAAAGAGAGCTGTACGGGAGCGAGCGATTTGTATCGTGTAACATTTCGACCGCGTGGGATTCGACGGCGTGGAAATATTTGAATTTCTGTAGAACGGAAAAAGTGGTGGGCATACATTTCGACTAGCTGGGATTTCGACCGCGTGGAATTTCGACCGATGGGATTTCGACCGCGTGGGATTTCGACCGCGCGGGATGCTTCGCAAACAGGGAGAGAAGAGAGTTAGCACTAACAATATTTGTGTTTTAGCAGCTCATGTATTTTGTAAATTACGATGAAACAACTATTCTCGAATTTGAAAATAATTACAAAAAAGACACTTGTAAAAAAGTTACGAGACTTGTAAATTTCTTTCAGAGCCCTGGGCGCAACATCAAGAAGAAAAGAACAGAGCTAGCGCGGCAATACCAACCAAAAGCGTGGTAAATTTGAATGCAAAAAAAGTTAAGTTTAGTTGTTTTTTAAAAGTTCCTTTGTAAATATGCATAAATAGTATTTAAAATTTTGAGTGTCAGTTTTATAGTTCACTGTGTTATATTCGTGGTGATGTGACACATTTCTAAAAATAGTCTTTTTTGTAATTATTTTCAAATTCAAGATTGGTTGTTTCATCGTAATTTACAAAATACATGAGCTGCTAAAGCACAAATATTGTAAGTGCTAACTCTCTTCTCTCCCTGTTTGTGTTGGGACAATCGGTAGCTTAACTTTTGTGTGGTTTGACCAATATAACTCCTATAACAACCGCCGCACGGGATTTTATAAATTAAATTTGACTGGTTTGTAATTTCAGTTTTATCTTTGATATTAGAGTATATACAATACAAATGTACATTTTAGTATTCCCTGATGAAGTTACAAAACCAGTAACGAAATATTGGAACTTTAAATAAAATTAACAACTACATGGGTTATTAATATAATTCCTGCCAATTTCCGTCGAGAAATCCTTTACTTATTTTATCATTATACGTAATGAACGGAACGGATTATACGCCTACAGGAAATTAGTTGTCTACTTTATCTCATCTCTAAAGAAATAAAACGAATTAAAATAATATATTTTTTATTAGTTCAGAGAAGAACTTGGCGGAATGAATAAATGTCAACGAAACTAAATAAAAAAGGTAAAAATTCTATTACAGAGATTCCCGTCGATAAATGAATTAGGTCACAAGTTCAACGAATTGTAAGTGTTGTATATAACATTCAGATCCATATTTCTTCACGGTTTGTTTACATGTTTATGTAAAAGGGGAAACTCACGATTACACACACGAACAATTACCATTTATGAATGTAAAAATACAAATAAAAGTCAATTTCACCAAAAATTTTGTTGAATACTGCGAAAAGAGTCGTTACAAATTCAGACATCCGAAAAACAGATCGTAAATCGAAAATAAAATCGAAGAATCGCAATTTTCCTCACTGTAAAATTCAATAAACTTCACCAACAAATAGTGAATAATAGCTGCATCGGATGCGCTTTTGCGTTCGTCTCTTGTTTTGCAATAAATGGATAAAACACTGTCGGAGATTTTATCACAGCCAACTACAACCTACAATATTTAACCTACTTTCATTTCAAGAATGTTTCTATATCATTTAATTTGTCTTTAAAATATAATAATTAATTTATATGTGTGCTTTCCTGAGTAATTAATTGCTTTGTTGAACACTGCATTTGGTTTTAGTTTCTCTTTTTTTTCTGTTTGACAGGAATAAAATATTGGGATTACATTATGTTATGGGGAAATTATACTATATACATGTGATATTATCAATTTATTATATTTATAGGTTATATTAAATGAAATTTACTGCTTATATAACAACTAACACCGGTAAATTGTTCCAGTATATGTAATATGCTTTATGATATATGTCATTAATTTATTGTAATTTTATAATAATAACAGTAAATTTATTATTACAACGTTTCATTTTAATCTAAATTACTTTATAAATAAATTTTATTGGTGTACCGCCCACTAATTACACAGCTTAAAGTTTAATATGACTAATCTTTTTTTTAAAACTAAGTTATTTAGCTTTTTGGAATTTATGTATTTACATAAAATTGAAGAAAATATATATAGCGTGTTTCCTTTACAACAACCAGCGCTTTTTTGGGTGAACTAATGACTTTAGAAAAAAATGTTATATACAAGAAATGATCTAGAATAAGGGGCTAATTTATTAACAATAACAAACCGAAAATTCGACCAGTGGTTCTCAAACGGCAGAACAAAATTATATTTTTTTAAATAGTATCCTATATAATTTTTTAGTCCATCAGATAGAGATTTTTTTTCTGATTTCAACAATATAAATATGGTATAGGGTTGTATAACAATTATTTCGAGAAAATGTTATTAAAAATGTTATATTTTAATAGGCTATGCAATACACAGGTACATACGTCTGTTGCCTAGTTACGGTAGTAGTAAACCCATTTTTTATTACATTATTTCTAGTTTTTAATACTATTTTTCTCGAAATAATTGTTATACAACCCTATGCTATATTTACATCGTTGAAATCACCAAATAATTTTCTATTCAAAGGGTGTTCAACGAAACGCGGAACATAGGAGTTTGACTTGGGATTTTAAAAAAGTGTGGAAATTTGCTCTCCTTCTTTACACAATGACAGCTATCATATACGGCTGATGAAACGAAAACGAGAAACGAGTTAGTGGTTACTTGCTTCGGAATTAAATTCAAAGATGCTGCTTGTGCTTCTAAGTGAATATGTTTTAAAGGAAGGTTCTTTCAAATAATTCCCAATGACAGACAATCATTATTACAGCAAATTTTTTTCAATAACAATGTATATATTTTGACAGACTGCACTGGCAAGAACTGACGATCATAGTAAATGCTATAAATTATGCACTCAATCAGGTTTAGTCACACTTGAAAGTGTAAATGAAACATGTAAAATTCAACTAGTGAGCACTGGTAGTTCAAATGGAAAACGAGGTGTGCACGCAGTGCAAAAAAGGTCGCACTGAATAAAAACCAGATATCTGCTTTTTTTCCGAACATAAGAAATTCAATGCTAAAATTTTGATTTGGCAAAATAAGTAAGTTTGTTGTTCACTTGTTCCTTATCTAAGAGCTAAGCCCGGTTTTTCCATCTGTGGATAAAGTGTCAGTTAACTGCCAGATAAAAGAAAAATATCGCATCATATTTTATTTATTTAATCGTGTCAGATGCATCATTAAACATTGTATAAAATAATTGAGATAAACAAACAAAAAACAATTGAAATTTTGAATATACAGAGATTAGCAAATATATAATAATAATAACAATAACAACAACACTAACAAGTATTTGCTCAAATTCTAGCGACATCTAGAGCGTTTGGGGTGGCCTTCATAAGGTGTAGAGAGAAGCTTTAGAAATCGGTGGCATCAGTGTATCTGCATAGAGAAGGGTAGACACCACCTTCAAGTTGTTTTGTTTAAAACTTGAAATTATGTTCTTTCAGTATCCAAAAATAAATGTTGTCTATCACCAATACTTTTTAATGTATTCCCCTTCAAAAAAAATCTGATGTGGCCAGCACATTACCTTCCGTCACTTCTATGTATTTTGTACAAATTTCATACGGAAAGTTCCTTGCTAAATTAAATATTCTATTTCTTGTACATTACCTTCCGGCAGTTGCATGTATTTTATGCAAATTTCTTACAGAAAATTATTATTTTGTGACGTTCTCTATATACAGTGTAATGTATCTGCAGAAATAAAAGATTTATTATTATTATTTCTTGTACATTACCTTAAAGCAGTTGTATGTATTTTATACAAATTCCATACAGAAAGCACTGACATCTTTCAATCAGAATTTTCTTAATATAGTAGCTGTTTCCATAACTATGGCTACTTTATGAAATTTAATTTCTTTATAATTTTTTAACTCTATATCCATTTAATATTAAGTATAAAATGCAGTCAAATCGTATAGAGAATAAAATATTCTTTAATATTTATAATAACATTTAACATAGTTTTTTCAAGAAAAACTGTTAAAATCTTCAAATGATGGTACTTCCGGTTGACCAATTGTAACCAAAATCTAATCAGCTCTTCATACGGATGTAACGAAGAAGTATACGAAAAAATTATAATTTTTGTAACTCTAGTATTAGAGTTATCGCAGACGAAAATTTTGTCACACACACACACACACACACACACACACACACACACACACACACACACACACACACACACACACACACATCCACACACACACACACACACACATACAGACATCATCGTAAAAATAGTAAATTCGTATTCTAGGAACCCTAAAACGTGCTTATTGATTAAAAACTCATCATCGAAATTTTTGACCAAAGACAATACCTTCCTTACCTAAAGGTGACGGAAGGTAAAAAGGAGGTTTCTAGGCCTCACCCTGTATATTGAATTTTCACTATTCATTTCATTACATTTCACTGCATTCAAACACTCATCTTTCATCGGACTGAACCGAATCATCAGCATCAACAAGCAAATGATAGAGCGGCAATGAACGATCGGCAATCTCGTTGAATGAGCAAGACATGACGCGTATGTCGAGACTGAAATCCACTTCACTCTACTCAGCTTTCAATGTTTGTTGTTCGTGATTATTGCCCGAGATTGCGCCCGATTTACATAAATTTGTCTTCATATTCCGCAATCATGATGCATGGAAATGGAATAATAGTAAAAATAAAGAAGATATTGTTTTGCAACTCCAAGTAATTTAACATGAAGTGGATCCGGTCTCGGCAGCCGGGGTTTATCAATACACCTAAAAGTCCCGGCAGCCGACTTTTAGCGTTTTCTATTTATACCGGAGGTCTATTTTTTCCGAACATTGGATATTCATTGTTTAAATTTAGATTTGGCGATATCCCTTTACTCATTAATTTTAGAAAAAAAGTGTAATGAAGAAAAATTCTCAGAATGAAAAACTGCATGGATTGAATACAAAGTTTGTTGATAAATTATTTTTTGTGCAACCGGACGCGAAATAAGCATTTCGCAGCCGCAATACAGGCCGCGAAATTGGATTTCGCGACCGCTGTTATGGTAACGGCCACGAAATGAATTTCGCGGCCGTTGCCATGGTAGCGGCCGCGAAATTAAGTAAACAATCATTTTGACACTTGAGAATTGCATGGTTTTGTTTATCAAATGTCTATCCCATAGCCACCTTGAAACCTAACTTTCTATTTACAATGAAACTGTTTAAAATTAATAAAATTTGTAATTACATATTTTTTACGGTTGCACAAAAAATATTGTGTACACCTTATCCGCGAAATCCTTTAGCGCCTCGAGATTGTCTTGCCTCGGCGCCAATTTTTCTCTCGGTACGCTAAAGAGTGATTTCGCGGCCTTAATATACAAATAACTATTATGTACGAGATAGAAGCAAAAGAAAACACACGATTTAAGGTAATTATCAGAATGCCATGATAAAAAAAAAACAATAAATTGTTTGTTGTTTCTGACATATCTGACAAATTTGATATATCTTTTGTTTATTTTTTATTATTAGAATAATCGGAAGACAGCCTAGAAGAAAAAATTAATCACAAATTCTAATAATAAAATCAAAAGAAACGTCAAATCACCTCAAAGCTGTCAGAAACAACAACAAAAATATTGTTAATTTCTCATGGCATTCTGATAATTGCCTTAAATCGTGTATTTTCTTTTGCTTCAAAGGCCCGGTTTTTCCATCTCTATATAAAGTGTCAGTTAATTTAACTGCCAGATTAAAAATATCGAATCAATATTGACAAAATTATATACATGTCAATTATATTATGCTTAACAGAGATGTTCCAACATTCGGCCTATTTCCTGCCAAATAAGATTTTTCAGCTGCAGTAGGGATGTAGGGCGGTGTTTGTAAACCTTTGCCTCGAGATATCCCCATAAACAAATCACATGGCATTAGAGTTGTGAGGGCAATATTCCCCTGACGGCTAATCTCAATTCGAGGTGACATGCTTGGGCGGCGCACACGCCTGATCTAACGCCATGTGATTTTTTATGGGGATATCTCAAGGCAGAGCTTTACAAACACCGCCCTAGCTGAAGAATCTTATTTGGCAGGAAATAGGCCGAATGTTGGAACATGTAGAGAGAAGCTTTAGAAATCGGTGGCATATCAGTGCATCTTCATAGAGAAGGATAGACGCCACCTTCAAGTTGTTTTGTTTAAAACTGCATGATTAAAAACCAGTGAACTACTGCATAATTTTGCCCAAGTTATGCCCAGTTTTGCCCAACTATTATTTTTTTGCCCAACCACCTATAACCTATAACCTATGAGTCGGTTATCTATGGTGTGACACCCCCATAAGCGAATACGACAAAATCAAGTATGACATAATTTTGCCCAAGTTATGCACAGTTTTGCCCAAATAAAAAAAAATTGCCTATGTATACAAAAGTGCCAAAATGGTATAACATTATTGCAAAAATTCCAAAAAAATGGTGTATGCTAGAAATTTTAAAAAAGTTAAAATATAATACATCCCAGTTTTTTCCAACCAACATTTTCGCTGTCGGAACATATGTAGAAATTTCGGTAGCACCCCCATAAACAGAACTACAGAAATGGTGAGGTTAGCTTATGTTAGGTTAGGTTACGTTACGTTAGGTTAGGTAGATACTTAATCCTGCAATTTTAACGAACTCCATCGGTTTTATAAAAAAGGGGGGCTGACCAAATTAAAATAAGAGGGCTGGGCAAAAAATAAAAGTTGGACACAGCTGGGCATAACTTGCGCAAAATGTACTACATGACTTGAATTTATGTTCTTTCATTACCCAGAAATAAATTTTGTCTATCAGTAATACGTTTTATTTTATTCGATTTTAAAGAAAGGAGGTTTCTAGGCCACACACTGTATAAGCAGGGAAATATTTCTAAAGATGTTAAATACGCAATGTTTTGCCTTTCGTGTATTTTATTGTAAGTTCCCTTTTTAGATTAAAAAAAAAAAATGTTCCACATTACACAAGGTATAATTTTTGTAATTTATACTTGATTTATGTAAAGTATGGGTCAATTATTGCAGTTTGTACATTTGTGATGGTTATAATCAAACTGTTTGTTATTACAATCAATGTTTTTACGGTAATAATCAATATTTAACTTGTTATACATACAGTTTTTGATTCTTTTGTAATTCATGCTTGTAAACAGTGTGTTTATTATTTATTCAGTGATTATTATCATTGCAAATTATGGTCTTATTTACGTGATTTTTATTACATGTTACATTTTTAATGGTTTGGATGTTATGTGGAGAGTAAAAATAGTATATTACATACGGAGCCGTGAAATAATGGATTACAGCCGACCGCTAAATTAGATTATACTCGTATTAGTTTTATTAATATTTTTTGAGGGTTTTATTATAATTTGTTTATTCTGTTTTATCATATAGATATATGGCGGTGTTGCTAAGTAATATGACAACATGTTTATTTATACCTTTCGTCCCTGAATATAAATATGGTTTTTTTTTTAAAAAAAAAAGAAATGGTTGTGCCATTTTAAAGTCAATTTACGGGAATTTGTTATTAAAAGCTTAAGTAGTTCCATGGGTGTTGGTCACGTAGAACAATTGTTCTTAGTTTTTTTTTATACAAAAAATTTTCTTGAAGTTATTTTTATACCTTTGACGAATATCCATGTGCTTTATGTTGCACTTACTTTTATATAATTTATTTGTTTCAATGATCGTTATGTTATGCAACAATTTATTCCCTCATTAAAAATTA
Source organism: Harpalus rubripes (assembly GCA_963082715.1). Taxonomy (NCBI): domain Eukaryota; kingdom Metazoa; phylum Arthropoda; class Insecta; order Coleoptera; family Carabidae; genus Harpalus; species Harpalus rubripes. The sequence goes on from OY720449.1 coordinate 20,617,442, forward strand.
AATTATTTATTGTGGGTGCGCGGAGGAGTATGGTACATATGCGTACCAATAGAGTTTTAGTGTGGTACCTATATGTACCATTAGGTACTAAATAACGTAATAAGAATTTCAAACATATTTGTTAGATCACATATTTATTCAAATAGTAATATTCTGTTAGTCTATGCGGCCGATATCGCTTCAACAAAAATTAAATTTGTTTGCTCATTATACTGCGACAAAAACGACTTAACTGTAAACCCAACAAAAAAGAAAATATCGCCCTTTTTGTGGTCGAAAACCAGCCATGCCTACTTTCAGGTATAATACCTAATTGTAATATATGTTTTCTTCTATTCGGAAAAGTTTCATGAAAATACCTTATGTGCAGAGAAAAAAGCTGCGTTAGCTACTTCAAAAGTCAATTGTATATTAGCAAGGGGTAAATCTCAAACATGGAATGAGAAAAATATTCTTCTTCAGTTAATTATCAAAGATACCTTACTTTACGGCTCGGAAATCTGCGGTCTACGTTATGCGAATGATCTTGAATAATGTCAAATTTAGCCTTCAGATATTTTGAAATATAGGTGGTATATGTATGTACCATTTTTATTATGTGATTAGTCAAAATGAGAATAACATTTTAACGGATGGAAAGTGACATTGGGCTAGCCAGAATAGCATTATAAGTTACAGAAGCCAACCTATTCAAGCACGAGTTGGAAATTCTGACACAAGCGCGTAGCAGTGAGTGTGATAACGAACAAATGATTGAATTGCTTTCTGTAATGCGTGTTTTATACTTTTTTCTCTGTTTCGGCTTTCATTTAGATTATTTATTTATAAAAATAGTTGAATATTTTCATTAAGAGAAATTTTTGACAGATTGGAAAGGGTGGTAGTGACAGTAATTTGTGTTTTTATTTTGTCTGTTCCCAAGATATACTGTGCCAGTAAAAATCGTTTAAGAATGAAGCTCCTTCTACCATCAATAATGCCTGATTTACCTTAGCAATACAATCACGATACGATAACAATACAATAACGATATTATGATGATATGAGGCATTTACATTAACCGATACATTCGCGTAACAGTATCCCATTTTTATGTACTTACTATTATCATTCAATAATATTCAATAGGCGCATAAACCATAACAAAAAATAATAAAATATATACTTTATCCTTACTATATCAATAAATAAGAATTAAGATAAAAAACATTTTTAAAAAAATTACTTTGTGAGATATTTGAATTTGTTTTCAGTGCCACTGATTACGTCACACTATTGCTATCTTTCTCGGGCAGCCTATTATAAAAACCGGTGCGAGAAAGATAGCTATATGTTTTGTTAAAAATTAAATGCAGTTAAATTAAAAAAATTATGATTTTAATAGTATGAATTGCTGCAAAATTAAACGAACTCATTTAAATTTAAAAAAAATGGTTTATGGGTTTATTATTATTATAGCTGGCTGCTTTATGTTATTTAATGTCTTTATAATTTTTTAATTCTATATTCATTGATTATGAAGTATAAAATGTAATCTAATCGTATAGAGAATAAAATATTATTTAATATTTATAATAACATAAAATGTGGAAAAATGATATTTAACAGCGTTTTTTAAGAAAAACTGTTAAAATATTAAAATGAGGGTACTTCCGGTTGACCAATTATAACCAAAATCGAATCATCGCTTCACATGGATGTAAAGAAAAGGAGTACGAAAGAATTATAATTTTTTTGAATTATAGTATTGGAGTTATCGCTCGCACGCACGCACTCACGCACACACACACACGCACGCACGCACGCACACGTACACACACACGCACGCACACGTACACACACACGCACACACACACACACACACACACACACAGAGAGAGAGAGAGAGAGAGAGAGAGAGAGAGGCATAGACATCATCGTGAAAATAATAATATATATTCCAGGGACTCTAAAACGTGCTTATTCATCAAAAACTCACTACCTAATTTTTTGACCAAAGACAATATACAATATACAAGGTAAAAATCAAATCAAAGAAACATAAAGAAAGTAATAAAACTCAACCGACGACCCCGGTAGTGAAGTCGGCAACGTAACCGGCTCACAAACCAAGAGACCCGGCTTCGAATCCCGGGTAAAGTATGTTATGTTTCTGCATGTCCCTTTCATTATCTCATAGTCATCAGTACAACGTAAACAAATGAAATGTTATAAAATACAAACGAAAATTCGATTCATCTCCATTAATAAATACATCAAATGTAATAACTGTAATAAGTTGAAATACAATAAAGATTATTATTAAGTAATAAAAATTAAGAAATGAATGAATCTTTATTGATACTTTTATTACTATTTTCATTTTTTCTGTCTATTAAAATTTATATATATATATATATATATATATATATATATATATATATATATATATATATATATATATATATATATATTATTTAATTTAATATAACATGTTACAATGCTACATGCTACATTGCTGCCTATCCATATAAATGAGTAACTGTGGGAAATAATATGACATTCGTTGACTGCATATGAATTTAGCAATGACATAATCTTAATTAAAAACAATATTAAATAAGTACTAACAGTTTTGTTTAAAACAAATGTTATAAGTAAGGTTTTTTTTTTGTTAGATGTAATCTAACAAAGAACCTCATGCTATGTTAGGCAATGCAGAGCGGCTGGTGAAAGTAAAAGATGAGCTTGGTAATATAGGTAAACTGATCGAGATCGTGACGCCGGAGTCGTGACTCACAGCGGCCTTGGAGGTCGTGATGTACGGGATCGTGGACGTCGAGAATGATACAAACCAAGCGAAATTTGTCTATACCTCACTGTTTGCACGTAATTACTTTGGCATATATGTGATCCTCACTTGACTTAATTATTACCCCGTCAGGGACGTATTCAATATATATCATCTACAGATGTTGCCAAACTTTCTCAAATTATAATAGAGGATTTACGTGCCAAATATGGCTGTGAATCTAATAGGGAAATTATTTTTCCAAGCGTTCTTTTAGTAATTAAAAGGAAAAATTAGTTAGGTATGTACGAGCCTAAACACAATGATTTTACAGATTTCCAGTCGATCACGGCAGAAAAAATCAATGGATATAAGATATAAGCTATTTAAAGGGAAAATTGTGTTCCATCCAAGGTTTCCAGAATAGGGCGTGAGCAGTCATGTGACTTTGTTAGCCTTGACAAACACATATGCGGGGCCTGGTCAAGAGGTCAGAATGAAAGCTAGAAATTATGTACATAAATGTCGAATGTCATAATTCTTTATTTTAAATTTCATGATTTTCCAATTCCATGTGGTTTATTTTCCTCGATAAGAAAATTCCACACTCCTGGTGACAAATAAACCACGTGAACTTAGAAAATCTTGAAATTATGAATGAAAAATTATCACATTTGTACATAATTGTTCGTTGGAAATCGCTTGAGAAACGATGCAGTTCAAACAATATTGAATTTTCCTGATGTAAAATCTATTCAGGAATCTAGTAATAAATAATAACATATTTTTTCTTTTCCTTCAAAATTAAAATTATAGCTACTGTTACTTTTGTTAACATGCGTAGTTTACGCAACCCGCACTACAAGTTGGGGTCCATTCCCCTTGCCCCACTGGTTTAAGTTTCTGCTTCATAACAAACGCTAGCACGCGGGGTCTAACGGAGTTATTAAAAGTCTTTGGTACATAACTTTAATACAGGTATGTTGTATAGTACATTGTTCAGCAATTTCATTTATTCATTTTCAGTATTTTCAAACGACAATTTCAATTTACAATACATTTGTAGTGCGTACAGCTGACTATACCTTATTCCATTTAAGCCATTCAGTATTGCGGAGCATAGGGAATAGTTTTGACCTCTCTGATTGGCTGAAATTAGAGACAAGAGACAAGTTCGCCCAATGTAATTTCGGCTACTTCAGATTTGCGCTGTTGCCAGTGCCATCTTCTGAATGGCTTAAATGGAACAGAGCATAGGTCTAGTAGGTAAATGTCAAGCATTTGTCTCGAGGTTAGAATTGGGATTTTAACTATCTTTTAAACACTAAAAAAATATAAAATAAATTATTGAACATTAAGCCTTTACTTAAAAATGTAAACCTATACCTTGGTCCATTTAAGCCTTTCAATATTGCGGAGCATAGAGAATAGTTTTGACATCTCTGATTGGCTGAAATTAGATACAAGAGACAAGTTTACCCAATGTAATTTAATTTCGGCTACTTCAGATTTGCGCTGTTGCTCGATGGCTTAAATGCAACAAAGCATAGTTGACAGTTTATTAATAATGTAAATAATTGTGTGGTTATCTATTGTTGTAAATGAAAGTTCCAAAAATGAAATTTGCTCTGAAATATTTCTTAATTACCTATCAGGTGTTTTATAAACTTTAATTTACTTTTTAACATAAGAAAAATCGAAATATTTCACATGAAATTTTAATTGTCAACAATACAATATCCGTGTAATTAATTTCTTCGAGAACTGTTTTATTTATTTTGAAAATACTACAGAAAGAAATTAATAATAAGAATAAATTGATATTAATGAATATATTAACAGCACAAAATGTTAAAAATGTGAATTGTAACCTTTTTGTCTGAGAGTATGTATACAGGCTAATGCTAATCATAGACGTTATAGGGAAATTTTGACTTGTTCTAGTTTCTAGAGAAAAACATCCATAGTTTTTTGTTATCGATTATGTAATGTTTTTTTTATTATTATTTTCCTGTGTTCTTACTAAACTTAGATTCGATTAAAAATTCATTTATTTTTGTATCGTCATTAACTCAATGTTCTATTCAAATTTCTTATATGTACTAATGTTCTGTCTAATACTTTTTTCTATTTTGAATAATCTCATTTCATATTTCAAATTGTATCTGTAAAATATGTTAATTAATCCTGTTACTTAATATTATGATGAAATTAAATATAAATATTTATTTGCCAAAATTACAATTTGTACCGATAAATTTTATTTATTTGTGTATGATACGAATACATTATTTTTAACTGTTAACAAATATTATCACTTTTATTATTTTTGTTTTTTGCTGTTATACAAACGTGATAATTTTTGGTCGGGCAAATTCAAAATGAAAAATAATAATTTATCTCAAAATGTATTATCTCTACGCATATTTTGTCTACTCTAGTACATAAAAATAAAAATAGATAAATTTTGACACAAAACATGTACGGGTTACACAATAGTTCATTTCGAGTACACGCATATGAAGATGAATAATACTAATTCTGATTGGTACAAAATAAAATAAATAAAAACATACTCGTGCATGTATTGAAATAAATATTTTTCTTTTGTTATTACGACGAATTTAAATTGAGTAAAACTGTAACTAATTAATGGCTAGGATTAAAATTTATAGACGTAGAACAAAATATCAAAATACTAAGCAAAAAATATTGCATTGTAATTATAAAATATCATTTTGGGTTCAACATTTACATTTCCAGTAAATAAAAGATTATTTGCTCAGTAAGAAAGATTTTATTGGAAAAATAAAGGTTAATATTATCTAACCTATCTTAACTAACAGGTACGCCACACTGTTGAGCTCCAATAAGAGCGAAACGCGTCTGTTACTGAATGGACTCGGCCAGCATCTGAAAAATAACCGAATGGTTGACTCAAATGCTGAAATCTTATGAAAGATAGCGACTGTTTTTCTAATTCTTTATTAATGTCACAATTTAACAGTTTAGACTATGAATTTACAATATTTTTTTCGCGACGGATCAGAAAATGAGCTATTTTTGATTACTTTTTAGGCCGGAAAATCTTTCTTTACTGAGCTAGCTCGGAAAATTGACTATAATACGGGACTGGAAAGTAACTATTTAGTATAGTTGTTATTTATTTGAAGAAGCCAGCAATTCGTTGTGGATACGTCATTTTTATAATAAATTTTAACAGCATTATTATAGTATGACTAGCGAAAGAAAGTTGACGTTTAGATTATTTAATAAATGTGGTTTCTTTTGCAAACATTTCCCTAAATTTGATTTGAAAGGAAACTGACCCTTATGTATTCCGTCGGAGAAGATTAGAATTGTACTCAATATCAAGAGGCATTTAAAATGACCTTAGCAGGGATGTATTTAAAAAAATTAATACTGCAAATTCTAGTTCGTTCGTCTCAGGTGTAAGCAACCCTCGAGTCGGAATTACTGTTAGAGGAAATTAAAAATAATCCTATTTCATAGAGTTGCCAAACTAAATAGTTTAAAGATCAAAATATTTTGTTATAATCAAAATAAACGAAAAATGCTTAAAATATTTTAAACGCACCCCAGTTTTCATATTAAGTTACCTAGATAATAAAATTATATATTTTTATATGAGAGAGTTTTTAGTTAATTTCAAATAAAAGTAAGAAATGTGTTTTACGGGTCACTTAATATGATTTACGCACTGGTTTCTTGACTTTAGAGATTATATAAATAAAATTATATAACAACCATTCAAAGAACTATCCTACATGTCACAAATTTATCTGTTATTCAACGTATTTAGAGACACTATAATTTTGACTTAATTTTTTACATAAATCAGGATTTAGGATTATGGCTCATATTAGTATAAATTAATCGTGAAAAGAGTGTTTCCTTATTTGCCGGTTTTGTTCTAAGTTCTATTAGGGCTGCCATATTATAAAGAAATATAAATTTACTAGTAATTCATATAATATTATTATAAACTGTATAAGCGACTGAATTTCAAATGGATTTTCCAGCTTTCAGTACGATTGAAGTATATTTATAAGTAATGGATTATAAGTATTGTTTGTCTTACATTGTAATGCATACATAGGTGCCGCAAGAATATTTTTCAGGAGTGAGTAAAAAATAATATACATTATCAGTGGCGCAACTGCAAATTTTTGGGGTGACGGGGTCGAGTCTACTGCCTTGTTACTTCGGCTGACAAATTTAGAAGGACCAGAATCTCGAAAAATGATACAGAAAAAGAATATGTCATTAATTAATAATAGTCTCTTATTTTCATTATTTAAAAATGTTTAAAAAGGGTCCCTGAGCGTCTTGATAGGTATATATTTAATGTTATGTTCCAAAAATTTAAAAGTATTAGTTCTTAAAAGTCTCAAAAGTCAAAAGTCTTAAAAGTCTTAAAAGTCTCAAAAGTATCATAAGTCTTGAAAGTATTAAAAGTCTTAAAAGTTTTAAGTCTTAAAAGTATTAAAAGTCATAAAAGTGTTAAAAGCCTTAAAAGTATCAAAAGTCTTAAAAGTATTAAAAGTCTTAAAAGTATCAAAGTCTTAAAAGCATCAAAAGTCTTAAAAGTGTCTAAGTCTAAAAGCCGTAAGTCTTAAAAGTTTTAAAAGTCCCAAAAGTCCTAAAAGTCTTAAAAGTCTTAAAAATATTAAAATTGTTGAAAGCATCAAAAGTCTTGAAAGTATTATGTGTTAAAAGTTTTAAAACTTCTAAAGTCCCCAAAGTCCCAAAAGTCTTGAAAGTATCAAAAGTCTTAAACGTCTTAAAATTATTAAGTTTTAAAAGCATCAAAAGTCTTAAAAGTAGCAAAAGTCTTAGAAGTATTAAAAGTCTTAACAGTATTAAATGTGTTAAAAGTCTTAAAAGCGTTAAAAGTCTTAAAAGCGTTAAAAGTCTTAAAAGCGTTAAAAGTCTTAAATGTCTTAAAATCCTTATAAGTATTAGTAGACTCCATAGCCTCAGAAGTACCAGTCTTAAAAGTCTTAAAGCCTTAAAAGTTTTAGTCTTAAAATGCTTAATTGTCTTAAAGCGTTAAAAGTCGCAAAAGTCTTAAAAGCCCCAAAAGTCTTAAAAGTTTAAGAAGTCTCAAAATTTAAAAGTTTTAAGTCTTAAATGTCATCAATGTCTTAAGTCTTAAAAGTTTTAAGAATTACAATTTTTTCGTTTATCGATCATTTTCGACAAGTATTACAGTTTATTTAAATTAACCATGAAGCAGTGAATAATAAAATTTACCCTATTTGCACAAACAATAATACAAATGAAATAAATAAGCTCGAAGCTCTTAAACTAGTTATATAACAGCTGGAATCATGTTCAATCTTCTACTTCGTTACGTATTGCGTGCTTAGCAAAGTTCTCTGCACATGCTGAAAAATATCCAGTGCAGCTTTCAGAATGTTTATTATAATGCTGAGGTTAAAAATCTGTGTGATAGGAAGTTAGTAAAGCTAAAGAGATTATTTATTACGAAAAAGCAAAATTGTTAAAAACTTCAAAAAAGGTTAGGTTGAGTTCACGAGGAGTTATTACTTGACATTATTTTATTTTGCTTATTGTTCTTAAAATATCACAGATTGAAGCTTTTTCTTTTATAGTATTATGCAATGTTTTATAAATATTGCACTGACTATTAATCATAATGTACTCGTATCTACAGAATTACAATTATTAACAATTCACTTTAAACTGTAAGTTTTTTGAAGAGGATGTATTGTTAGTATCATCCTCTCCTTTATGAAGCATGAAACAGGAATTTGTAACACGTTGAATTTTAAAGTTTATTATTTTTAACATAAATATATCATCACGGGATATTACCCATTTCTGGGCGTGCTTTGTAGACAGATCGGTAAAGTATGATATTCGATAATATGTAAGTATTACAAGTGTAACTGTCTCCGATTGAAGAACAACTGATAAAGATAGTGATCGAACAAAATTTTATCTATCAGTAAATAACAATAAATTTTATACGAAACATTTTTCTTAATTTTTAATAGTTACGAAGTTATTTGAAAATTAAATATTGCCTAAGTCGCCACAATATTTATTTAACTTAGTACATTTGTTTTTTTTTTTTTGAAAGCTAAAGCAGCTCTAGCTTTCAATATAGCAAAGGTAAACCCAGTAAAAACTAAATTTCACTGCCTTTATATCTCGGACGCATGTTGATTAAACTTTTTACCTCCTGCTACTCTTGGTAAGGGAGGTATAGGGATCGTGCTAAAAATCACGAATCGAGATTTTGGTAAATGACCATGTTTTAAGGTCCATAGAATCCAATTTAAACATTTTCAGGTGTGTGCGTGTGCGTGTGTGTGTGTGTGTGTGTGTGTGTGTGTGTGTGTGTGTGTGTGTGTGTGTGTGTGTGTATGTCTGTATGTGTGTATGTGTGTGTATGTATGTGTGGATCCTCCACTCTAACTCAAATACTATCATTCCGAAAATTTTAATATCTTGTATTTCTACCTTATTCTAATATGGGAAGAGGCCATTAGGTTTTGGTATATATCAGATAACTGGAAATGACACTTTATTTGAAGCTTAAATTTTTTTCGAAAAATATTTTCAAATGTTATTTTTGCAAGATTTGTGTTATTATAAAATTAAAAATTATTAATTTTCTACAGATTTGCATAAATACTTTTTCTTTATATTTTATGGATAAATTTATAAAATTATCAATAATTTTTATCCCGAAGCCTACGCTTTAAACAAGCAAAACTCATTGGTTACACAGTTCATATCTCAAATGTATGTAACTGACAGATAAATGTCACTGTCAAAGAAGTAATCATTTCAAATTAAAAATGTAACGTTTTTTTAAAAAAATAGTAAATAGAACCATAGTTATATGGAATGGATCTTAATACAGTTTCCGCCATAACTAAATATGTATATTTAAATTAATAAAAATTAAATAGCGGGAGGTTTGGTGTTGGCCACATCAGATTTTTTTACTTATTTTGTGACACAGGTTTAAAAACATGATGTATACATACATAACTAACAAAGAAATCTTAATCTCGAGTCAAGTTTAAGTTTTAAAGCACTTTAGAAAGATATTTTCAGCATATTTTTTTAAGTCTTAAAAAAATATTTGAAATTAGAATTATAATTTGAATATAATAATACTTAAAAATATTAAAAGTAAATTAATTTTTTAACGGTTGTTGCACTCGTTACGAATCTGATATTGCTATTAAAATTTTAAAGAAATCATCATTATAATTACAAGCAATACCTAATAAAAGCAAACTAACCTAACTTGATAGATACATCGTTAAACATTTGTTAGTTTTTTGTTTCAACTACTTGGTTATCGGCTATCGTTGAGTGATTTTCGACATTTTCCTTTCACCTAATTTCTGTCGGTACAAATAAATAAATAAATATAAATATATCATCACGGCATATTACCCATTGCTAGGTGTGCCAATCTGCTTTGTACGCCGATATCGGTAATGATGATGACATATTTGCACCGTGCGGGCGTTTACCAGGCGTCACCTCACGGGCACTCATTGCTGGCGTGGAGAGTGCACCACAGGGGTCAATTTAGTATCATTTAAAATTCGAAATATTTGGCGTCAGTCGGGATCAAACCCGGTTTCCCACATTCGCGACCAGGCACTCAGGCACGCGGCCACAAGACCCCATATTTGGTCTGTCGTTACAAAGCAAGCAAAATTTTATTTATTAATTCTAATATAGTATTTTATGCTCTAAAAGTTTTATTTGAAGCTTTTTTACTTAAAATAATTAGGGAGCCAGGAAATTACGAAAGTATGATGATGTTATAGTCCTATGTTTGGGAATGCTGGAAAAATTGGCTTACATTTATAGCTATATAAGTCAACAATGCCATATTTGCAGTTGCGAAGGAACTATGTATTCGTATCGCGGAATATATGTAATTTCCGTAATTGAGTTATTATTTATAGGTCTAAAAAATATCACATACTTTTACTTTTATATGATTATATAACATTGGATAAATACTATATGATAAAATATTAAATATTTTAATATGCATATCTACAGCTATGTTTACTAAAAGGTTAGTTAAAATAATTCCTAATCATTAATGATATTTAAATTATCTACCTATTTCATAGTATCATTAAAAACTAATTTATCTAGACATCCAACTACAAAATACTGATCTTGCTAACAAGAACAAACATGCGATTCTTGTGTGTGGGTGGTACAAAACTCTTGTGTATACGAATATTTTTGCTTATATAAAAAAATGCCTTGTAGGTACGTATGACATTTGCGCATTTACCGCATATTTAGAAATACACTCGTAGAGATATAAATTGAAAAACTTAAAACATTAGTGGTTAGGAATTTACCATTGCGAAGCTCGAACACTTTAGTACAAGAATATGCTTCAAAGAAAACTGAATTTCCTTTCTTTGCTCACTAAAGGGTAAATCAAGTAGAAATATAACCTCTTCAGAAAATATAAAAAGTTTAAAAAAATAACTTGAATGCTTTTGTTTTCTCCTTCATTTTTATACGAGAATCTAGAATACTATACTGTATTTCAGATAAGAATTGACTTAGGAGTAAAATCGGGCTTACGATACCAGCTTTCTGATTGGTCTAAACGTAAACCAAGTTTACAATAGCAATATGTAAAGCAGGTATATTATTTATTCCATTTTGATTTTATAATTTATTTAACAACTTTAAGTAACTGTTTATTTACTAAATAATTAAAAATTATCAAATTTTGACGTTTCGAACTGTCAAGTGTATCAAACATGAAACAAAACTAATTGATGAGTTTTATGTGTGTAAAACAGGCTGGCGCAGCAGTGCCACCAAGTCTATTATTATCTGAAATAGAGTATAATAAATATAAAGGCTCGTACCACGATCATAGTTTTAACTAAAACGCTGTTTTAAGAAATGTCGAATTCAAATTTCAATATCTAATTCTGTCCTGTTTAAAGAACGATTTTTTAAAAAATATTTCTTAGAATACAAACTATATTCTGCTTTAAAGTCATACTTTGATAAATTTGATATTATTTATTATAATTATTAAATAATGAAATTTGACATTTGACCGCGTTTTAGTTAAAGTTGTACTTATTTGAGTGAAGTGTAAAAATCAGGAACATATTAATAATTAAAATAAAAGTTTTTTAAATGAGAAAAAGATAAAAAAAAGAACCAACACTACAATTAAACAAATATAAAAACTAATTAAAGACTAAGAATATTATTAAACATTACTGGCCAGTTGCACCGCTTTAATGTTATAATATCTAACATTACATTACTTAATTTTTTTTAACAAGTTAGCTTTCAATTTTACAAGTTAGTAACTAGTAAAGATTAATTTTAAAAAGTAGTAGGCGGTAATAAATGAAGTTTACAAGTCAGTAGCTAACAAAGATAAATGTCTTAACTACAGGTGAAAAAATATCTGATGTGGACACCACACGACTTTCTTGTACGCAAGACCAACATGAAGTGTTTTTGCCCTAATCCATAGCAAGCTTTATTACAAAAACCAAAAAGTATATAAATTTTTAAATTTGAATATCTCGCTTATACAAAGGGCTAATTTAATAATATTTAATGTACTAGACGCAGAATTTAATTCTCTAAAACTCTTATTTGAAGCATTTATTTCTAAAATCAAGATAAAATCTTTTTATTCAAGAAAAACTGTTAACAACCTCAGGTAATATATCATTTCCGGTTAGCCTATTTTAATCAAAATCTACTATGTTATTCCAATTGATATAAAAGTCTTAAATATAAAATTTTAAAAGTTTTGGATTATATTTTAAAATAGTTATTCATTAAAATCTATTATAGGCTTCAAGTAAAGTACCATTTCTGGAAATTATGTAATGAGCAAAAACGGATGTGCACAACTAGATTTTATACGTTTGCACCGTTCCTTTTTGAGCGATAAGCATCTTTGAGCTGATCATTGTCAAAACCCGGAAAATAACAGTTACAATTACTTGTGGTTTTCAAGCTATCAAGGAAATTATTGAAAATAATTCACGAAAATTAAGGTGCTGTTTGATTAGAGCCCCTGTTTTCTTAAAAAAATAATTTTGATTTGATTACAATAAAGGAATACTTATATAATTACAACAAAGAAACTTTGATTACAATAATTAAAATGGCTAATCACGAATTTTGCTTTAATTCTAATATAATTTAATTTATGATATATTTACAGCTGCATTGTCTTGTAAAATTGTAGGTCCTCTAGTTTTTTGATGATGGCCTGAAAAATATTTTTTGCCTAATTTAAACCATGGATAAAACTGAATTATATTTTCAAGTTTATTTACAAATTATTTCTTTATTTATTAAAATATTTAAGTGATAGAAGTAATGTTTCTTGTATTAAAATTACTTATTACTATATTATTCAACAGATCAAAGTTCCCAATTCTGGATTTTTACTTTAAAAATTTGAGAATTTTTTAGCGCAGCATACGCACCTTCCTTTTATCTTAATTTTTTCTATTGAACCCAGTAATCATTATCGACGATAAAATCTATTAAAGTTATAATAACACGTAAATCATATTGAATACACATACTTCTGTCAGCTCAAATATTGCATTTTCGGCCGATTGGCGTCGCCTCGAGCGTTACGGTATAAGCGTATAGCAGTCCTAAATACAAAATTTCAATTTTGTACGGCTTACCGTTTTTGAGTTATGCGAGATACGTACTTATAGACGTCAAGACGAAATTAGTCAAAAAGGATTCAGGGTGATCAAAATGGATATTTCTGATGAATCCGATTACAATACTTCCTTTACTATGTATAAGGAGGTAAAAAGTGCGTATTGAAATTTTGACAGTAATATTTAACAACTCATTTGACATTTCGTTTCGATATTGTCAATTTAACCGATAGTTAAAATTAACTATAAGCAGTGTAACTAGCCCGTAATCAAAAGTTAAATAAACTGAGTTTAACTTTTGTAGCTCTGATATATGTGTAGCAAGCCTACACGATTACGGTAAAAATTTGAGGGAATCGAATAGACTTGCAGCATAGCTGATTCTCGATGTAAACAGTTTTTCAATTTTCATAATAAAATAGAGACAAGACTTTTCAAAATAATTATTTAATATACAGTTTAATCGCTTTTAAACAAGAAGATTTTAACTTGCTATTTTAGACTAACTTCCCTGTGTTCGAATTTTGCCCTTCAATTCTTAGTTTATATTATATATTTTATAACTCTTTAAATTGTATGATGATATTTTCACCATTGTATTATTTCATTTTTGTAATATAATTGTTAGTTTTTCCAACTATATATTAACATAGCCCTGATGATGGTTTGTTAAGAACCGAAACGTCGGATTGTTAAAAAATGACAATTTAATAAAATCATTTTACCAAGGCTGCATCTCCAATATTTTTTTCCCCAACTTCATACCGACAATCAAGAAATACTAGTAACTACTTATATAACATTTTTGCTAATGTTTCCAAGGCAGTATGTTTTATTTACAAATTACTGATCGGTAAGTGATGTGAATCACATCAGCTGGCAAGAAGGTAAGTAAATAAAAACAAAGATCAAAGCTTACTTTAAAAATGACAACTAATTTTTTTTATTCAATTTTGACGTTCTAAACTGTCATAGCAACAATTACAAGTAACTGTTTACTTGCTAGTGATTTTTTTTAAATCACTCTCATAAATTTTTAACTTACTCTACAGCATATGCATTTAAAATAACATCTTTATCAGACAGATCAGCCATTTTCATTTATTTATCACAACACAAAAGACAGAAAATAAAGTTTATAATTTATAAAAAAAACGACTTGACGTCTATCAACGACGATTGTCATGCACAGTCTATTAATTTATTTTTATTATTATTTCGTCAAAATTAAGTTAAGAATGTTTCTTCACTCAAAGAATTTAAACCTCTCGCCCTACGGACTCGTGATTTAAGCTTTCTTTTCATGAATAAACATTATCCTAACTCACTTGGTGTATACATAGCTATTAATATGTAAAAATAATTAATCTTAATCTATTTTTTTTTAATTTTGTGCGTCGATTGTGCAAAAATGTTGTAAGCACCACGAACGTTAAAGAATTACCGATCTGCCGATCTCAGACAAAATTGGTGACTGAACGAAGCGAACATTATCTTCGATGGGTGAACTGTGCTTCCCGTTATTAATACTTAATATACACTATAATAATATTTCCATTTATATTAAAAAAATAATATCCAAACAAACCCGAAACAGAAATTCACACACACCGCATAATTAGTGTAATTAGGGGTATTGTCGCTCCTGAAACAGTTATCCGTGTTATAAAATATGAATAACAGCGCACCGGTTGCCGGTGGACGCACATGAATGGCTTTATCGCGCATGTTCCATATAGCATACAGCAGGTGTTATAACGTTGTGTTGTAACGCAGCGCTGAAACCACAGCTTAAAGCTCTCCAGCAGCACGTGTTGCATGAAATTAAATCCTGGAAGTGTTGCACTTGTGGCGGAAAAGCTCCCAACTTCAAACGGAAATGGAGATTTGAATAAGAGCGGGAATGAAATGGTTTAGTCAGGGCAAATAGACCAAAGCTGTGCAAATGATAGTTCAAATAAACTATTTCTCTATCTCCTGGTAATTAATAGCTGGATAAATATTATATAATGTAATAGTTTCAGTATTGGATTTGATTTGTATACATGAAGAAAAGAAATAAATGATATTGCACTTATATGTAGCAAAATATTTAGCTCTTATAAATATTGTTATGAAATTAGCAAAATTATCAATAATTAAATTGAAATGTCATAAAATTGTAATGACTATTGTGTTAGTGTCTTTTACAATTTTACTTCATTTTTCTACCTTTTGAATTTTCTTATTTTCTTAATATAGTAGCAGTTTCCATGGCTATAGCAAAGCTAGCTGCTTTATGATATGATATTTAATTTCCTGATAATTTATAAAGTATAAAATGTAATCAAATCGTATAGAGAATAAAATATTCTTTAATATTTATAATAACATTAAATACGGAAAAATGATATTTAACAGCGTTTTTTCAAGAAAAACTGTTAAAATAAAAAAATGAGGGTACTTTCAGTTGAGCAATTACAACCAAAATCTAATCATCTCTTCAAATGGATGTAAAGAAAAGGAATACAAAAAACTTATAAATTTTTGAATTCTATTACATATTTGTTACCAGATCCGAAAAAATAGTCACACACGCACGCACACTCGCACGCACACTCGCACGCACATTCGCATGCACGCACGCACGCACGCACACACACACATCCGCGCGCGCACACGCACACACACACACACACATACATACATAAAATCACGCATTTCCCACTTAGTGGGTTAGCACAAACCCGAAAGAATAACAATAACATCATCCAAAAAAAATCAGTCTCTCTTTCAACAACATTCGTACTAACCTGACATCATAGGTACAACATATATTCCTCACTCTTAACATATTAAAGTGACCGATTTTCGGTAGCGAAATACCGCAACCGGACCACAATAATAGTTACGAAACAATCATCCTTCGACACACATTCCTGTCTAAGCACACTTCTTTCGCCTCGGAAACTTTCTCTCTTTTAGTACCTTATCAATCACATCCATCCACTTACACACTGGACGGCCACGCAATCGAACACCCTCAATTTCACCAAGATATACACGCTTTACAAGCCGTTCATTCTTCATTCTCTCCACATGACCAAACCATCTCAACTGTCTCATTTCTACTCTCTTAACAACATTCTTCCTAACCATACATTCTTCATACACCAAATTATTCCTCACGCGATCCCGTCTTACATATCCACATACTCCTCGTAAATACCTCATTTCCACGGCAGTCACTCTCTTTTTATGCTTTCCCGTCCATGCCCAACATTCACTTCCATACATCAAAGCAGGCACTAGCACTCCATTATACACACTTAAACGAGCTTCTCTAGATACGTGCTTATTCATCAAAAACTCACCACCGAATGTTTTGACCAAAGACAATCTTCCTTACCTAAAGGTGACGGAAGGTAAAAACAGTGAAAATTTTAAAATTTGCTAGATTAAAAAAGTTAATAAAATAATACAGGGAACAAAAATTCTTATACTACATAAATTATTTTTTTTCTATTTCGGTATCTTTATGAGTCTATAAACGCCTTGAAACACGCCATTACGAAGAACAATAAACGCAGTATTTTTGGCGCTTTTCGTTTTCTAGAGGTGGCATGACTGTGACATAACTGAAAAAAACCTAATATACCTAATTATAAAATTACCTCAATAGAAAAATAGTATAAAAACATGTTTCATAAGGTCTGTTATCGCACTCGTCCTTTGTAACACGTACGTGAACAAATTGCCTTA
Source organism: Harpalus rubripes (assembly GCA_963082715.1). Taxonomy (NCBI): domain Eukaryota; kingdom Metazoa; phylum Arthropoda; class Insecta; order Coleoptera; family Carabidae; genus Harpalus; species Harpalus rubripes. Next base: position 20,634,674 of record OY720449.1, read on the forward strand.
TGAAACTTGTTTTAGTATTCTATAATAAGTATTTAGGTGTGCTACATGTGTATTTGTTTTTTGTTACAGTCTAAGCTTTGCTAAGCTTATTGATACCCAAAGTTAAAAAGAAGTTAAGAGATCGGGAAAATGAAATGAAATGCAATATACTTTTTTCATGGTTTGTTTGTCATCCAACTTCGGTTTGCATAATACACATTTATTGCTAGATATAATCTTTTATATATGCCCATTACATATTTTTGAAGCATTTATTATATTTATACAATTACCTCAGAAGAAATTTGTAGCTTTGTACATTTAGAAATTTTGGTTTTGATTCTGACTATAGTTCGAACACAGGTGAAAACGTATTTACAAACTATTTTTAGACATACAGAGCTTTTATAATTTTTTTATTTATGTAAGTACAACAAATTGGTTTATTTTACGATCATATTTATTGATGTAATAAACACATTCACTACGAATCTCATTTAAATAAAATCTTATCCTATTATGGTTATAAAACTAAATGACATTTCAATAAATACATTTATTTTTATTGAAAAACTTAAGTTTTACTCTTTTATAGCTTATCAATATTAATGAAATTTTTCTAATGACCTGAAACTGAGCTGTTATCTATACTGCCACTTTTTATAACTTATTTCCATATACTGAGAGCAGATATGCAACCTATTCATATTTTTAAAATTACGTGATAAACTACGAAATACATTTACGGAAAAACTAACGTAATTAATAATTCATTAAATGAGTATGTAAATTTCTTTAATTACCGGTTCATTAACATAACTTTACTCTTAAAACAATTTATAAAAACTCTCCGAATACCGCAAATGCACTGAAAATATTTATATATAATTTATTACCGTCGTTATAATTCAAGAACGCTGCATTAAAAACAATATAGGATTTAAATTTAAATAAATAAAATGTGTAAATACACCATTACGCTTTATACTTATATATACATATTGAGTATTTCTTGAACAAATTTTTGTAAATCATGTAAGATTTGGCTTAGGAATATGAATATAGTAGTTTGTGGTAAAATGTATCATTGTGTGCGTTCAATTCACTTAGCGCTAGCTAACACTAGCGGCTTTTTCATTCTGAACATACGTTCAGTTTTGCTCGAGCATCTAGCGGAAACCCAGAAACCCCGAGCGCTTCTGAAAGACGCTAGATTCTTTTGCTAAGTTGAGAACGCGGGAATTATAATTTTTAAATAAATTCAGTAATGAAGCATTCATTTGAAATGTTGAGCCTCTTTCACAAATTCTATTAAGCATATTTTTATTCTCAAATTCTTTTTAAAAAAATGCTACCTAGCTAGCAAATGTCGAAATTTTGTCGTTCAATTCTGTCTAGCATTTTGCTACAACTTAGCAATAGTAGTATATGCTATTTTCGTGTGTTGAACGTACCCATTTACATATTTTTGGAATATCTTATAGATTTCATTAGTTTTCCAATGTGCTTCGAAGGTTCGAGACAGTTGCTCCAAAAAATGTAATATGTTGTGAATAGTAATACATAATTGCCATCTATATATACCGGGTAAGACTGAAAAGTGCGCCACTGAAAATAACTTTTTTATTTATAATTATTTTTTCATTTTCTCTATTATTTTCGTATACATACAGGGTGCTTCAAAAATACTGTAAAAAATTTAAGGGCATATAGTACTGACCAAAATATGTAAAAAAGCTGGGGTCCGATCTTCCACAGTTTCCAAGATTTGAGGCAGTGAAAAATGAGTTTTTAGGGGGTTTACGTCCGCTATCTCGAAAACTATAAGAGTTACGACTTAGATTAAATGGGATTTTTTGTTTACCTTTCAGTGGTCCTCTTAGATGTGCTTTTGTTTTTTTTTAAATCAAATAATTGTACTATGTTAATTGTTGTGGCGACCTTGGCCAATATTTAATTTTCAAATAACTTCGTAACTATTAGAAATTGAAAAAAACGCGAGGAAAAACTTTTAATATAAAATTTTATTGTTTTTACCTTCCGTCACCTTTAGGTAAGGAAGGTATTGTCTTTGGTCAAAAATTTCGGTGGTGAGTTTTTAATGAATAAGCACGTTTTAAGGTCCCTAGAATACGATTTTACTATTTTTACGATGATGTCTGTATGTGTGTATGTGTGTGTGTATGTGTGTCAGTGTGTGTGTGTGTGTAACAAAATTTTCGTCTACGATAACTCTTATACTAAAATTCCAAAAATTATAATTCTTTCGTATTCCTCTTCGTTGCATCCATATGAAGAGCTGATTAGATTTTGGTTATAATTGGTCAACCGGAAGTACCCTCATTTTAAGATTTTAACAGTTTTTCTTGAAAAAACGATATTAAATATCATTTTTTCACATTTAATGTTATTATAAATATTAAAGAACATTGTATTCTGTATACGATTTGACTGCATTTTATACTTCATATTAAATGGATATAGAGTTATAAAATTATAAAGAAAATTAAATTTCATAAATTAGCTAGCTATGCTAGAAACAGCTACTTTATAGAGAAAATTCTGATTGAAAGATGTCAGTGTCAATTGACATATTCGTAGTATATTTGTATTATAATTTTACAACTGTCGAAAGGTAATGTATATAAGAAATTTAGAATCTTTTACAAGGAACTTTCAATGAAATTTCTACCGGTGGAAACCGCATCTACCAACTGTGTACGAAAACACGAGTAGTAAAAAGTAGCCGTGTACAAAAATTGTACAGTATCTACCGAATTCATGAAGAATCTAAACTCAAAAAAAAGGTAGTGATACAAAGCGCAACGCGCGTTAAAACTGGAAATGTGTTCAAAGTAGGACTTTGCTCAGTTTGTTAACTACATTAAATTTCTAACCTGTTTCAAATTTTCAATTTTTTATAGGTTATGGATCTACCCCTGTTTACTACTTGCATTCTTAAAATATCGATTCCGGTAGCTATAACCTGATAAACAGCTGTTTGCCGGTAACAGTTCACCAGTAGAATATTCGTAAATGCCTCATATAACTGACGGAAGGTAATGTGCTGGCCACATCAGATTTTTTTATAGTCTATTTACTGACATAGACAAAATTTTGTTCGATCACTATCTCTGTCAGTTTTTTTTTTCGAATTTTCGCTTTTCTCGGAAACAGTTGAAGATAACTCCTATGCTGATTAAGCTTTTTTTAAGTATTTTGGTCAGTACTATATGCCCTTAAATTTTTTTACAGTATTTTTAAAACACCCTTTGTACGTATTTATAAACAATCATGGTATTTGACATGATGGTAGCGCTTCCGTTTTAACCGGTTTAACCGGAAGAGACATTACCTTTCCTAACTACAAAAACGTAAAAAAAATTATGAATAATTAATCTGGTAAATATTTGGAACAATTGTTTACTAAAATTTTAACGTACATCTGCTTACTGAATAGTAAATTAAAAATTAAAGATTCCGTTGAAATATTAACCGTGACGTTCACGCTTATTTTACAGAATAGACCTGGTTATGTGTTACACTATATACTACTGCTTCTAATCTACATTGGCTGACAAGAAAATCTGTTTCGGTCAGCTGCCAAACTCAGTACGAGTAGACCTTCTTTTCTGATGACATTGTTGCAGACAGATATTGGCAAATCCTGCAATTTTGAGACCACTCGTTAGCAGAGCAGAGCAGGATATCACCGCCCGAGGCTTCCAGAAACAGTGACAGAGCGATACAGCACTGACTAATTCATTTTTTTCATTTCACGCTTGGCTTGTACCCGGTTAGCTACAGATAATTCACTCGCTAAATGTTGCGGAAATTGCCACAACCAAATCATATAGTTGTGCTCTCGATTTCATACTCAAGGACGATCTTCCCTTTCAGAATTCATAACTAGATTCTAGATCAGATTCACATTTGCAATCAAATTATTTATTGATGATCGTAATGCGTGGTGTAAGGAACCTGAGATATCTCAGATCTAATTTACTTTGTAAACCCTGAAAATGATAAAATATCGAAAATTTAGTCACACTATACTCTATCCGTTTTAACTATAGAGCGTTGGGTGAGATAGGGCTCAAAATTCTAGCTCTCTGATTGGTTCAAACGTGAACCGAGTTTACACAGTAAAATAATTGACGCGAAATTTAAATTTGTTTGACAACTGTATCAATTATTTTGCCGTCTGACATAAAATATATAAATGTCAACAAAGTTAATAGTACACGATTTATTACATATTGTCAATTTCTGTTCAGTTCTGTTTGTTTGTTTTCTCCGTTTATATAATTTTCGTAGTGTTCTGTTGTTATATTTCCTATTACATAGTTTTCATTGTGCGCGTTTTCTTAGTTTTTAGTTAGTAGTTCGTTAGTTTTGTTATTGTTCTCTTCGTTAATATTATGGATAAAAATCCTGAACCTGGGCTATGCCAATGTTTTAAAATATCCAAAAGGAAAGGTCCTCCGAAGCGGGCAAAAAAAGTGGCGTATAATTTATACTGCACATATTGTGCCACGAATGCATATTCCAAATTAGAAAGTATCCAAATGGTGGCATTAGAACTGGGCATAGGACGATGTAATATTTGGAAAGCTATAAAAGAACATGAGGAAAAAGTGTCATTCGGATCACCCCAGGAACAAAGAAATTTGTTTAGACCATTATTTTGTTCATATTTCACGGTGTATATAGTTTATACATATAATGTATATATTTTAGAGTGTAAATATTTATATTTCAAAGGTGAATTACATTTTTATTTTACGTTGTTTTCTTTAGAATTTATTTGAATAATGTGGTTTTCATTTATGCATGCCCCTTTCGCCGAAATGTAGAGAAAGGTACGGATATTATAAGTAAGTATATGCATAAAAACACAACATAGATTAGCACATGTGCGTACAAGACAAAATTACTGAAAAAATGTCAATTAGAAAGATTTTTTTAAATCCAGGAATGGCGCCAAAATTTGAATTATTTATTTAATACATGTAAAAATGGCCGCGCTCGAAACGCCATCTAGTCTATAGTTAAAACGGATAGAGTATAGGTCTACGAATTGTCATCCACAACTGTCATAGATGTCAAATATAACATTGTGAAATTATGTATCTGTCGTATCTCTTTTCTTGGTCTGCGAACATGGCAAATGAATTTATATATTTATTTTCAGATAGTGGGATTAATTTGGAAGAAGCTATATTGACTATATTATCGGACTATAACAAAATATTTCATATTTAATAATGTTATAAACATCCATCACAAAACTCTTAAAGCCTTTTTGAAGTGTGGTTCACAGACACACACCATATAAAGAAATAGAAACAGTCATTATATTTGACACAAGCAAGACAAACGAGAAAATTTTGGCTTGGATTGCTTGCTAGCAAATCAAGTAAATGCTAGGCTAGCAAAGTCGTTCAACAAATTTTACTTCCGGTTGCTTGTTTTACTGGGCTTATTGAACGTACCTATTAACGTGTGTCTGTGGGTCTAACCTTAGACTAGGAATAGAGGGGGAGACAGGGCATGCTATGTATTTCGCCATAAGACGACTTTCCAAATCATCCTAGCGATTTTCGACCTTATTGAACTGTCAGAATCAGCCGCAAAAGGCTAGTCGGCCAGATGTGTTACATACGTGTGCAGTCGAACGAATAAGTTTTCAATGTCAATAAGCGTCACCTACCGTTTTAACTTGTCAGTTATGTACATTACGTTTTCTTTATTAATATTCTTTCGTATTTATTTTAGTTTTATAAAACAAAATCAAGATAATTTGTAGTTATGGATACTCAAGTATTTATTTAGATTTGGCCAACTGTAACATAACAGTATTTAACTGGTCGACTAGCCTTTTGCGGCTGATTTTGACATTTCAATAAGGTTCAAAATCGCTCAGATGATTTGGAAATATACGCGTGACTATGCCTTGTCTCCCCCTCTATTCCTGGTCTAAGGGTCTAACGGTGTCACGTACATGTATGCACATTTGGCTAGTAGGTTTTTTCCTACAGCAAGTCAGGACTGCCATATGTACGTCAGACGCAGACACAGTTTAAAAATATCGGTCCAACCGACTGTTGTACAGTCTATCGGACGTGTGGTATGTTTGTTCCTACAGACTCCTGACGCATACGTGAAAGTATCTGCGGACTGTCAGATCCAACGATCACAAATACACTAGATATAACTTCAAAGCATTTGTTTTGTTTTCGGCTGGACAGAAAGAGACAACTAAGGATAGAGATATGTTAAGTCTCTTCACGGTGTATTCGCTAGATGTCACTGCTTGTTCTATTAACATGAACTGACGAAAAGCAATTATAAAATGTATGAAACAAATTGATATTAGTATTAGGAAAGGATAAAAAGAGTTGTATATAATTATTTATGTTAGGTTTGTTCCTGCTCGACTTTTTGGATGAGTTCATGTACGCATTCATGAACCCTTTTCTGCGCATGTCTTGTTCATGCACATACTCATTAAGACATATATAAGAAACTTTGTTGTGTTTGTGGTTGGAACGAACAACGGACTTGTCATACCATCCTAATTAATTATTGTCTCCTCTGCAGAAAAAAAAATCAGTCAATAAATTATCTAAAATCAAATATTAATTATTTATCATATTACATACCTAAATAATTATTGTTTTATTTGAGGTTGGCCAAATATCAAATTTCTTCATCAGTTGAATCAAATAACAAATTCCAAATCTCTCATTATGTTCACTTATGAACAGATAAATAATCACAGGTTACCCTTTGATATTTTCCTCGCACCGCGCGACCAGTGGATGAATCTGACAGTCCGCGGATGCATTCATGTACGCATCCGAAGTCAGTAGGAACAAAAATACCAAAAATCCTTTGAAATATACAACAGTCGGTTGGAACGATATTTTTGAAATGCGCATGCGTCTGACGTACATATGACAATCCTGACGAGTTATGGGAACAAACCCTTTATTCTATTGATTTTTAAACAATATTGTTTTTGTGTACATGCTTATTATTCTATTTGTAGTTTTTTCTAAATTTATTTTTGTGGTGGATCCGGATTTTGAAATAAATGTCTAAAATTAAATTGATCAATTGAATGCCATGATTTTTTAATGGATCCTGGTCCAGGATATGGTTATGAATACAGTCCAGAATTCTCGTAGGTAAATTTCTCATAGTAGTATTCATTAATTGTTCTTTAGTTAATAAGAGTTTTTAGAATTACGCAACTTTTTTAACTCACTTGAAAAGGGCAAATTTATAGAGAATAACGAAACTGTAAAACTTTAAACAAACATCATTCATCCAACAAATACCGTTGACTCTTTAGGTGTATTTTTTTTTAATTATTCAAATAAATATCCAAATACATCTTTGTCATGTAGTAACAGATTTATTTTCCCAACAAATACTTTTAAATTAAGACTACTTTATTTCTAATATTTTTTTTGCTTACACGTTTTTTTTCGGCGGTCTTCAAAATCTAGCTTCGACTTTCTCGCACATAGTTTCATTCCTTGCTTCTGCATGTCTTCTAGGTCTTGGGACAATTTTGACAAAATCTGTGCTCCATTTAAACTATTTAGATCAACATTCAATTTGATAAAATGACGAAATATTTTCTTCATAAATTGCAATAATTCACTGATGGATAACCTACAGACTATTGCCTTCCTTTTTAATAAATTTGTTTCACTGTTCTAGTTGGAATTATTTGTAACAAAGAAAAATTTATTGCATAAGAACCATTTGACTTGTGGCTAAGCAAAATTATTCAAGCACGATCACAAAAGATGAAAATATGTTGCATTAAAGTTTTAAGTTTCTTGCATAGTTAGATATTAGATGGCATATTAATTGAATTCCTGACGCACATATCGTCAAGTTCAGCATATAGTATAAGAAATAATAAGTAAACAATAATTGTAGGTAAATGTATTTTGTGAAAAATTAATTATTAAAGTTGAAGAAATTACTTGGTAGTTTCAAAGGTGAAATTTCAAGTTTAAATTGTGAAATTTCAAGATTTTTGATAAGTTGAAATTAAAATAAAAAAAGTATGATATTTTATTACTAAATAATGAAATATTAACATTAAAATATTTTGCGTATAAATAAAATAACGTACACTGAATTCAAAATAATTAAAACAGACAAGAAATAGAGCAACACTATGAAACGTCGGGTTTGACTGCAGTTCCGCGTAATGTTGTACAGATTAAAGATTGTACAAATGTGAATCGATTAGGGTAGTTGTTAAAGTTACGGTCTTTAATTAGAAAATGTTGAAAATTTCTCGTAAACCACAATTTAAATAACATTAAAAAATCTATTGTATTTTAAAAAAAGGAGTTCTTACTAGATTCTCGGACTGATAAGATTTGAATCACCTTCATATTTTATTAATTGCTCGTAAAATTCTGCTGTAGTGAATAATTCTGTTATTCTTGGAAACCAGTGACGTCAGTCGAGGGAAATAAATCACTTGAAGAATTAAAAATTAAAAAGTACTTTAGTCTAGTGGTGTGCACTATTTGTGCTCTCCTTTATAAATTGAATTATAATAGTATAAAGTAAATAAAATCTGGTAGTTTTGACATTACAAACGGCATGAAAAATGCAATATAAATTTAAAATAGTAACTTTCAACAAGATGAAATAAATTGTGAAAAATTGTCATCCATCGGGATTCGAACCAGAGACACCCACCTTGCTGGGATACTGCTCTACCAACTAAGTTATTGGATATTCTCCTCTCGATGGCTGAACAATCATTCTCGAATAACTTCTGAGGATGATAAGATGTGGGGTTGCCAAGCTACCACTGCGTTTAGTGAACGAGTCATAATTTACTCAAGCTCCTACCAAACCGTTAACTCTTTGTTAATATTTCAACAAGATGTAATGAAAATTTTGCAATTTTAAATTTAGCTGCCAAGGTAGTGACACTAAAAAATTTAATTCGCCTACTGACTAAAGTTGTTTATATCTGTCAATGTCATTTATTCTGCCAAAAATTGATGTCTAGGAGGGTTAACTAGTGACAGCTGTCATTTTCAGAAAACTATAGTTGTACCTTGTCAAGGTAAAAATCTATTGTTATAAAGATTTCAAATAAATGTTTTATTTTAATAAAAATGATAAATATTTCATACATTTTCATGTAAAATAGAACTACATATAAATATATGGATTTTATTTTCACATGTTATGAAAATCTTTTCGCTTGGCACACTGATACATAAATACAGTTGTGACGACATATCGTTATAGTGCTAATTGTTTTTATTAAAATTATGAATGAAAAGTTTTATATTTCAAAATATTTTGGTACGTAATCATTTAAAATTAATATGAAAAAATAGATGCAACTTATTTTTTAGTACCGGACCCCATTGTGAAGAAACTAGAGATATAAAAAATGTTAAAACAGTTTTATATACAACTTTTAATTCTGAACAACTTCGCACTCTACAGTTTTTGCCGTAAAGTGAACAGAAATATGTAAAATAAATAAATATATCATCACGGTTTATTACCCATTGCTGGGTGTGCCAATCTGCTTTATACACAGATACTGGTAATCATGAAATATTTGCACCGTGCGGGCGCTTACCAGGCGTCACCTCACGGGCACTCACTGCTGGCGTGGAGGGTACACCACAGGGGTCAAATGAACAGGAAATTGCAAAAAACTAAAATCCCATTTCGCACCTTAGCATCAACACCCTGTATAAATATTAAATTGCGACTATAAATTTGATATATAGCCGACCGTTTTGAGGCGGTAGCCCATCTAAGTATTAATTGTATTTATCTTTGCTTGACTCTATTGATTTGACATTGAAAATGACAAGGCCATTGATAGAAATCAATTTAGTGGTAAACTGTCACTCAATACAGATATACATATAATTAATTATTAATATTACAAACATCCTGTATACTGTGTAAGAAAAAAAGGACTTTCCTGTATAAATACTATAATAATTTACCTACGAATTATTTTATTTGAGTGGAATAACAAGAGCCATAAATTACAATTCTCAAAGTTCAGAATAATTTACCATTCTACAATTAACATTTTTGAAAAAACCTAGAATGTCACAGGCAATAAATCTTTAATCTTTCATAAAGAAATGTTAAAAACCGCTGTCTAAACTTCAACATAAAAAGCGTCTGTGAGGAAATACCTGCAACAGATTGTTGAAAATTGCAAAGTATTCGGCCTTGTCAAGGCAAGCAACTGCCTTTTGCCCTCTCTCGTTCATAAAAAACCGCTGTTATAAGATCGTCGACGTAGCACGTCGCCTACTACGTAATGTTAGCTTTACCGTAACGTAAACTTTCATAGCGGAAAGTGTACAATGGAATGGATTGACGTATGTGCGCCAGAAACATAAAACTCTAATTTTATATGATTTATTAATACTACTGCTCACTTTTTATCGCATATTTTTATTAAGGCAATTTTGAAATGTTTGAAGTCATCTCGTTGTCTTGTAACCTGTTTTTATATAAATAATAATATGTTATTCAACAAGCGTGTAATGATGACTACATCTATACACGCGACTAGAATCCTGCTTTATCTACGCCTTTTCATGAGGAATTTATACTTTTAGGTCTGAATAGATTTGTGAATTTTGACACACTATAGATAAATATGACAAATACAGTGATATCGAGAACTATAAGAGATACAAAGTCGGTTACAGGGAACTTGTTGTGCACCTATAGGGGGCCGTCTAAAATGTGCTTTTGTTTTTCCAAATATTCTCATAGGGCATTAGATAATCACGAAAAACTGAATTCTATTGATTATTTATATTGAAAAACTAATGAAAGTCTTGACATGTTACACGATACAAATCCCTCGCTCCCTTACCGGTCTCTTTATCGATCGTATTGCATTCTGACAATCTATGCTTCGTGATAGTTCCGATAAAGAGAGGGGTACGGGAGCGAGAGATTTGTATCGTGTAACATTTCGACCGGATGGGATTCGACGGCGTGGAAATATTTGAATTTCTGTAGAACGGACAAAGTGGTGGAGGTACATTTCGGCCGCGTGGGATTTCGACGAATGGAAATTCGACCGCGTGGGATTTAGACAATAGAAAGATAAATTTCTGCATCAAATGACAAATACATGTAAAATTATGTAATATTTCAGTCCCATAAATTAGTTATTAAATTTATTCAATTCGTATTAATAGCAATAATAGCCATGGCATTTGAACAAAAAGAAAAACAAATATATGACATTTTATTGTGTCAAAAGTCGTTATAACATATAACATGTGCAAATTTTATTATGTAATAATTTTAATTAATTCACATTTTCAATCAATTTCAAATCTATTACAAAATTTAAAAGGAAATTAAAAATAAAATAAAATCATATTTTATGTTTGTATGAAACTATGATGTCATAGAATCAGATCCGCGGATGTTTATGAAGAAAATCATGAATGGAAATATTGTTGTATTACAAGTATTTATGATGTTTTCAAGAAGATGTTTTTTATATCTGTATTTTGTACAAAATATTCAAAACATTATTTAATTCATACTTAATTATATGTTTGTGTGCTATTTCTGGAAACATGTAAAATAATTATGTTGATTTCATTTTTTGACGTGTTTACAACAAATTTAAATACAATAATTATATTTTTAGACATGGAAACACTTGTGGTAACATTCTCAGGTTTAATTATTAGTTTTCAAAATTAATTTGTTGAGGTACAATTAAGCTAAATATACCCTCACCATAGTACTTCAAGTAATTAATTCTCAGTATTGAATTTGTGGACTACCACATCTAAGATGTAATTATATAAAGGGATGTTCTGGAGATATAGACATTTACTAATTTGACAACTTAGATATAATCAGGGTTTCAAATAGATCATTGTTTAATGATTCAGTTTCTTATTCTAAAATAAGTATGTTAAATATTATATCAATATTATTTAATTAATTAATTTTAAAAAATAGCATCAAATTAGAACATTGGTCATTTATATTAAAAGTAGACCTTAAAACTCTATGTTGGGAACTATGAAAGTTTTAAAAAAATGCTCTGAACAGAAAGGTATTAAGGTATATTTGTCTAAGACTAACATTGAGACAAGTGAAAAATCCACTAGGTCAAATTCAGCACTCTTCTTTAATTATTTAAGCTTGTCTACAAAAAATAATATAAAGAAACACATTACAATAATGCTTTAATAAGAAAAAGACGCAGGCGATTTTCATGGTCCCTAGAGACGAGACGATCACTACACTAAAGAAGAATGCAGAATTCGGTCTATTGACTTCAAGGAGATTTGATAGTTTAGTAGGTAGAGCATCTTACCAACATAGGAAGTTCCTGAGTTCAAATACCAGTGAAGTTTATGAATCTTGCATGAAAATAGTACTTTAATATTTAACATTTGAATCATCAACGGGTTTGAATATTACAAAATATGTAACTGTAAAAAAGTTTATAATACACGTACATATATGTAGTTACAAAAAATTATTAGTTTTTACAATATTCAAAATTCTAATGAGTTTAACATCAATACAGAATTGCTATGGCTTTCGAGCAAAAGTAAACAAAATAACCGTTTTGATGCCACTCTAGGGAAAAACTATTTGTGAGTGGCAATTAAAATTTGTCATTTAATATTAACCTTTTATGAAATGCAGTTTATCAAAATAATTCTTGTCATAGCTTTTTAAAAACTAGCAAGTATTTATAAAGAAATAAATAAATCGGAAAATAATAATTTAGATATTTAGATAATAAATTTATATTCTAACACTAAATTTTTAATGACAATATTACGAAAATACATCACTGAATAATATATAAAAAGTAATATAATTTTTGCATTCTTGCAGTATTACCAGTACATATTATTAACCGAGGTGGAAAGTGCTTCATTACTGTCGAGGTTAGTTATAGCTCGAGAAGTAATGGAACTTTTTACCGCCGTTTGTATAATTACATACTATTGGGGTCTTATGGCCGCGTGCCTGAGTGTCAGGTCGCTAATCTGGGGAACCGGGTTCGATCCCGACCGACGCCAAATATTTCGAATTTCAAATGGCACAAAATTGGTCCCTGTGGTGCACTATCAACGCCAGCAATGAGTGCCCGTGAGATGACGCCTGGTAAGCGCCCGCATGGTAAAATATGTCATTATCATTACCGATATCTGTGCCGTGATGATATATTTATTTATATATTTATATCAAAACCAAAAAGTATATGTTTTAAATTTACATATCTCGCTTATACAAAGGGCTAATTTAATAATACTTGATGTGCTAGACGCAGAATTTAATTCTCTAAAACTCTTATTTGAAGCATTTCTTTCTAAAAATCAAAATGAAACCATTTTAGTCAAGAAAAACTGTTAGGTAATATATCACTTCCGGTTAGCCTGTTTTAACCAAATTCTGCTATGTTTTTCCAATTGATATAAAAGTCTTATATACTAAATTTGAAAAGTTTTGGATTATATTTTAATATAGTTTTTCATTAAAATCTATTATAGGCTTCAAATAAAGTACCATTTCTGGAAATTATGTAATGACCAAAAAGGGAGGTGCACAACTAGATGTTATAGAAGTCCTAAGTACAAAATTTCAACTTTCTAAGTTTGAGTTATGCGAGATACGTACGTACGTACGTACAGACGTCACGACGAAATTAGTCAGAATGGATTCAGGGATGGCCGAAATGGATATTTCTGTTGAAATCTGGATACCAAAATTTTTCGCGAATACAATACTTCTTTTACTTTGTACAAGGAAGTAAAAAAACCTAACATAAATAAACAAATGATTTCAAGGGTATAAGCTTGTTTATTTGTCACATGAACTGTCAGTTTCATTTCTAACCTTAAATTTTGATTTCATCTCATTTATCAACATTTATTTATATTATTTATAATTTCATTCGTTTCTTTACATATAAAAAGCAACGAAGCTTTGTTTACATCCATCACCGAGCAAGCACACATCTCTCAGGGCAGGAATAACCCTGAGGTTTCGATGTGGCATCTTCATAAATATCCCAGTATGTATTGGGATAATTGGACTCTTGTATTGACTGTCTGGTAAAAATTTGTTTTTTATTCAATTACACCTATGAAATATGAGCAATTAGGTACGTAATTTTGTCCATTTATAATTTTCTAATTAGATTTTCATTGTTTTTACCTGTGTGTAATAATATTGAAAAGTGAGTTTTTCTTCCAGTGAATAGATAATCCGGTGTGCCAACCCATCGCTAACTCTTTTGCAATAACGACATTGAATTAAAATGTTTCACATATTTTTCAGTGTAGAAATTTGTGTGATGGATGTGCGATAGCACTTAGAAATTAGTTCTGGTTTTCATATTTTATTCAGGGTCTTGCATACTTTACCAATAACGCAATCATGAAGAATCCATTTTCTACTCGTATTTAACACTTCTATCTGCTCTGTGATAATTTCTTTGTTTCACTGCCATTAACGCGCTGATATTAATACTGCTACAAGCTGTTAATTACAGGCTTGACACTTTAATCAATTAATTAAATACATTAAGCATTATTGAACTAAAGATAGTAATTAATGACATAGATAAATGATTCTACACCAAATTCAATTCAGTTAAATTGATGAAGTTTCTTTCAAAGATAAAATATGAATCAATTGTGAAAACATTTAAATTGGTGTGTATATCATATCATAGTGTCTTCTTGTGTTCATTATTATAATACATATTAATCATTAAACTAAAATAAATATAATTAATAATTCAGAAAGATGTTAATCTTATATACCGAGAGTTTTTTTTACCTCCCGCTACCCATGGTAGGGGAAATATAGGGAAAGGGATGGTGCTAAAAGTCGCATATCGAGATTTTGGTAAATAAGCACGTTTTAAGGTCCCTAGAATTCAATTTTAACATTTACACGATGATGTCTGTGTGTAGTATGTGTGGATTCTTCACTTTAACTCAAATATTATCATTCAGAAAATTTTGAAACCTTGTATTTCGAATTTTGTCTAATATGCAAAGAGCCCATTAGATTTTGGTGTAATTTTGGTAAAATAGTTTTTCTTCGAAAAATACCTTTAAATGTTATTTTTTCGAGATTAATGTTATTATAAAAATTAAGGATTATTAAATTTTCTACAGATTTGCATTAATACTTTTCGTACATATTTTATGGATAAATTTATAAAATTATCTATAATTTAAGTCCCAGAGCTACGCTTTAAACAAACAAAACTCCTTTGTTTCGCAGTTATTCAAATGTATGTAACTGACAGATAAATGTCACTGTCAAAGAACTAATCATTTCAAATTAATAATAGTAATGCTATAAAAAGAAAATAGTAAATAGAACAATAGGAAAGGAATTCAATACAGTTTCCAGCATAACTAAATATGTAGGTATTAATAAAAATTAACGATTCACAAAAAAGTTCAAGCTAATCCTCATTTTTGGATTAGTGAATTCTACTCTATCTCGGTATTTAAAATTCAATCTTCATTTTATTATCAAAAAAGACAGTTACTGCCAAAATTAGAGTAAATTTCACTAAGCCAAAAATAAGAATTAGCTTAATCTTTTTTTGTGACTCGGATTGTAAATGGCGGGAGATATTGTGTTGGCCATACCAGATTTTTTTTTGTGAACATGAGTGTATGACTGTATGTCATTACCATAGTTACAATTAAAATGATTGACACTAATGTATTACCGCGTTTTTTTTACCTTCCGTCACCTTTAGGTAAGGAAGGTATTGTCTTTGGTCAAAAAAATCGGTGGTGAGTTTTTAATGAATATGCACATTTTAAGGTCCCTAGAATAAGATGTGTGTGTGTGTGTGTGTGTGTGTGTGTGTGTGTGTGTGTGTGTGTGTGTGTGTGTGTGTGTGTGTGTGTGTGTGTGTGTGTGTGTGTGTGTGTGTGTGTGTGTGTGTGTGTGTGTGTGTGTGTGTGTGTGTGTGTGTGTGTGTGTGTGTGTGTGTGTGTGTGTGTGTGTGTGTGTGTGTGTGTGTGTGTGTGTGTGTGTGTGTGTGTGTGTGTGTGTGTGTGTGTGTGTGTGTGTGTGTGTGTGTGTGTGTGTGTGTGTGTGTGTGTGTGTGTGTGTGTGTGTGTGTGTGTGTGTGTGTGTGTGTGTGTGTGTGTGTGTGTGTGTGTGTGTGTGTGTGTGTGTGTGTGTGTGTGTGTGTGTGTGTGTGTGTGTGTGTGTGTGTGTGTGTGTGTGTGTGTGTGTGTGTGTGTGTGTGTGTGTGTGTGTGTGTGTGTGTGTGTGTGTGTGTGTGTGTGTGTGTGTGTGTGTGTGTGTGTGTGTGTGTGTGTGTGTGTGTGTGTGTGTGTGTGTGTGTGTGTGTGTGTGTGTGTGTGTGTGTGTGTGTGTGTGTGTGTGTGTGTGTGTGTGTGTGTGTGTGTGTGTGTGTGTGTGTGTGTGTGTGTGTGTGTGTGTGTGTGTGTGTGTGTGTGTGTGTGTGTGTGTGTGTGTGTGTGTGTGTGTGTGTGTGTGTGTGTGTGTGTGTGTGTGTGTGTGTGTGTGTGTGTGTGTGTGTGTGTGTGTGTGTGTGTGTGTGTGTGTGTGTGTGTGTGTGTGTGTGTGTGTGTGTGTGAGTGTGTGTGTGTGAGTGTGTGTGTGTGTGTGTGTGTGTGTGTGTGTGTGTGTGTGTGTGTGTGTGTGTGTGTGTGTGTGTGTGTGTGTGTGTGTGTGTGTGTGTGTGTGTGTGTGTGTGTGTGTGTGTGTGTGTGTGTGTGTGTGTGTGTGTGTGTGTGTGTGTGTGTGTGTGTGTGTGTGTGTGTGTGTGTGTGTGTGTGTGTGTGTGTGTGTGTGTGTGTGTGTGTGTGTGTGTGTGTGTGTGTGTGTGTGTGTGTGTGTGTGTGTGTGTGTGTGTGTGTGTGTGTGTGTGTGTGTGTGTGTGTGTGTGTGTGTGTGTGTGTGTGTGTGTGTGTGTGTGTGTGTGTGTGTGTGTGTGTGTGTGTGTGTGTGTGTGTGTGTGTGTGTGTGTGTGTGTGTGTGTGTGTGTGTGTGTGTGTGTGTGTGTGTGTGTGTGTGTGTGTGTGTGTGTGTGTGTGTGTGTGTGTGTGTGTGTGTGTGTGTGTGTGTGTGTGTGTGTGTGTGTGTGTGTGTGTGTGTGTGTGTGTGTGTGTGTGTGTGTGTGTGTGTGTGTGTGTGTGTGTGTGTGTGTGTGTGTGTGTGTGTGTGTGTGTGTGTGTGTGTGTGTGTGTGTGTGTGTGTGTGTGTGTGTGTGTGTGTGTGTGTGTGTGTGTGTGTGTGTGTGTGTGTGTGTGTGTGTGTGTGTGTGTGTGTGTGTGTGTGTGTGTGTGTGTGTGTGTGTGTGTGTGTGTGTGTGTGTGTGTGTGTGTGTGTGTGTGTGTGTGTGTGTGTGTGTGTGTGTGTGTGTGTGTGTGTGTGTGTGTGTGTGTGTGTGTGTGTGTGTGTGTGTGTGTGTGTGTGTGTGTGTGTGTGTGTGTGTGTGTGTGTGTGTGTGTGTGTGTGTGTGTGTGTGTGTGTGTGTGTGTGTGTGTGTGTGTGTGTGTGTGTGTGTGTGTGTGTGTGTGTGTGTGTGTGTGTGTGTGTGTGTGTGTGTGTGTGTGTGTGTGTGTGTGTGTGTGTGTGTGTGTGTGTGTGTGTGTGTGTGTGTGTGTGTGTGTGTGTGTGTGTGTGTGTGTGTGTGTGTGTGTGTGTGTGTGTGTGTGTGTGTGTGTGTGTGTGTGTGTGTGTGTGTGTGTGTGTGTGTGTGTGTGTGTGTGTGTGTGTGTGTGTGTGTGTGTGTGTGTGTGTGTGTGTGTGTGTGTGTGTGTGTGTGTGTGTGTGTGTGTGTGTGTGTGTGTGTGTGTGTGTGTGTGTGTGTGTGTGCGTGCGTGCATGTGTGCGTGCGTGCGTGCTTGTGTGTGTATGCGTGAGTGCGTGCGTGCGTGTGTGTGTATGCGTGAGTGCGTGCGTGCGTGCGTGTGTGCGTGAGTGTGTGTGAATCAACTGTTCCCATTATTGTTAGATTGAGGAATCCATATTTAAAATGTCTTGTCTTATAGTATTTGAAAAATCGTGAATCCAACATCCACACATCCACACACACACACATCCACACACACACACACATCCACGCACCCATCCACACACACATATGGACATCATCGTAAAAATGATATAATCGGATTCTAGGGACCTTAAAACGTGCTTATTCACTAAAATCTGGATAGCGAGAGGTAAAAATTAAGAAATTCAAATCAGTACCTCCTAATTTTTTGTTCCAGATAAACCAGAAGAGAGAACATTTTTATAAATTTACTTCTCATATTATGAAATGTACATAAAATAACCGCAAACCTAATCTTTACGACATTATTTTAACCTCCCGTTATACTTTTTGCTGATATTACTCCAGTTTTTCGACTTCACGTTCACAAATTAAAACTTTTCGTTTTATCTAATGTTTAGCAAAAAGTTGTTTTCACTTGTACGGTAAATAAAAACAATTTATGGACTGAAATAAAAGAAGTTAAATATAAGTTAACTGAACACATTAGATGTTATCTATGAAATTGTTTGAGGCAATCTAAATAGCGTCCTTGGCGCAAGCGAAACGAAATAGGAATTCATCGCTGTATTTATATTAACATAACAATACTTTATACACCTACATAGCAGGTCTTTGGCATTTGAATTGTTATAGTCTCAATTATATTAAACCAGTTGTGATAAAAAATAACTACCGGGACGCTATTTTGCAAATGGTGATATGAACATAAAGGAAACTAGCTATTTACGAATTCAGAAAAATGATTTGCTAATACTTATATTCAAAATAGAATTTTTACTGAAATGTCACTCTAAATAAAGAGCTGGTTTCATATTTTTTAAAAGTATATTAAATGAATGTTTATTGACATATTTGTACCGTGCATGCGTTTACCAGGCGTCACTTCACGGGCACTTATTGCTGGCGTGGAGAGTGCGAATTGTCAAACGAGCGATTTTTGGTCAATGTCACGAGATAAATTAGCAACAGGCTCGAGTACAGCAATCAGAAAAATTTTCCAGGATAAAATTTAGCCATGAATGATATTCGGATAACTATTTCCAAAATAAAAATCAGGTAATCATTTATATATTTTTTTCTTGACAAAAAACTTCAAATTTTTATTGTGTTTTGAGGTGTTATACTTAAGTTTGCTTTTTCAACGTTTTAAATAGATTCCTATCCGAATCAACTAGTTTTTAATAAAAACTGATAACACTGAAAATATACATACTTTGACAGGTATGTAAAAAATATGTTTCGAAAACGTCAAAAAAATTTCGCTTATCAAAACTCACTTTACTTGTAAAAATACATCTTATTGGCTAAAAGGGTGCGAAATTTTTTTTGTAACGGTGTTTTGTCGAAATGAAACTTGGTAACTAGGTGGAATCCTGAATTTGGATTGGTTTATAAATTAATGAGTGAAATAGTCTATCTAAAAATAATTCTATTTTTGTACCTGATACGAACTATAGTCCACAAATAGACAAAAATTTAAACAGTGTTTAAGCTAAACATTGTTTTATATCAAACTATTTTATTCGTCGACCTAAATGTTCTTGAAATATATGCTGTTTCTAAATTATATTTATAAAAAATAAATGAATATTAGCATACTGTACAAGTCGACATGTTTTATAATTGGAAATGAATTTAAATTATTAACTTTAATGCAAAATATTTATATTCAAATAAAAACTGTTTGAGAATTGCACTACTGGACTGATAGCCACGCCTTCGCTATTTGAATTTCTCTACTTCCATTGGTAGTAGGCTCCGCCCTTAACTCGGTATTCGTTATATATTTATAGGTGGTCTTTGAGTCGCCAATCTAAATAATATATATGGATTTCATATGATTGACGTGCTGTTAAAACAAAACCCCCTTATTTCTGAAGTATTTCAATTATATCATTTTATTTCTTTATTAATATTCATTATTAAGCATATACTTTCACTATTTTTTACTAATTTTTCTTAATTCGATTGAGCTATAATCCCCTATTCTCAGTATGAACTTTTCTTTTGGTTGATATTTCCCCACATTTTTATCTTTAATAATTAAAAATTATGTGTTTAAGTTACACACTGTTTAAATTTTGGTTTCTGAATAGGCGTGATAATATTTAGTAATATGAATGTTCAGAATTGCCAATAATAATAAAAAAAATAATCAGACATTTTACAAAAAATAACAAAATTTTACTTAATAATAATAATAATAATAATAATAATAATAATAATAATAATAATAATAATAATAATAATAATATTAATAATAATAATAATAATAATATTTTCAAATGTAATTATTTCTATTAATGGTTTCAAATACATAATAATAAAAAATGAAAAACCAATAAAATACCGTTAATAAAATATATTTAAAAATGTATACAAAATTTCAAAAATCCCTAAACGCATGACGTAAACCCATTGACTGGCTGGATGCCCTATACAAAACTAGTTAAATAGAAAGGGGAAAAGAAATTGAAAGTGATTTCATATCATTTCTATTAACACCCATTTCAGGGTCGTACTAATCTACAGTGAAACTAATTCCAAAATATTTGATATACGACTGGGTATAATTAAATGTCTTGCCTTCAGGTATGAAGAAAAGTAATTTGAATATTACATGTAAATAAGGAAAGGATTAGAAAACAAAGAATCTAATATGCATAACAGAACCAATCGATTCACTTTCATGCAACAAAAAGTGTCAGTGTCAATTGTTTAGTGTGTTAGTGTGACACGCATTGAAACTCACGCATTCCTTACAATAAAGCAATAACATTTATGTGCTAAAATAGCTAATTAATAAAACGATGTTACAATCAACCAGCATTGCAATAAATATAAATTTATGAGCATTATTTACAAAATACTTGCAAAGCAATAACACTTCTTATTTATGTAATAATGTACTACATAAATAAATGAACTGTAAGAAGATGATAAAAACTCTTACGGATATTACTCGTATTTTTTGCTCATCAACAATTGAGAATGTTGCAAAATCATTAAAATATTTTACTATCACATTCCAAACTACATATTAGTTAATTACAAATATCAATAGAAAAAAGTATTTCAAGGTAACGAATTAGAATTACATTTAATATTTGAAAAACTTTTTAGTTGCTTGACTTACATTTTATCCAGTGCTGTACGTGAAATAATTACACTATGCATAATATAACAATTTTCTCTACATCGTTATGCATTTAATATTTTATTTTATACAAAATTAAAATAAATGATATGATACATATCAATGTAGTGAATACAAAATTTTTAGTAATGACCTGTATACTATCTGTTTATTAGATTTTACGATGTGCTTGTGTGCATGTAACATTAAATTTGCATTATCAATAATTATTTTATTGTAATATTGAAAAGGGGTGGTTACCAATTATTTAAAGCGCCTACATTTCACTGTATTCATTATTCAAACAAAAAATTCTAGATTAAATGTCAACATTGCAATTCATAATGATATGCATTATAATACCAATGAAACAAATCAATTCATTTACATATGTATTTGCTACGTTTAACATTTCACTGTATTTTTCTTAACTACGTCATTTCAATCTGACATAACATATTTCGACGAATATTTAATTAATTTTCATGTTTTTCATTTTAAAATAATTCTTAATTAATAATAATTTTTAAGACGACCCGAAAACGAATCCTACAAACGAAGGAATCAAATAAAATGACTTTAGAAATCTGAAGCTTAAACTATTTTTTTACTTCCAACAATATACATATATTTTCAGTACGCTCTATATGAAAAACAAAAACTGATATCTGTTAATTTGAATTATTCAACAATTATTAACAAATATTTGTTTCATTATAATTTAAACTCAATTGTTTTTCACAGATATAGCTTACTGAAAAAAAACTATAAAAATTAAATTTATATAAATTTTATTAGAATTTTTCTCAATATTTTTATTGTGTAAGAATATAAAATGATTTCAGGGTTGAATTCAGAAAAAAATACCCTAACGAATGGGCCTAAAAAATATATATCATCGCATTTAAACAAATGTAACTTTGTGTTGCAACTTGAAAACCACTGGTTTAAAAAACTATTTTCTTCTGTAATGGGATGTCTCCCTCAGTCTCCTACAACTTTGTTGTATAGTATTTTTTTGTATATATAATAATAGAGAGGTTTTGGTGTTACACCCTGTATTATAAATAAAATAGTTTTAGATGTTTGGACAAATTCTTTAAGGTAATGGTTGCGGTTTACCGTCACAACAGATGATGAGCTGTACATATGAAGGGGTGGTATTATGAAACTTTTATATTCTTATAATTGAAATAGGGATTAATATTGGAAAGAAAATTAGCATTTTTGTCTCATAATGATAGATTAGTCTCTATTGACTTTTAAATTTACCGTCACTAACCTACAAATAGACTTTTAATATATGTTTTTCTTCAGTTAAAATCTCACTGTATACGCGTTGGTATCGTGAAATTAAAAAAAAAAAAATAATTAGTCTCTGCATTTCGGTACCATAAATTTAGAGAAAATCCTTGGTTTATGGACTTTACTGAAATATGATAAGCAAAAATAAAATTGAACAAGTGAAAAATTTTAAATTTTCAGGAAACAAAAAAATCTCATTTCAAACCTGTTCATTGTATGACTAATAATTTTGCTCCATTTATCTAGTCTAATAAGCATAAAAACAATGGTTCGCACTCTTACATTATATTATTATGAGGAGTGTGCTCTATAAAAGCTCTTTTATTAAAAAAGTGAGCTCTTAATATGGGTGAAGGTGTGAAATTCTATTTTATGGCTTTATGAGGACAATTTATAAAGAAATCTACCTAGCTATGAAAGAAGCCACATTGAATTTGAACAATACTTTATTTTTCAGCATAACTTCCTTCAACACAAATATATTTTTCCCAATGTTTCTTCAACTGTGCCATTCCGCCAAAAAAATATTTTTTTGGAAGATGTGCAAAATAACTGTCAACATCATACATTAACTCCTCGTCTGATTTAAATCTCCTCCCCTAAAAATTTTTTTCATATTTTTAAGTGAAAAGAAGTCACTAGGTGGTAAATCGGGGCTATAAGGTGGCTGGCGTAGTTCTGTAAAACAGCAGTCCCTGATAATGTCTACAACTTTACGCGCCTTGTGAACTAGTTTGGGTATTAACCGTGGGGACACCTTTCTCATGCCCAATCATGTAAATTTTCCAAACACTGGTTTCAGATAAAGACAGTTCCTTGGCAATAACAGAAACCTTCAACCCCATCAAAACTCTTTACATACACCAAAATTTTAGGACCATTGTCTTTTATTGTTAAGAATTTTATCACACTCCGATGCCCCAATTTAGTTTCACTCATTTTTAACCCAAAATTCTACGCTAAACTGTTATAAATAATACGATTTGAATGAACTTAAAAATGTCACGCAAGGATCATATATACCCTTTATAGATGGCCGACGACCATTATAACAATTGAGACAATGTAGCACGTATCACCGACTGGCGCTTGAAAAAAAAACTAATTGTGAAGTAGGCAACCTGTGTATATACGCAATATGAAGGAGGACCAGCGACCAGCAACACTTTGGAATACATTAACTAATTTTAAAAGTAGAAAAACTTTTAAATAAAATATGACCACTATTAACGGAAAAAAGTTTATTTTCTGGTTTCATCAAATTTTTGTTACATAATGATTGCAATGATTGGTAATAATCATATAATAATATTTTCATCAACGTAGCCCAATTCACCGGAGAGCAGCATATCTGGAGCACATGACATAAATGCATACATTTTTGAAGTGTTTATAGATCAGAATAATAAAGAATGTAGAATAATGTTGACAGCCGACCAAAATAGCGTAGGAGCAACATAATCGCAAAGCAAAGGTTCCGGGTTTGAATCCCTCCCAGGCATGAATGTTAGTAGTGTGTGTAGTGCACAGCCGTAAAATATCTAAAAGAAATATTTAAATTCTTGTATATTATTTTTATTAAAATACAATAAACATTTTTACGAAATTAATAATAATCGTATAAGAATTTGTTTAATATTAATTTAATCGCTTTCTTTACTTTAAGATGATTTTAAGTCAGATATAAATTTGACATAAAAGACTAAAACACTTATCATACAAATTAAAATTCCGCGGCTTTCTATAGATCAATTTGAAATATGTAATTTCTTAATATTGGACGTGGCACCATCTAGCGCTTGGAAGAAAAGTACTATCCATAGGCTACTGCATGGTCTCGACTTTTTACATATGGTTTTCCGTAGCCTGATGTTACGCAAATCTTTTGTTTGTTTCTTTTGTTTCATGGCTAGGTAGGATTCCTTTGTAAACTGCCCTCGTATCATTATTAATTTATTTTTGTTTCGTTTACATTCTTATTCGCTATAATTGATGAAAAATACATTCCTATTTTGAATGAAGCTGCTGAGATGAAGAACAAATTTAATGCCGCATAAATAAAAGATTAAGTATGAGATAATAGCTATTAACATACCTAGGAATGTTATGCACATTATAACTGACGCAGATGTAAGTTTGAAATCCGAGCTCGTGGTTTGTTCAATAGCTTATCGGTTTCAGAAAATTAAGACTATTGATAAATATCATTTATTGAAATTCTCTCATTAATGCTAGTTTCAGATTGCTGTGGTTAACAGAACAATTATTTTGACATATGTCAATAAGACAAATATTCAAATTGTTGCTTTACTCCTCATGTTTATTACTTTAGAATAAAATAGACCGTATTTAAAACGATACACTACCGTTATCTGTATGTATTAATGAAGAGCATTATATTTTCTTTTTATTTTATTTTCATTTTGTAGACCTTTGTTGACAAGTCAGCATGGTAATAATATTACCATACAGATACAGTTATTACTTAGTTACCAGCCTACTTTAAACAATGGAATAATATCCTGAAACCGATAAAATTTTAAAATCCTAGAACTTTAAAATATCATTCACTTTTTGTTTCATAATCGTTCAAAAACGTTGCTTTAGAAACCAGTATGACGTAAATAAAATAAAAGAATTAGATAATATGTTGAAACGAGATCCAACGTCGTAAAATGTCTTTAGACCAATGAAAATGAAGAAATAATTTTGGAAAATTTAAACCCAGCACATTCTTAGTTGCATCTAGTAGGATATGCTCCAGAGGTGGGCGCGTGAGTAACTTTTTGTTCACGATCACGCACGCTCACGGAACTAAAAATGTAATCACGACCAATCACGCACGACTTTTTAAGTTTGATTCACGATCACTCACGTTCACGATTTTATTTTGCCACACACGCGGGTCACGTTCGTGTCACGTAATTGTTTCTATGTACATTTAATGCCCATATTCATAAACTCTCGTAAAATTTTTAACGGTTCGTTATAATTTTTATCCAGTAAAGAGCCGACACTGACAGAAAAATCGAAATGTGACTTGTCACGTTTGATTCCATTTGTCAAAAATTTTAACGAGCCGTTTTGAAATTTAACGAGCATTTATGAATATGGGCATAAGTCTGTTTAACACAGTCATAAGTTGTTATCAAATCAGGTAACAAATTGGTAATAAGTTAGGTAACAGATTGGTTTCATTGGAAACGAATGTTTATGGACAAATAGGTTGTTCTATTCCATCACAAATATCATTATAAATTTGGTAACAAATTTGTTAACAAAATTATGATCGCGTCAAACGGGCTTAAAGATTTGCACATCTTTAGTGAAATCAACTGTGTATACAATTTTGGGTACAACAATAACACTATTTTTATGCAAAAAAATACTGTTGATGACATATTTAGACATAAAAATAATAACAAGAATGTAAAGTAAAAGATAAGATAAAATAAGATGGGGTCTCGTGGCCACGTGCCTGAGTGTCAGGTCGCGAATCTGGGGAACCGGGTTCAATCCCGACCGACGCCAAATATTTCCAATTTTAAATGGCACAAAATTGACCCCTGTGGTGCACTCTCCACGCCAGCAATGAGTGCCCGTGAGGTGACGCCTGGTAAGCGCCCGCACGGTGCAAATATTTCATCATTACCGACATCTGTGACAAAGCAGATTGGCACACCCACCAATGGGTAATACGCCATGATGATATATTTTATTTATTTATTTAAAGTAAAAGATGGAAATTGACATTTTTTTAAATAAAAAATAGAAGAAAACTCACGCCCGATTAAATTTCAATCACGCCTGATCACGCACGATAATTTTTTAGTGCCTCACGCTCACGTCCAATCACGACGCAAAATTTAAATTATATTCACGATCACGCGGGTCACGTCGTGACCCATCGTGACCCGACAAAATCACGGCCCGCGCCCACCTCTAATATGCTCTACATGTCTTTTGGCTAATCATAGATGAATACTCTCTCTTAATCAAACTATACAGAAAACTTATCTGATCGTGCAACACATTATGAAATTGAGAGTGAATTGTCAGTCACATATTGTTGATAAAAACGGAATTTAAAATGTTATTTACTTCTGTAATATACTGATTTATATGTGAAGTATGTCATCATGGATACAATTTCCTTGAAACAGTAAGTCTATACGTGTCAAATGTGGAATGTTTTGAAAAACTTTTCAATCTAGAATGCTTGTCAATGTATGAATCCGCTTGTAGCTTGTGGGCGACATTAAATGTCCTTGTAATTGGGAGCGATTACTTCTCAATATTAGTGGTTTTAATACGATTCGTTTTTGCGAGTTTGAGTTCCCCTCTGCTCTGTGTCCAGCTGTCGAGCGAGTGTTCACTCAGTGTTTGCATTCGCCGCAAACTCCTTTCACTTCTTCGGCCTTGCGAAGGGCGACTTGCTTCGAATACCAACAAAGCCATTGTTTTCAACACTGACACTAATTTACTTACAAGCAACGCGGGATTTATATCGGACGAATTCACAGTGAAGGGTATACGATATGAGACATTTTACTTGAAATACACAATATAATATAATTATATATGGGTCTGGGTTGGCCTGTAAATAAATGTTTTTACTACATATGTGATAACGGCCTTCAAGGCGTTAATTTAACATTTCATATATGCCGTATCTTAATATTAAAAAACTGGATTATTAATTATCTTTTTGATCAAAATGTTAACAATAATTACTTTGTTTTTATACCTCCATTTGAGTTGCAAAATCAACAAAATTATTATATATGTTGGATATTTTATTTTTTTGGTAATGGTAGAAAGTGAACCTGTCTCAATAATGTTACTGTAATTTTAATTAAAATATTTTCAATATGCATTAACCAAAGAACATATTTTTGTTATTTTATACAGGGTGTAATCATATACTTCCGGAAAAAAATGAAACGGCATATAGTACTGACCAAAATGAGAAAAAAAGGCTTAATCAACATGGGTCCGATCATCAATAGTTTCCGAGATATAAGGCAGTGAAAAATGAGTTTTTACAGGGTTTACCTTTGCTATCTCGAAAACTATAAGAGTTACGACTTCGATTAAATAAGACTTTTTGCCTTTCAGAGGTTAACTTAGATGTGCTTTTGTTTTTTTTAATAAATTAAATAATTGTACTATATTAAATGTTGAGGCAACCTTGGCCAATATTTGATATTCAAATAATTTCGTTACTATTAGAAATTGAGAAAAATGTTTCATATAAAATTTTATTGTTTTTTTAATAGTCTATTTACTGGCATAGACAAAAATTTGTTCCACTTTCTTTGTGAATTTTCTTCGATTCTAATAGTAAATGGCCTATTTCTCGGAAATAGTTGAAGATCGGACCCATGTTGATTAAGCCTTTTTTACTCATTTTGGTCAGTACTATATGTCCTTTCATTTTTTCCTCGAAGTATGATTACATCCTATATATTGAGATTCTTTGACATTATATTAACTTTGGGTCTCGTGGTCGCGTGCCTGAGTGCCAGGTCGCGAATCTGGGGAACCGGGTTTGATCCCGACCGACGCCATTTCCAATTTTAAATGGCACAAAATTGGCCCCTGTGGTGCACTCTCCACGTCAGAAATGAGTGCCCGTGAGGTGACGCCTGGTAAACGCCCGCAAGGTACAAATATGTCATTACCGATATCTGTGTACAAAGCAGATTGGCACACCCAGCAATGGGTAATAACCCGCGATGATATATTTATTTATTTATCTCATCTCTTAAAAAATAGTTATTTATGTATCAAGGCACTGAAGTTCTACTTTTTATCATGAATATGGTATATATATATAAACCATATACCAGTGCCGAGGTAAGTGTTCAATTTTAATTAAAATCGTAAGAAAATTTCGGACATTGAAGCTCGTTCTTCGTCTCCATATTTTTTGTCATTTTACGTACAAATATACTATTGTCGATATAATGTATATCTGCCCAAATTATCTTACATGGTTACATGTACCTACAATAATTATTGTAACGTTTTTATTTATTTGGGTGAAGTGTAAATATTAGACAATTATTATTAATTAAAATTAAATGTTTATTAAAACTATAATGAAAGTTACTATTACTAATATTAAACAATTATTAAAAACTAATTAAGACTAAAACTATACTTAACTAGATAACACTAACACTGTTTATTTATTTAATTAATTAACATTACTATTTATTTCCATGATATTACTAATTATTTATTTCTCTACGCGTTCCAATCTTAGTATACCAGTCTGTTGCAGACTCTTGTAGACTGTTTACGCAACATTTAGATTACTATATTTATATCACTATTTACTTATATCACATTCAACTGTCCGCTTACCGACCTCCACAGCGTCTTTATACTCAACTGTCTCAACAGCGTCTGTATATTCAACTGCTCGGACATAAGTCACACCTTTCACCTCACTGTCTGTCTATTTATGCAACTAACTTCAGTATCACCGACTGTCCGTATCCCACAATTCTTGAACACCAATGCCGAGTAGCCACTCCAACTCGCTGTTACTATCCTTTTACACTTAGCTTCACAATACTCGTCAACACTATCGAGTATTCATTTTCACAGCTATCTCAATATACCAGTAACTTCCAGACTCGCCGTTACTGTCCTCGTACACTATACCTTCCCAATACTCGTCAACACTACCGAGTATTCACATCCACAGTTATCCCAGTAACTTCCAGAGTACCTACTCCACTCGACACTTTACTGCATACGCTTACTACGATACTGCTGTGCTTCTTCAATTCACTAACACTATGTGAATATCTCTATGTCTCTGAATGTAATTAACTAACTCTCGAGCATAACTACGTCCCTTTTATACAGCTGCCATTATCTTCTAGAAAAGACCTAGAATGTTCGACCGCATAATAATAATAAACGCAGAAGGTTCAGGCGACCGCAAGTAATTAAACACGTCGTGACCAGTTTGTTTACATCGCCTGGCTGCTAGCGCGATGGCGTCACCGGTCACCGCTATAAATAGACAGCGGCGGCAACGGCGGGCGTTCCACGTTACATTATTATAAGGTTGACAACACTACATTTGCATGAAATCGTCTTATAATGGATAACTTTATTGCTTAACTTTTAATGACGATGTTCGTACACTTTAGTGACGATATCAAATAAAAGTAGATATATTTTGAATTATTTTTTTCATTGTCTGTCATTTATGCAGACAAAACAACAAGTTCAGTTATGGTAAGAGCAAATTATGATTTGAACTGATTCTAAGGAATAATCATCTCTACTCTAATCTCATAATATAGAATTTATATTTTTTATAATATACTTTAATAACGTGTTTTCCTTTTAATAAATTTTAAAATGCTACTTTTTATTCCTTAATTGCCTGAGAAATAACTAAAATTACAATTTCCGTAAAATCGCTACTGCGCATTAAATTTTGCTATAGGAATATAATAGGGACAAATTGATGCCTAAACGCAGTGAATGTCTTAAAATTAGTAAATTTATGTATATGAACAGCAAAAACCTATTATACTTGTTAAAAATCAAAGGCGCTATCGAATTGTTGTTCTTGTTCTAAATTTGTAATCAAATAAGTGAAAAGTACTTACCTACTAGTTCGGGCGAAAAGGCTCTAGAAATGAATTTTAAATCACTGATGCTTGGAGACAAGAATGATTCACAGATCCACAACAGCAATAATCTGATATGCTGAAAAAACACCTGGTTTTGACTTTCCTCGCAAAATATGGATCACTCTCAACAGAACAAGGAACAAACATAACATAGCAGATGTGGACACATATGGGGCAAACGTTCATCACCTCAATGTGACTGTGGAGCTGGAGACGAAGATCAGACCATCGCCCATATAATTCAAGAATGTCGTCCAAGAGCGTATGATGGAGACCCAAAAGATTTCCTGTTCGCAACTAATGAGTCAAACAGTACATAAAAAGTTTAGAAATTTTGTTTGTGAAAAAATTATTTGTAATTAAAGCCATAAGCTAAATAAATAATAATTGCAGTTTTCCAAAATACTGCGTGATTCCGATATTCAGTTCAGTTATCATTAAGGTTGATTAACCAAAAATTTACAAAATTTCTACGCATAAAATCGAATACTGAAACCTTCAATTTTATAAAGTACAGGTTTCATTATATTGCTTGCATTGAAAACACAAAAAAAACCTTAATTCTCCTGTTGTGCACTTATTAAATGTTTCTTTTTCTGAAGGTAACAAAAAACTCTGACAGTTGAGTGACGGATTTATAACAAAAGATTAATTTGCTTTTGCTTCTTATTTGGCTACTCATGATATACTTCGCGGAATTTTTCACGGGGAATAATTTCTTAGAAATTTGGATGAAATTGTTACGTAACTGGTGTTTGTTACAATAACATGTTCCAACGGTGAAATGTTAGAAATAGTGAGATAATTTCTAGTTGTTTTGTTTGATATGAATTGCATCATAAATATCTTATTAAATAGCGTGGTTTCAATGACAAACGGATTAGCAAAAAATTACGGGAACTAAATTTTTATTATGATGCAATTTGTTTTCACAAACTAGACTAATTATCCAACAAAACGGCGAAATGATCTGATTACATTCTCAAGTACTTGCTACATCTTCAGTGCTTTCTAATTTATGTATTATTTATTCGACAGTTTTCTTTTTAATACAGTACAACGCTGAAGTTAGATTCCCAGAAAATCTCATACAGTGCAAAATCGATTTATGCATGTGATACTAGAAATCAATGTATAAGGAGGTTCTCCGTTATAGTAAAATATTAGAAAATCGATACCATTGATACCATAGATACCTTAAAACTGTACGATATGGACTATCAAAGTTAAAAAATCTGATGTGGACACCACACGACTTCCTTGTACGCAAGACTAATATAAAGTATAGACTCAATTATAAAATTGCACATATTTGACGTAATTTGACATTGACATCTATTTTTTATTTTTTTGTTATTTTTTGTCCTAATCCATAGCAAGCTTCATTACAAAAACCAAAAAGTATATAAGTTTTAAATTTACATATCTCGCTTATACAAAGGGCTAATTTAATAATACTTAATGTGCTAGACGCAGAATTTAATTCTCTAAAATTCTTATTTGAAGCATTTATTTCTAAAATCAAAATGAAACCATTTTATTCAAGAAAAACTGTTAACAACTTCAGGTAATATATCACTTCCGGTTAGCCTGTTTTACCAAAATCTGCTATGTTATTCCAATTGATATAAAAGTCTTATATACCAAATTTGAAAAGTTTTGGATTATATTTTAATATAGTTTTTCATTAAAATCTATTATAGGCTTCAAATTAAGTGCCATTTCTGGATATTATGTAATGACCAAAAAGGGAGGTGCACAACTAGATGTTATAGATGTCCTAAATACAAAATTTCAACTTTCTACGGCTTACCGTTTTTGAGTTATGCGAGATACGTACGTACAGACGTCACAACGAAATTAGTCAGAATGGATTCAGGGATGATCAAAATGGATATTTCCGTTGAAATCTGGAAACCGAAATTTTTCGCGAATACAATACTTCCTTTACTTTGTACAAGGAAGTAAAAATCTGTTGTGGTCGGCACAATAACTCTCACAGCATTACTATCAGTCTCACTAACACATGTTTCGTGAAATTCTAAAATTTAATCCTATTTAAAGAGTAATATTTTTTAAAATTTAGTAGAAGGCGTAATTAAATTCTTGCAACAGCCCTATAGCTTATTATACAGGGTGTAATCATACTTCGGAAAAAAATTATTGGGCATATAGTACTAACCAAAATGTGTAAAAAAGACTTCATCTACATAGGTCCGATCTTCAACTGTTTCCGAGAAAGAGGCCATTTACTATTAGAATCGAAGAAAATTGACAAAGATAGTGATTGAACAAAATTTTGTTCATGTCAGTAAATAGACTATAAAAAAATCTGGTGTGGCCAACACAATACCTCTCGCCATTTACAGCCCGAGTCACAAATAAGATTAATTTAATCCTTATTTTTGGATTAGCGAATTTTACTCTAATTTTGACAGTTTATTTCTTAAAATATAGTCTAATCTATTGAAAGTAACTACCTTTTTTTTAAACCCCTCAACAGGATTAAATCCCAATTACAGAGTGGGTTCACATTCACACACATCCATGTCCTTAGTGAGATTCGAACCCAGAGCCCCGAGACCACTCATTACATGACGCGTTGCTCTAACCATTTTTTAAATTTAATAATCTTTAATTTTTATAATAACATTAGTCTCGAAAAAATAACATTTAAATGTATTTTTCGAAGAAAAACTACTTAGAGCTTCCAATAAAGTGCCATTTCCGGTTATTCGATTTTCATCAAAATCTAATGGTCTCTTTCCATTACAGAAAAAGTTCGAAATACAAGGTTTAAAATTTTTCTGAATGATAGTATTTCAGAGTGGAGGATCCACACACACATACACACATACACAGACACACACATACACACAGGCACACAGACATCATCGTGAAAATGTTAAAATTGGATTCTAAGGACCTTAAAACGTGGTCATTTACCAAAATCTCGATATGCGATTTTTAGCACGATCCCTATACCTCCCTTACCAAGGATAGCGGAAGGTAAAAAACAATAAAATTTTATATGAAACATTTTTCTCGATTTCTAGTAGCAACGAAGTTATTTGAAAATCAAATATTGGCCAAGATTGCCACAACATTTAACAATTATTTGATTTTTTTTAAAAAAAACAAAAGCACATCTAAATTGACCTCTGAAAGGTAAACAAAAAGTCTTATTTAGTCGAAGTGGTAACTCTTTTGGTTTTCGAAATAGCAGAGGTAAACCCCGTAAAAACTCATTTTTCACTGCCTTATATATCGGAAACTGTTCAAGATCGGACCCATGTTGGTTAAACCTTTTTTACTCATTTTGGTAAGTACTATATGCCCTTTAATTTTTTTTCCGAAGTATGATTAGACCCTGTATATTATCCATATATATTATTGATCACAAAAATTATTTTAACATATTAATTTGATTATTTTTGACATTTGTTACAACCAATGAAATGTTCCATTTTGTGTCATGTGTTTGTATTTTAACCAATCCTGTCAT
Source organism: Harpalus rubripes (assembly GCA_963082715.1). Taxonomy (NCBI): domain Eukaryota; kingdom Metazoa; phylum Arthropoda; class Insecta; order Coleoptera; family Carabidae; genus Harpalus; species Harpalus rubripes. Next base: position 20,668,369 of record OY720449.1, read on the forward strand.
TATTATACTGAGAATAAAGCTCTAGATATTATTCCCGGGCATAATCTCTGTAGCTTTTGTTTTTGTTGACACATGTCAGATAGTAATCAACACATAAGAAAAATAAGCGAAAAACACTAAATTTTGTGCCATTTTTGATCTTGAAATATACAAAAAAATTATAGAAACCACTTCTAGACATACCATAATTAGTAATTATATCTTTTGATTACTTATTTTGCATTGTTAAAGCGTGTTCTAGTTGTCAAAATAGACTTACTAACTGAGCCATGTAAATGAATGAAGCTAGTTAATTACGACAGTAGACAGCGTTACAATACCATGACAGCCTGATTATTTTAAATTTATTCTCACTCTCTTGTTATATTATTACTGAAAAATTTGTACTAAAGTAGATCAAATTATATAATTCCAATAATTAGCGAATTCCAATGTTTCAGAATAAAATTAGATCAACAGAACTACAGATCGTTTACAGTTTAAAGTCTTCTCTTTTTTAATTGAATATTTTAGATAGACTATATATAGATTTCCCTGGCAATAGCGGCAATATGCAGAGTTTTGTTTTCGTTGGCCTTTCTAAATATGTACGTACAGGGCCGGCCCGATAGGTGAGGCGGCGAGGCGACCGCCTCAGGCGCCGGATTGAAATAGGCGCCAAAACGACATACTTAAAATATAAAATTTTAATAAACAGCAGAAAAATTTCTTAATACTTCAATACACTATACCATTTGTAAAATTATATTAAATATAATTACAACCGATTCTTCGTTTGTCACTGAGCATTCTAACATCGTTTGCCTTTTTTGTAGCGCTAACGTACTAAGCGAAGTACAAGAGATAAAAATTGAAAAAGAATTTTTCAATTTTAAACGGTGTACCTATTAATTCTTTGGATGATTTAAATTTTAAACAATTTATAGTTAATGTTAAACGATGACGATGGAGCCGATATATCTGCAACAGATCTTAATGAGAAACTAATAAATATTTGTTTAATTTTATCAAAGGTAGTAAAAAATGCACAAGAAAAATTGAATTTTATTTCTAAATATGATTTTCAATGTAGGTACGATTATATTACCAAACGTTGTTATAGCATTTAGGGCCGGTATTTCCACCTTCGGATAAAGTGCTGGATAACTTATCTGTCGGATAAATGAACATTATCGCATCAAAAAATGACATTCAATATAATTTACCTCATTTATGCTCTTATTTCGAAGCGATATTTTATCATTTATCTCATGGATAGTTATCATAAACTTTATCCGGAGCAGCAGCAAAGAACACAGTTTTTCGAAAGAAAAAATTGTAAAGAATTACTAAATTTCCATAGAAGCATTAGATAACAAATCTATAAAGATGATATCAAGCTATTTGTGGTAAAAACAGCTCGAATAATTATTTAATAAATGTTTTTGTACTATGCAGTACTGTTTTAAATGTTTTGTTCCTTCTTCTGCATTCTTTATGTTCAATGACTTTTTATATTTAAATATTTAATATATTTTGATATACATAAAAATTTCATGTTAATTAAGCCATCATTTTTTTCTTACGCCCGTTGCCATATTAATTTGAATTTCAAAATATTGGGATGGGCCACATGAAAATAATAAGTAGATGAGGTTTATTTTTTTGCTGAATACAATTTTCGTCTTTGCTTTTATTGCAAATCAATAACAATATGAGTTTTTAAAAAAAAATTAAAAGGCGCCGTTTTGAAACTTCCCTCAGGCGCAACAAGGCATCGACCCGGCCCTGTGTACGCAAATTTGAATCTTTATCCTAATGAAATAACGCTATTATTTATTTGGTATATTCCCTTTTATTGCAACATTTGATTTTTGTAATAAATCTTGTTATAAAGAAATTGTACCCATTGAAACAATTTTAATTTAATTGTGTTCTCTATAAAATGTTGAAAGTATCACCCAGTTACAAATAGTTCAACAAGTTGAAAAACTTCATTGTATTGTGTAAGTTACAGTCAATAACCTTTTCCACTCATTAACTAGTGTACTAAAGTAATTATTTATAGTATTAATAAATTTTAATTCCTTGTAGTTTACAAATTACAAGTTACAGACAATTCTTTGTCCACTATAAAAGCCATAAAGAGTGATATATTTAAATGTTAATAGTATAACTCTTTCTATTCGTATACCGTTCGTAGAAAAACTTAAATATAACGATGTCAAGATCCTTTTATACGTGCTACCTATCTAATGATTAAAATTATGACGTTTTCCTTATCTCAATTATTATAAATAAAATAAATTAAAAGCATTAAGTCAACCGTGATTAAAATAAATCAAACATTAAACTATAGCGAAAATAGCTCGGACCGCAAACCTGCTGTTGGTTTGTACAAAGCATTAATTTCTTAGCTTATTAAGGTCACTTAATGAAAAGACCAGTACCCGAAGAAACATTAATTACGGCTTCGCAAAGTCAACAAATTAAAAATCAGATACCATTATTTCGTCTTCAATTGTTCTAATTCAGTAATTATTTTGCAACTTGTAATAAATAAATGTAAAAGTCATTTATTTCATAAGGATTGTACCTAATGACAGTTAGTGTTGTACTATAGAGGGTGTAAAAGAAATAAGTACATTAAATTTAACCAGTAACAGAACTCGTCCAGAGCAATAATATTTTTAGTAACTTTTTTCGAAATCTCAATTTATTTTTTGGAAATAAATTCCAATTTTGGGAAATATACAGGGTGTAACAGAAATAAGTACATTAAATGGAAGAACTCGTCGAAAGCAACAATATTTTTTAGTGGGGTGAAGTGGGATAAATGTAAGAGTGGGGAAAAAGTAATAACAGCCATCCATTTTTTTTATTCATAACCGAACTAGTCCTATCATCTTTGGACTTGCATCATATTTCTTTAACTACGCGACCACCGCTAGTAGTATCTTAATTTACCGATCAGAAACTGATCTTTTATCAAATTTCAAGCACAACTTTTAATCGGGTATCCTCCGGAAATAAAAGCTATATTTTTAAGGTTTTTTTTTTATTATCGTTATTAATTATTGTGTCAAACAGGGCCGGGCCGATGCCTTTTGGCACCTGAGATGCTTTTTAATTTAAAAAAAAACTCATATTGTTATTGATTAACAGTAAAAGCAAGAACAAAAATTGTATTGAGCAAAAAAAAATAAACCTCATCTAATTCAGTAATTATTTTGCAACTTGTAATAAATAAATGTAAAAGTCATTTATTTCATAAGGATTGTACCTAATGACAGTTAGTGTTGTACTATAGAGGGTGTAAAAGAAATAAGTACATTAAATTTAACCAGTAACAGAACTCGTCCAGAGCAATAATATTTTTAGTAACTTTTTTCGAAATCTCAATTTATTTTTTGGAAATAAATTCCAATTTTGGGAAATATACAGGGTGTAACAGAAATAAGTACATTAAATGGAAGAACTCGTCGAAAGCAACAATATTTTTTAGTGGGGTGAAGTGGGATAAATGTAAGAGTGGGGAAAAAGTAATAACAGCCATCCATTTTTTTTATTCATAACCGAACTAGTCCTATCATCTTTGGACTTGCATCATATTTCTTTAACTACGCGACCACCGCTAGTAGTATCTTAATTTACCGATCAGAAACTGATCTTTTATCAAATTTCAAGCACAACTTTTAATCGGGTATCCTCCGGAAATAAAAGCTATATTTTTAAGGTTTTTTTTTTATTATCGTTATTAATTATTGTGTCAAACAGGGCCGGGCCGATGCCTTTTGGCACCTGAGATGCTTTTTAATTTAAAAAAAAACTCATATTGTTATTGATTAACAGTAAAAGCAAGAACAAAAATTGTATTGAGCAAAAAAAAATAAACCTCATCTACTTATTATTTTCATGTGACCCATACCAATATTTTGAAATACCATATTCAAATTAATATGACAACGGGTGTAAGAGAAAAATTATGACTTAATTAACATGAAATTTTTATGTATTTCAAAATATATTTAATTTTTAAATATAAAAAGTCATTGAAGATCAGGAATGCAGAAAAAGGAACAAAACATTTAAAACAGTACTGCATAGTAAAAAAATCTGATGTGGCCAGCACATAACCTTCCGTCAGTTCTATGTATTTTGTATAAATGTCATACAGAAAGTTCCTTGAAAAAGATTATATTTCTTGTACATTACCTTAAGGCAGTTGTATGTATTTTATACCAAACAGAAAGTTTCTAACAAAAGATCCTATATTTACAGTAAAATTATAACATAAACATACTGTCAACTGCACTTGACACTGACACCTTTCAATCAGAATTTTCTATTTTCTTAATGTAGCAGCTGTTTCCAGAGTTATAGCAAAGCTGACTAATATACATGATATTTAATGTCTTTATAATTTTTTAACTCTATGTCCATTTAATATGAAGTATAAAATGCATTCAAATTGTATAGAGAATAAATAATTCTTTAATATTTATAATAACATTATATGTGAAAAAATGATATTTAACATCGTTTTTTCGAGAAAAACTGTTAAAATCTTCAAATGAGGGTACTTCCGGTTGACCAATTATAACCAAAATCTAATCAGCTCTTCACATGGCTGTAACGAAGAGGAATACGAAAGAATTATAATTTTGGGAATTGTAGTATTAGAGTTATCGCATTAGAAAATTTTGTCACACACAGACACACACACACACACACACACACACACACACACACACACACACACACACATACATACATACACACACACACACACACACACACACACACACACACACACACACACACATACAGACATCATCGTAAAAATAGTAAAATCGTATTCTAGGGACAGGGACCCTAAAACGTGCTTATTCATCAAAAACTCACCACCGAATTTTTTGACCAAAGACAATACCTTCCTTACCTAAAGGTGACGGAAGGTAAAAAAACATTTATTAAATAATTATTCGAGCTGTTTACCACAAATAGCTTGATAGCATATTTATAGTTTTGTTATCTATTGCTTCTATGGAAATTATGCCTAGATCATTTAGTCGTTCTTGTGTTTGTTTTTCGAAAATAATTCTTTATAATTTTCACTTTCGAAAAACTATGTTCAGCTTTTTGCTGCTGCTAGTTACCGGGATTATTAAAAGTATTCTTAACTTAAAGCTATAACAACGTTTGGTAATATAATCGTACCTACATTGAAAATCGTATTTACAAATAAAATTCAATTTTTTTTGTGCATTTTTTAGTACCTTTGATAAAATTAGACAAATATTTATTAGTTCCTCATTGAGTTCAAATGCAGATATATCAGCTTCATCGTCATCGTTTAACATTAACTGTAAATTGTTTAAAATTTAAATCATCCAAAGAATTAATAGGTACACAGTTTAAAATTAAAAAATTCTTTTTAATTTTTTTTCTCTTGTACTTCGCTTCGTATGTTATCGCTACAAAAAAGGCAAACGATGTTAGAATGCTCAGTGGCAAACGAAGAATCGGTTGTAATTATATTTAATATAATTTTATAAATAGTATAAGTGCATTAAATTATTAAGAAAATTTTCAGCTGTTTACTAAATTTTTATATTTTTAATATGTCGTTTGGGCGTTTATTTCAATTCGGCGCCAGAGGCGGTCGCCTCGCCGCCTTACCTATCGGGCCGGGCCTGGTGTCAAAAGGCATTGTTAACATTTATTTAACGAAAATACTGATACATTTAAAGTCAAAGCCAATATTGCATTTGCCCAAAGAATTTTCACTATTGGGGTACTTGCAATAATGGTACACTGAGTAATTGTAATAGGGCTTTGGACTCAATCGAAAGGAAATTTTGGAGTTGGTGGGCCAATACGTTAGAACAAACAAATTTAAAACACCATTCAAAGATGGTGACCCTGAAGAAGACGTATTTGGATGGCCCAAAATTAAATATTTTTATTAATACCGATTCTGTGTTTGAAATATTACCAAATTCTGTTATAAATAAACGTGGCACTATTCTTTCAATTATAAGTTTTAAGAATTCATTAGTCCGTAATTAATATTAACAGATTTTTCTAGTCTTGTGGTTTCGTATAAAAAAATACTCTTGCTGTAAGTTTTTCTCTGATTTCATTGAAATAATAACCAAAGTTTAGTTCCAGTTGTTCTTTTTATTGCAATAGCCCTTGTTCCCGTAAAACTAAATGTATAAGAAAACGATAGCCTGTTATTACATTTACCCCGTTAGACTAGGGAAATGCAATAGCGTTAACACTTTTTGTAAATTGGTCTATATAATATGTCCAATATGAAACTTTAAAATATCTTTATACACAATAAGAAAGCATGATACACTCTTGTTTTAAACTAGACAAAATTAAAGCTATACAGTCATTGTCTTACAAATAGAATGAAGTTGAACTTTGAATTTTAGCTATGGCATTCGTATTTACCCTACTTCTCCCTAACTTTTTTTTAAATCACAATTTTTAACACAATCTAGAAGGTTTACAAAAAAGTTACCAATAAATATTGTTGCTCTCGATGAGTTGTATCACTGGTTAAATTTAATGTACTTATTTTTGTTACATTCAGTATACGAGAACTTCGTTCAACGAGAGAACGGACCTGTTTCACGCAGGAAACTTTAAAATGTGCGGAAAAGTTATACCAGAGTTGTATATTTATTATTTTTAATTTATATAATTAAAGTATCTCCTGTAAATATGATAGAAATAAGAAACATAATAATAGTAAAGTAAGAACGAAATTATAATACAAATTTAGTTCGTGATCGGGCCCGTTCTGTCGTTGAACGAGGTATAGTTGTAATAATTATTATACGAAACGTATGCCATAATGATTGTTTAAGATCAAATTCCAATGGTACCTAACTGTTGAATGAGAAACACCCTCAGTGCCGCTTCGTGGATAAAAGACGCCTTTGTGCAAAGTTATGTTTTAGCGCACAACCCCCCACCTCCATACTTTGCCAATTAACACACGCTTTTTTTGATTCTTCGAAAAATACTAGATTTAAAATGTTGATGAAATTTTCTTTTTATATTTTGCGTCCATAATGATGTCATTGCGATACGCAATTGCGTATCGTAATGACCTTCATTTCGATACGCAATTTTTTGTTTTAGACGGTTGGTACTAGGTGACGTTTCTTTAACCCATTTTTACCTAATTTATTTTTAGTTAATTGACAATTCCTTTTAATAATATAATGTCGAAATTATTATTATTTTTTTTTATTTAGGGAAGATTATTTACATGAAAATGTACAAATGGTTACAAATATAATCACAAATAGTAAGTAAATGTTAATTGTAGAAGGCGCAAAATATAAAAAATAGTATAAAGAACTCATTTTATAAGACTTTCTTTCGCACTTGTCAATTAGAAAACTCGCTAACGCTCGTTTTCTAAATTTTGACGCGTGCGAAAAAACATGTCTTATAAAACACGTTCTTTAATATACTATTGTTACATTCATTCTTGTAATCAATATTATTAGGTTATAATCAAAATCGTTTGTTGTAATCAACAATTTTACAGTTATAGCTTGCAACATATCAATGCCAGACAATTATCCGTTTCATTCTTGTCATCAATATTCTTGAGCTATAATTAAAATATTCTTTGTTGTAATCAATACCTTCACAATTATTATTTCATTATAACAATGATAAAAAAATATCGGTTTGGTAGGCTAATAATTCTTTACAAGTAAACCCAGTTTGCAAAAAAATACTATTATTTTTTATACACCGTCTTGAAATGGCGCGCCTTTGTGCGGGGCGCAATATGCCCACCCGCACGGAGCGGCCCTGAACACCCTGTATAAAATAATTGTTACCTAATATTAAAATTTCGGAACTATCTAGGCTAGGGCAACACTATTTGAGCAAATGTATTTATCAGAAATATCAAACTTATCTATTTCTATTGAGTTCTAACATGTATTTTCTTCCGTCTTATATACATGGTCTTTAATTTTAAAATTGATTGTTTTTATTATCAATTATCAATTTTTATAGTTTCCTTGTTTTTAATACTTTCTTCAAATAAGACTACAGTTTAGATGATTAATTCTAGATTCAACAAAAAGAATACGTTTTATAAAATAAAATTATTAAGGATGAATACATTTGCTGTCTACGCGTAGACAATGATGTTTTTTACGTGATTAAAATTTGTATATTGTTTACGCTCATGTACACTATAATTGTTTTATTTTTGCTTAAAAAGGGACAAAAAATGTTACTATTACTGGTTAGTCTACAAGGTATATACGAATGAGCCGTTGAAAGTAACGTACTATGTCCTTTTATTGTAATAGTGAAGTATTTTACGTAACCAATAGATGACACTAGTTGTTAGACTGGGAATCACCAGTTCTGTTGGGTTGCTTAAGTATTCTGGTAAAAAACTAACATCGTATGCTAATTGCCAGGGCCGCTCCGTGGGTATAAGGCGCCTTTGTGCTATGTTATATTTTAGCGCCCCTTCCCCTCATGATGTAAAATTTGCAAATTAAAGTTTAAACTATACTTTTTGTTCTTCAAAAATGCTATATTTAATATATTGATGAAATTTTCCTTGATTCATTCTTGTAATCAATATGTTATAATCAAAATCGTTTGTTATAATCGACAATTTTACAACATATTTCAGAATTGTATATGCATTTGATTTGCAAAATGATAGTAGGTATTTAAATATTGAATTCAATGTGGGATTCATTCTTGTAATCAATATTCTTGAGTTATGATCAATATATTCATTGTTGTAATCAACATTTTTATAGTTATTATTTCAATGTAACAATGCTAGAATAATAACGAACCGATTGATACGATAATTATATTACTTATATCTAAAACTCTATTGCACACAAATTAAAAAATATATTGTTCACTTCTATCACGTTAATTTGTAAGTTTTATAGTAATTTTATCTTTACGAATAAGAGCATTTTATAAAAATTTACTATTATTTACTTTACTGTCTTGAAACGGCGCCCCTCAAAGTCAGGCACCTTTGTGCGGGGCACAACCTGCCCACCCGCACGGCGCGGCCCTGCTAATAACACATATTTTCACAAAAACGGAACATGCAGTATTGATAAGATTTTTAAACAAACATTGTATAGTGTTTTGTATTTGTTTTTTTAACGTAAATAAGTACCTATAATTTTTTTTTAAATTTTCGTACCTATCATTTTAATTACTAACTTTCACTAGTGTCAGGTTAAGTAAGAAATCAGATGTTTTTCGGTAAATCTCTAGTGCGCATGTGCAATATATACAAAGTTTACACAGTTTATATTCTCTACGCATTGTCTACATTTGACATCATTCTTTTCATTGTTTACGCTTTCTTTGCGCACAACCCTGCTATCTTTATGATGGGTAATAATAATCAACCGCTAAAGGAAGGTTTTGTAATATCATGCGCATAACTGAGTTATTAAATCATGTGTAAAATATATGATGAAATATTATTGTAATTTTAGAACAGTTTATTTCTGTGTTACTTTGGTAATATGATAAAGATGTTTTTATGTTAATATAAATATAGCAATTATTTCTGTTTTACTTTAGTATTTTTTTGACGTAATGATTATCAGGTTGCTGTATTGAATGTACTCTTTATCTTTGGTACATGGTACACTAATCACATACGTTAACGACTGAACCGTCAAAAGTTGATGATAATGTTACTGGATGATTAAATGACATTACTAATAGTCTCTAATGGCTCACCTTCAAATTAAATGCTAGCTGAGGATACATGAACTTTTATTATTTAGGAGTAGTTAGTTGGTGTGTATGTATATAAGTATAGTGAATCTATTTCGTCACGTTTGCCTGCCAATCAGAGGGAAATTTATTCGATGGCTTTGCTCTTTACTCTGACATTTGGGTTTGAACATCTCAACTAATCACGGGCGATTGTGGGCGATATGCGATATGATGGTATTTATGTTGTAAATGTCGAATTTTAACAAGGCGAAGAAATCTTTTCGAAGAAAGTTATTAGTCTTTAAAGCGGATCCACATTGAAACGAACATTGTTAGCTAACATGCTGCAAAGAATTTAATGTTATTACGATAATCAAAATTAAACTTGTATTTCTTGTAAGTATAACATATATACGCGCGTCAGTGGCGTAACAATGCAGCGATGGGCCTGTGTTCCTGAGTCAATCCGGGCCCCTATGTAGATAAGAAAATAGTTTTACTGAACCGATAAAAGGTCACTTTAAAAAAATACTTTTTAAAATAAAATTTAATTTAAAAAAATATTACAAAATATAAACATGAAACAAAGACACTATGTATTGTACGTTAATGGTAACAGCTTTTACTGATTTGTTTGCCAAAAGTTGATATTAGCGTTTTCGGCCATAACTATTATAATGCAAGTTTAAGTTGAAAACAAGACCATAAGTGAGTGCAAGTCTGAGAGCCTGTTAGTTTTGGCGCGTTTTTCAAAATTATCTATGAATATCAAGGAAGTACTCCTTTGTACCTGAAAAGTATCTTTGAACTGAAAACGAATATAGTTTTATTTCAAATCCTCACATGAGTTTTCATTCTTACTTTTTTGTTTGTACATTTATGTACAACATAAAGTTATATTATTCGATTTAATAACTCTATTTCACTATCTGACATTGAAGAACTTTCTAATAATTTCTGGCAATTATCAATATGATTTTATTGGTAGAAGCTATATTTTCTGCACTGATATTCGTGCACTTGCTCCTGTAGTCGGTGCACAAAAGTGCGCACTCATTGCGAACTGAGTGCAATTTCACGACAAGCCGAAGAAAATGTAAACATATAAGTATGATGAAAACAAAGCGCACTGAAATCGGAAGCTGAAAAGGCTATATGTTAGATACATCTATTGTTCTGGCGATTTCTATTAAAATAATAGATGTCTGTTGATTTTGACAAGGATCTTTCTGCTGAAAGATGTAAGGTCATTTAATATATTTGGAACATGTGGCTCTATTAAAATAAAAATATTTTGTGACGTGTTTTCTTTCCTACCGATCCGCCATTGCGCCATTACTAGCTACGGAGATTTGGATCGGTGCGGAACGTGCTTTTACTGTCAAAGCATATTATACAATTATACAAATAATAACTATATTGAGAGTTTGCGGCGGGAATTTCATTGGCATTTTGGCCTTCACCGTCATAATCCAGTCCCATCACCACACGCAATCATTTCGTGGGTTTTCCAATTTGAAACTACAGGTTCAATACCAGGCACACACATTCGACATCGCTGGGCCCACTATCTTCACAGTGGCGTATTAAGGTAGTTTGGCGCCAGAAACCCTTGAATTTTTTGCGCCCCCGAAGCCCCCCTCGCCCCTGTTTTTGTTTAACTTTAATGAAACAAAAAAACATACTTGAACTTTTCTAGTAAGAAACCAATACATTATAAAAATTAAATCTAAAAACTGACATAGACCAATGATTCCAAAAATGACAATCATGGACGGATAAATGGGAGTTTTTTAAAAGTAAAATTCAGCAAACATTAAAACTAAACTTTTAATTTTAATTAATATAGTATAATGACAAATTAAAATGACATTTTTCTTGCTTTGGCACTGGCAAAAATATTCACTGTGTCGTCAAAATTAATTTCACTTAAGAGTTTTTTCGATGCACATAATAGCCAAAGCGTTTAATTTTGTTTGGGATAATGTGGACCTCCGGTAATCCTTCACTCTCTTCAGTGCTGAAAAGGATCTCTCGCCAGTACACTTAGTCACTACTTTGCAAGCAAACGTCAGTAATAAAATGACAATGTTAGGAAAAACATTGTCAATGTTCTGCCTGCAGACAGGCGCCAGCCCCTACACATTTAATAAAAATCTAATATTTTGACTATAGGCTCAAACTCGTAGGATAGCTAAAATAAATTATTTTGCATTGCATCTTTTTTCACTATAATATGCAACTCATGCCTGCGCCTGCTAGTTTATATTTTTTTAAATATGTGATTTTTTTTCAACTCCTGACATATTTTTGCGCCTCCCATAATTTTGCGCCAGAAGCCCGGGCTTCTCGGGCTTCTGGGAAAATACGCCACTGTATCTTCATGTTAGTTTGTAATAGTTTGGCAGATGAACGCAAAATTATAATTAAAAAATGTTATAAAACATAGGATAAGAACGTAAATAAGAAATAATTTTGCAAATATACATACATTAATTGAAACGGTATTATTCGTATGAAAGCGTAAGTACCTACTTACACATGGAAATATATGTAGTTCATCTAACCTAATTTTTTTCAGAAAAAATGGAAAAATCTCTATAAATATAGCTTTCCGCACCCAATTTTTAGCGGCATTTAGTGTTTTTAATGGTTTACCAAGTATATATAACCATTAATATAAAATTCTTGAATTCTGGATAAACTGCAATTTAGCCGTATTTTGAGTTTGTCTATGTAATGATGTTATAAAATACATATTATAAATAAATAAGTACAATATGTCCAAAGATCTCATTTCATTTTATATATTATATTAAAAGTTTGTAATTGTACTTACCGGGTAAAGCAAAATCTTCATATCTGATCGCTTCGTTCAAGGAAACATATTTACACAAATTTTCTTATTTCACTTTAAATATTAGTTTATACGTTGTCATTTGTCAATTAATGCACAGAACAGAAATATACGTCCATCCACTGTTAAATACAACAAACTACTGCCTTGCGATTTTGAACTTGTTTCATAAGGAACACGATAGCACTGATCAGAGTAGAAAGAAATTTCTTCAAAACCATTCCTATAAATAGTGTAAGAATTTGCAGACGACCTCTTAATTTATTATAAAGGAAAATTTCTAAAATCAGCAAAATGTAATCTACAAAAAGCCATCGACAATATATCAAAATGGACACAACAGCATGGATTCAAAGTATCTATACAAAAAACTAAGGCCATTCATTTCACAAAACTACGGAAATTCCATGAAAATGAAACTCTACTTAAAATAAATGAATCTATGATACAGTACAATAACAACTTAAAATTTGACAAAAACTGTCATGGAAGCAAAATAGACTATGGATGTATAGCGTATGCAAATGCAAAACCCTCTTTACTAAGGAAAATAGATGCCATACACAACACGGCACTAAGAATAATCACGGGGGCATTCAGAACAAGCCCAATACCAAGCCTACTAAGTAAAGCAGGAGAACCCCCACTAATCCACAGAAGGGCCCAAATTATCAGCAACTATATCACCCAAATCGCAACACAAAAAGACCACCCTAATTATAGCACCCTATTCCAACAGAACAAAACCACACCCACACTAAAAGAACATTCCGTACTACCAGCCAGATTCCAAAATACTTTAAATGCATACAATATCCACATCCCAAAACCAAGTCCTTATACTCTTCCTACCATCCCTCCCTGGACCACAAACAATCCAATAATCATCACAGATCTATCGTACTACCGAAAAGATAGCACTTCAACAGAATTATACATCAAAAAATTTTAAAAAATATGCGAACACCACAAAGAACACATACATATCTACACAGATGCAGCAAAAAACAGAGAAGGAATCGGAACAGCAGCCTTAATTCAAGACAAAATAATAAAACATCACCTCCCCAATCCACTCTCAATATTCTCCACAGAAGCCTTTAGCATCCTATCCTGTTTAAAATACATCCAACCATTAAATTCACCAAAACCATACATAATCTTCTCTGACTCCCTCTCCTCCATAAATGCAATAAAACAACCACATCCTAAACACCCCATCATCCAAAAAATCAAACAAATAATACACGACCTACATACACAAAAATACCAAATTACTATTGCATGGATACCATCACACATACAGATACCTGGAAATGAAAAAGTAGACAAAGAAGCAAAAGCCGCCACGTCCATAGGAATCACAGATATTCATATCCCTCCAGAAGACATCAAAACCTACAACAAAACCCGAAGAAACAAAAATGGGAAGAACAATGGCACCAAACTCAAAACAACAAACTAAGAGAAGTAAAAGAAAACACAAAACCATTCATAACAGGACACACCAGAAGAGAACAAATCATTTTGAGTAGGCTACGGATTGGCCATACCAGAATAACTCACAGCCACATCCTCACTAAAGAACAACAGCCACTCTGCGAGAGATGCAATGAACCCCAAACCGTAAAACACATCCTGATAGACTGCCAAAAATATACAGAAGAAAGAACGAGACACAACATAAAATCGACTCTCAAAGAATCCCTATCTTATCAAGAAACCAACAACATCATACAGTACATAAAATCTATAAACATTTATAATGATATTTAACTAAATTAGTAATATAATATAACGTATTGTATCACAAACAATTTCTTGTAAGCGCTAATGACCTTGACGTTAAAGCGTTATTTTTCAAATAAAAAAAATAAAAAATAGTGTAAGATTTACGTAAATTATATTATTTAATACTGTACATTTTTATCACATTTTATTATTTACAATTTGAAAAATTTAAAAAAATTAGTGACGATTTTTATACAAATATATTTCACCAATTAATTACCAAATTGGTTTTAAGTCCGTATGTCACGACCCATAATTCTGGACATAATTATAGGGAGAATTGTATGGACGGTCGCATACAGAAATTTTTATGAAGGATTTTTTCTGTCCACAAATTTTTATGGACAGAAAGTGACCGTGCAATGTGTTATGGCATCTGGCAATTAGCAGTACAATTTTTGATAATTATTATGTTCATTGATTTTACATTTAATAGAATATTATTAATTAGGATTTGTGAGCAAGTAAGTAGCAGAATTTTATGAAGAACATCCCTGTTTTCAGCCAGAATTATGAAGCAAATTACGTTCACTGTGGCATTCAGAATATTTGTATACACAAATTTTTGTCTACAAATTTGTTCTTAAAATTTTTATCGGTAACATTTCACAGAGTGAATACTATAGTCCACAGTTAGATTAAATTTATTTATATGTTGTATTTTTCTAAGAAAAATAATATTTTTTGTCATTATACGAGTAGTATACGTAGTAGGTACATATATTGCGGAAATTATTAAGTTAGATAAGGTTAGGTTGCATAAAGATCAAACAAAGATTAAATATAATTTTATAAAATCATTACTTATATTTATTTACTTCGTATTAAAGACCACCTAAGGGTAATTGTTATGGTACGACTGGTATATCTGGTGTTCTAATTTTCACACCTTGGGCCATAAATTCCGTCATATGCCTTTGGTGCATAAATAATTATTTACAAATTATTTAATATTTCGTAATAATGAATTCAGTACAACAAATTATCGATATGCAAATTAGTACATTCGTTTCACATGTGAAGAAAATTTTAATTAACTTATCTATTTTTATCTATTTATGAAATAAAATTTTCTTCTTTACGTTAAAAGAAAGGTATAGAAAATATACTGAACTGAATAAAGGAGATAAAAGAATGAATAGAGCGTTCTCATTTTCTCTCGAGGATAATTCTTTTAACAGAGAAAACGTTCAATATGAATATCATATTGTAATGCAAGCTATAATAAATTAAAGTGTATAGTGTATGACATGACTATTTATAGAAACTTCATAAATATATTATTTAACAATAGGTTTGTTCCAGCATATAATCAAATCAGTACTATAGTGATTTTATTGTATGTTGGAACAAACGTAATATTACATGTTCGCTTTGGTATCGAAAGATCAGTGGTTGAAATCCTATTTTGATAATTACGTAAGTAACCAAAAACATCAATGCAAGAGACACGGGCGCCGACTTTCAAAAATTTCCTTGGGGGCACAAGTTTTAATTAATAGCAAAATGAAACCATAAAATTAAGCACTAATGCATTACAAAAAAAAAAAAAAAAACTGGAAAGAGATGAAGAAAAAATAACTAGTTTTCAATGGAAATTATTTTAAATTTTATTATCTTCAATGTACAGAGTGTAAATCAAAAAGCCTATAACATGGGAAATCAGTTCTTCTTTCCGCAAACGTTATCAAATTATTTTATGCAAAAATACTTCAAATTAAAGTTATAGTGATCTAAATCATATAAAACGATTATTCTAGCTCGTTATGTAAGCGAATAAATTAATTATAAAGTTACTCTTTTAATGAGCTTTTTCTCTAGGTAGGCATGAATTATGACAAAAAGTAAACAATTGTGTCAGTTTTAAAACAGTTTATACTCGGTTCCATTTTAGCCATTCAGCATATGTGCTCACGTCAGCGCGTTTTAAGTAACCGAAATGGGTAAACTTGTCCAATTTTAGCCAATCAGAGAGGTCAAAACTATTCCATATTCTCTGCAATACTGAATGGCTTAAATGGAACAAGGTATATTTTTTGTGTTTTGTATTAGTTACTACTCTACTACTACTTTATTTTTTAAATATGAATTGACTGTTAAATGCAACAAAATTGTTTGTTTCTTATAAAACAATAACTTTATAATTGATTTTTCCCCTTACCTGAAGAACAAGAACAATCGTTTTACATTATTTACATACAGAATTTAAATCTCTATAATTTGTTTGCAGTATTTTTAAATAAAATAATTTGTTAACTTTTGCATAAAGAAAAACTGATTTCCCATGTTAAACGCTTATGTCCCGTTTTTTGAATTACACCCTGTAATTAATGGACACGTAGTTTGTGAGTGGCAGCCTATATATTGACGAAGTATTTTGACACGGTCAACATTTTTTTAAATTTAAAAATGACGGAACAAAATATTTATCTTAAATTTTATGTTAAAGATAGTGTAAAGTCCAGCCACATGGTGCAAATGTTGTAGAAGGCTTTTAGAGAGGTAGCTATGTCGAAATCAAGGGTTTATGAATACTATGAATAATACAAACGTTTCAAGAGTGCCATGAAGATGTGAAAGATGACAAGAGAACTTGGCTTCTTAGTTCAGCACAAATTGAATATATTGTGCTTAGTAAGCGCCAAATCACTTTAAAGGAGATTTTTGAGGAAGTTGTTGTTTCATGCGGCTCATGTCAAAATAATTTTGGGAAAATATCACGACAGTGCAACAGTTCACAGTTCATTAATAAATCGTATTTTTTTTTTTGCTAAAACAACACCATCTTGATGCTGCAGCCACCATATTTACCAGACATGATCCCTGTTCCCGAAGATAAATAGGATATTGAAAAGTCATTGTTTTGTGACCATAGGCAAAATCGCTGAAGAAGCTGAAAGCTGTACCACAATTCACAAAGTGTATTTCACAAATGTTTTGCAGTGTAGAAACATCGTTAGCATAATGGAGAAGGCGTTAAAGTGGACAATATTAATTTGATGAATATATATCGTTATTTTTATGAATTTAAGCATAAATGAAACCATTTTAAAATTATACAAATGTTGAGACTGTACGATGAAAAAATTCTCTGTTAAAATGCAAATAATGTTGATTCGGAAGCGGCTAATATTTATACGTCCACGATTTTCGAAGAATAATGAAGCTCATATTAAATAATAAAACGAAACTGGGAAAAAATATTTGCAAATCAATTTCCATTTACTATTCATATTGACTTTTTGAAATATTGCCGCTTTTAAAAATTGTATTTATTTAACCAGAAAATATCCCAATATTCCGCTAACAA
Source organism: Harpalus rubripes (assembly GCA_963082715.1). Classification (NCBI taxonomy): domain Eukaryota; kingdom Metazoa; phylum Arthropoda; class Insecta; order Coleoptera; family Carabidae; genus Harpalus; species Harpalus rubripes. Next base: position 20,686,071 of record OY720449.1, read on the forward strand.
TAAAATTGAACTGAGTGAACAGTTAGAATGAAAATATACCGTAAGAGCTAACATAGTATTTCAGCTGTAAAATAATCTGGTTCTCAGTTTCACGATCGATGTGGTTATGTTTTTCTCGTATCACTTTCAATGTTACAGGTTGGCCAGGTAACTGGAACTCAGGGACTAAATATACTGCATTACTTAATACCATTTTTTGTCGCAGTCTATTTTAATATCTGGTTTTAGAACAAAAAATTCGTCTCACTCCTACAAACAATTTAGATCGTACGTTGATTTAAGTTTTATTATTCCAGTTTAGTTGGGTTCCCTAGGTGGAGAAATGTTGAATTTAAAATTAAAAGTATTCTTGTTAGGTAACTGGTATTTACAGAAAGCATTAAAATTAAAGCATGATTTAAATTGTACCACGCCCAATCTGGTCTTAAAATAAAAAAAAAACCTTGTAAATGATTTTAACAAATAAACTGTATCATGTATCTCTCAAAATGTTTCAGTTTTTAGCTTGTTCTAATAATTTTTAAAAATCGTATCAAATATACATAAATGTAATTAAAACGAATAGGTTAGACTTGCATTGTCTTTTTATTTATTAAACTTTAAAGTACTTTTAAATATCAACAGTCGTCATCAGGTTATAAAAAATTAAATATATAAATAAGTATACATTATTTATATAAGTATTTAATATTTATTTTATATTTTATTCGTTTATAACCTGATGACGACTATTGATATTTAACAGCCGAAACGTCGTATTTTAAAGTTTGATAAATAAAAAGACAATGCAAGTTCAACCTGTTCTTTTTAATATTAATTTAACATTGTCTACCACCTTTAAACAAAAATACATAAATGTAGTTTGGTAGTTTTAATAAATTCTTAATAATATGTAAAAATGTTTGAATAAAATACTGCTCAAATTAGGTGTGAATCTTTATTTACGCTTAGCTAATTAGGATTCTCATTTATCTATTGTATGCAGACTATCCCAAAACGTACCGACAATATTTCAAAAATGAATTCCAGAACTTGTCGAAAAATGCATATACACATACAACCGTTAACGAGTTATTGGTTACTTCATAATTTATGTGGCTTAAATTTTAGATCAAGAAATTTTATGAAATAAATCTTTTTTTTAATACTTTTAACTCCCGCTCCCCTTAGTAACGGAGGTATAGAGATCGTGCTAAAAATCGCATATAAGGTCCCTAGAATCTGATTTTAATATTTGCACGATGATGTATGTGTGTATGTGTGTGTGAATCCTCCACTCTAACTCAAATACTATCATTCAGAAAATTTGAAATTTTGTATTTCGAATTTTTCTGTATTGGAAAAAGCTCATTAGATTTTGGTGAAAATCGGATAACCGGAAATGGCACTTTACTAGATACTCAAAATAGTTTTTCTTCGAAAAGTACCTTTAAATGTTATTTTTTCGAGATTAATGTTGCTCTAACCATTGAGCCACCGGAGCTATAATAAAATGAAAATGTTAAATACCGGGATAGAATAGAATTCACTAATCCAAAAATGAGGATTAGCTTAAATATTTTTGTGAAATGTTAATTTTTATTAATCTAAATACATACCTACATATTAACTTATGCTGGAAACTGTATTGAATTCCTTTTCTAATGTTCTATTTACTTTTTCCTTTTTAAAACGTTACTAATATTATTTTAAAATGATTAGTTCTTTGATAGTGACATTTATCTGTCAGTTACATACATTTGAATAACTGCGTTTTGTTTGTTTAAAGCGTAGAATCTGGGATTTAAATTATAGATAATTTTATAAATTTATCCATAAAATATATAGAAAAAGTATTAATGCAAATCTATGGAAAATTTAATAATCTTTAATTTTTATAACGATCCCTATACCTCCCTTACCAAGGGTAGCGGGAGGTAAAAAGGTAACAACGCCGCAAGCATTTTATGCTTATGTATGCTTATCACTGACAATCTCAATTAGAAGCCGGTCTATGAAGAGCTTGTCTCAACACTTAATAAATTATGTTTCCAAATTCGACACCTAAAAGAATATTTAAATTTAAACCAGTTATTAATGTTTTACTATGCTTGTCTGGAATCACGTTTGAGATATAGTATTTGTTTTTGGGGCTCTTCCAATATAAATCAACGTGTTTTCATAGCACAGAAAAGAGTTTTACGCACAATAGCGGGTGTTCCATCTTACACGTCGTATAAGACGTAATTAATTTACAAAAAACAAAAAGCTTTTCCCCTGATTAGTGACTTGCATAGCCACAATACTTGGAACAAAAACAATTTTTATGTACCTAATTCAAAATTAAATGTTGTGAAAAATTCTCCTTATAGAATGGGCTTACAAATATACAATAAAAAAAATCTGATGTGGCCAGCACATTACCTTCCGTCAGTTCTGCGTATTTTCTATAAATTCCATACAGAAAGTTTCATGTACCTAAGAGATTCTATATTTCCAGTAAAATTATAATATAAACATGTCAATTGCACTTGACACTGACATCTGTCAATCAGCATTTTCTTAATATAGTAGTGGCTTACATGAATATACCATAGCTAGCTGCTTTATGAAATTTAAATTCTTTACAATTTTTTAACTCTATATCCAATCAATATAAAGTATAAAATGTATCAAATCGTATAGAGAATAAAATATTTTTTAATATTCATAATAACAATAAATATGGAAAAATGATATTTAAGAGTGTTTTTCCAAAGAAAACTGTTAAAATCTTAAAATTAGGGTACTGCCGGTTGAGCAATTATAACCAAAATCTAATCATCTCTTCACATGGATGTAAAGAAAAGGAAAATGAAAGATTTATAATTTCTTAAATTGTAGTATTTGAGTTATCGGATCCGAAAAAATCGTCACACACACACATACACATATACATACATACGTATATACATAATCATCGTAAAAATAGTAAAATCTTATTCCAGGGACTCTAAAACGTGCTTATTCATCAAAAACTCACCACCGAATTTTTTGACCAAAGACAGTATCTTGTACCTTCCTTACCTAAAGGTGATGGAAGGTAAAAATAGTAAATATCTTAAGATTTTTAAAAAAGATTTAATATTTTTCTTAAAGCAACATTCATTTTACACTCTAAATGATTATTTTGCTTTGTAATAATTTTTTATATTGTTTTTGATGTTTTCTAAACACTGTATTTGTGTCTACAAAAATAAACATTATTAAAAAAAACGGGAGTTTTTTTATTCAACTTGTTCAAAATCAAAACAGGTTACAGAAAATTTATACTAATAAGCGATTAATAGGATAATTTCATAAAATTTCCCGAGTTATCCGCAAAAACCTTATTCCTTAGATACTTGGCATTTTTTTCATCTCTTACCAGTTTCTGTCTATAATGCTTATTAATGTTTTTATGACCTCAATTAATGGTATTCAAAATATATAGTAAATAGTACAAAAGGCTAAATTAAAAATTAAACCTTTCTATGCAATAATTTGCATTATAATTGTAGTAGCATTGTCGCGAATATTTTGCAACGGCCATTCATTTCAAACATACCGGCAATTAGGGTGACGAAATAAAAGTGTTTAATGAAACATTTTTCCATCAATAATTGAAATTATTGGCCATTTATGATTTATAGCTGTTCTGAAATTCAAGGTTACGTCAGTCACTTTTTGCAGAGATTTAATAGTTGTAACCCAGATCGGCGCCTATGAGAGAAAGATTTCAAGTCACATATCTGGCAAGGTTAAAGACGGGTTTTTGCAAGGGCCAATTAAAAATGAAATCGGTATTCGATTACAAACCTTCGGACAGACTTTTCCTGTAATTTGCGAAGAAGTGTTTTCGATTTTTCCATAAAATCTTTGTGGTTTTTGTTAATTAACCTTAACCTTTGGTGAATGTCAAAACACATTAAAATTTTGACATTTGGTTTGGAGGATTACATTCTTTGTCAGGGTGTGTATAACTGTATTTTATTCTGTTTGCTTTTTGTCGTATACTTTCATCATGTGAATGTGCAGTTTAATTGTACGATTTATGCTAATGCATTTATAAATAGCTTGTAAAAGTATTAATCACAAACACACATATTTACACTCATAAATATTGTATTGAAATATTTGCACTGCTTCCCACGCAAATAAAAATATGGTAATGTTCGAATCTCTGTCAAATAAAATTCATGACTCAATTAACAAAGTACCACTACGTTTAACTGTTAAATTACAATTCACTTCATTTTTATTTCATCCCTTTCAGTTACTTTAAATTAACTAAAGATTAGAGATTATGCTAGCACGTTGTAGATTTACAATTAAAGTAGACAATTTAAATAATTGAGTCCACTTTTCACAAACACCGAGAGATTCTGCTGACTTCTGATGTTCTACAGTTGGTCAATCCAGTGGCGGTGCGTCAGATGAGGCAAGTAAGGCCAAGCCTCACCTCTTAAATTCAATACATTTGTATTTTTTTTATTTATTAACATGTATTGAAGTAATATAAATCTATAATAGGTATACGAACTCACAAACAATTATTGCAGCTATAATATATCAAATAACCATTCAAATAGCTTTATTTTCACGCGAATTTACACAAAGAGCCCAAATTGTGCTGTCCTCATGGGGAATATGTAAGTGCGAGTGAGACGGATCGATTTTTCCTCTCTATGCCCTAGACTACTGCCGGTGAGCCAAGCGGTGACTTGGCCTCTCTCGCACGGCATGCGCTACAGCAGAAAATATTAGCTTCAAACAAATATCTTTATATTATTTTCAATTAGTAATTGTTAAAACGATTTAGTAATTACTATTTATTGTTACTATTGTTATTTTTTGTTTTCATAAATTTAAAACTATTATTTATTTCTATTTTAATTGTATTGTTACTTGTTACAGTTTTTTTATAATAAACATTTATAAATATAAATAATGTATAACTGTTAATATGTCATGAATTGTAGAATTGTACAAATACAAACAACCAAAAAGAGAAGATTTAACAATAATACGAACTATTTGCAACAATGGGAATAGTTTAACTCAACTGATATATTTTAAGAATAAAGTTAAATAATATATTATTACAATATGTAATTACTTTTACAACTAATATTTTCATTATTACTTCTTTTGAATTCCAAGCGTAAAATAGCAAAATAAAAGCATCGGAATAATTAGAATGTAATAATATAATATACGTGAGGATGAGAATTTCTCGGCCTCGGTTGAGTGGTGGGGAGAACACAGTGTGGCTGGGCTGCAAGCTGGCACGCTGCACTGTATAGCCTGCCATTCGTGTTTCGTTAGTCATCAGTCCGATTGTCTTTCGCTCTTCAACAGATGTGCAAGAACGCCGGATTGATTTAATGTACAAATTAATATTACCTATATTTTTATTTTCGTACATTTACAATAGGTAATATAATTGATTATTTAAGTAGCGTTCAAAAATGTTTGTACTTGAACGGAAAAAGATTTTTTTTTAATATTTGGCCTCCCCTCCCTAATTTCACGCATCGCCAATGGGTCAGTCTGTAATAACACTAACACATTCAGCATTATTAGACGTTTTTGTAAAGTCAGTCAGAACTATCCGACGGATCTGTTCGATGACGTCACAGATACTGATGTGCCATTTGAAAGTTTCATATTGAAAGTTGCAATTGCAAAATTTCAAAAATTAAAGTTTCAAACCAAGTTTCATGAAAGTTTCATAACACAACTCTCTGCAATAGACTTGCGCAGATGACATGCATGCGCCTGCACTTATATACATGCAAGTTATGTTTGGTTAATCTAAAACTTGCGAATTTTTCGAATATAAAATTCAGGATTCAGTACAATTTAAGTATGGAGAAAATTAAAGGCAGAATTCGGCGATATTTCAATGAAATAAATACAAAAGACAAGATACTTTCTATTTTAAATAGTTTAATACTTATTTTTTTAAATTATTTGTATTAATAAATTTATATTTTGTTTTGAAGCTTTTGTTTTTCTTATTTATTTAATAGTTAATCTGAGATCCAAATATTTCAAATTCAATTGACAAATGTTAAGTTTCTTGAAATTTAAATAAAACTTTCTTTAAAAGTTTCACTAAAATTTTTATATGAAACTTTCATTGAAATTCATAGTGAAACATTTTGTGAAACTTTCAATAAAATTTTCAGGGATATATCAGATCTATCCGATTATCGAAGCTTGTAGGAACGCGCCAGATCCGTATACAATTATGAGTTTAAATTTGAGGTTATAGAGGTTTAATTTGTTAAAATGGATAAGAAACTAACTTGTTTCTGTAGCCATACATAATTATACGATTCAAAATTTCAAAATAACTCATAAACGATTGACAGTGATAAAACAACACTAGTTAACTGCTCGCTAATCACAATTAATCATGAACAACTGAACTAGTTTGTTCATACTAACGGTCATTGTTTTTATAATCTATTTAGGATCTATATTTTGAATATAAATATAGCCTTGCGTTCTCATCAGGTCATGTACTATTCGTGACTGATCAACAAAATTAAATTTGTTTAATAAATAAATCTATATTTACGTAAATATTTGAAAATTTATTAATCAATGTTAACATGTTTCCAGGTTAAAATAGAATATTTATTTTTATTTATTTTATTATTATTCTCAGAACATTGTTTATTTATTGTTTGTTTACCGTCATTACATGTATATTTTCACGTACTGCAACCACAAATAGTAGGTCGTGCATTATTCATTACTAATTATCCAACTCATTCATATATCTAATATTAATATTAGTAATGTTTTTACTTCTCAGTTTCACTGCGGTTTCCTTCGGCGACCACAATAATATTTTTATTTTTATTTACCTTCTGTAGTTCACAAACCACAAGCCACAGTCTCAGTATTGTCAATACACGTGCATGTGGGGCAAACAAGGGGATCTAAATTTCATATTTCTCAACTCATGATGGGATTACTACTTCCGCGAGGTAGAAGAATTACTTGCGTATGCGAGAGCACGTAGTTCTTTCAGCGTTTATGAAGTAGTAAAATTAAACTGTTTGTTCTATATACTTTCTTCAAACAGAATAAATTTGTTTTATAACTATTTTGCACGAACGTAAAGACTTTTAAGTACTAGGTTTAATTTTAATATATAAATCTTTTGAAGTTGTATTTTACAATTAGGTACATTTTCCACGATTTTAAATACGTTTATAAATTTCTAGAAATATATTTACAGAGACTCAATGAGCCGATTTTACATTTATCAAAAAGTATTTTAAATGAATGTTTATGGAATATTTTCCATAGTACCTATATAAAAATAATTGTTGTTATTACATACAATAGGTCGTATTCGCAGCTAATAGGGAAACAGTTTGTCCATCACATATGTTATTTATATAAATAAAAGTAAGGCGATAGTTTGTCATATCAAGCTGTATGAACTACAGCTACTAGATAATACGTAGCTGACTCGTCCGCCATATTGGTGCCAAATTCAATGCAGTAAATTATGAAATAAAAATGCATTTCTTTTAAGTTTATGTACTAACTATTATTCATAATTAAATATAACTTCCATATTTGCCATTTTATATTTATTTAAAATAAGATTAGAGAAAAATATAAGAATTGCCTGTAAAAATTATAACCATTTCTTAAGTGATTTGCACAATTTGGAACAGAACATCCCGTTATTATGGATAATTTCTATGATTAATAATACTGTAACATTGATATTGAATGATTTAAGTGGCTCCACAATGGTGGACGAGTCAGCTGTAATTTATCTAGTACCTATAGTATGAACTTTGACTTCACATTCTATTTCAGATCAAGTGACATTTTGAAAATATTACACAAATTTCAATAATCTAATGGGTATTTCGTGATATTTTTAAATTTGACACTTTAAAGAATAATATTGTATAAGGGGGTAATATATGATTTGTATTAAACATTTTATAAAAAAAAAAAAAAAACTATAAATCTTAGAAGTTCAAATCAAAGTTTATTATATAAATAAACGTAGACGATAGTTTGTCACATGTTAAGTTGTATGAAGTGTTACATTCTGTTTCAGAGTATTTCAATAATTAGTTGTGAAATATCTGACGCGGATATTTTGCAATATTTGAAGAAATTAAAGAATAATATTTTTTGAAATTTAATATGTTCTTAGAAGAAATATAAAAATTCTTGTAACAGCCCAGAAAATATTTACGATGAGGGAAACATACGTAAATCTTAATATTCAAATAAATTATATGCATTAAATATATGATTCTCTCAGTTCCTAGGCAACAAAACCCTATTTTCTCAGCTCGTGGCAGTTGCTCAGTAACTGTCAATAAAATCATTAAAATTTGTTTTCTCCCTGCAACACTATGCAGAATAATGTCAATGGCGACGGAAATAGCATTTAGAATAATCATAAAATTATTTATTTTTTATTTTGGTGTCTATAAACGCACTGAAAACACGTCGTTAAGAAGGTCTATAAACGCACTATTTTTAGCGCTTGTCGTTCTCTAGAGATGGTATAACTGCTTTCAAAACTGACAGATGAATGTCATTAACCTCAAATTGCTGTCAATCAACAATGAATTTTCATCTGTGAAGTTAGCGGGAAGCTTTTTATTCGCATATTTCGTAGTACGAGTAAATTGATGCATATTTATTTATTTATTTATTTATTTATATATTTTAAAACAGAGGATCATAAAATTTCCGATTCAATAACTATAAAATGCCGTAGTATTTAATTATATTATAATCCACCGTAAACTGTAAAATTATAGCAGGTGTTGAATAATTGAATAAATGATACAAATTCATTATAAGTTATATAGGTTCACTTATGAAAAATGTAGACTAAACTCCTTATCGTTGAAAAATTCGCCTAAAAATTATAAACAAACGTAATTTCTATAACATTATACATAAAAGAGAATTTAAATAATTCATTTCATTATTTTTGTATATATTATACATATACTTTTTATTATACACAAATAAAGAGTATAACAGCCCGAATATTGCAGGCGTGTATTATGTGCGTTAAGTTTTTTTTTAAGATAAATTTTTAAAAACTATATCCGAAAACGGTCAAATTTTCGAGGATAAGGTTAATGTATTTTATATTAATAACCTTTTTGATATCAAAATTACATACTTATTGCTAAAATAGATAAACAATCTACCGATAATCTAGATTTGAAATTTTGGTGTCCGAAAATTAATTTAGGTAGCAAATAATAAATATTTGGAGATCAACTCAATATAACTTGATACTTGTTTTATAATAGCTGGTTTATGATGGATTTAATTTACAAATTTAGATTTACGAATTTATATTTATAAATATAAATTGTACATATCTGGTTTTACTGGTTCATGATGAATTTAAAAAAATTATGATTTAGAATTTACATTTAAAATATCACCATATTTTATATTATATATGTAAATTTGTGGATTCCGAAAATATAGATATAATATTAATATTATCTGTAGAACAATACAAATTGGTTATGATAAGAGTGATAAATATCATATAACTGTCATCCCATTTGTGTCACACCACGTGACACAATATAAGTTGATTGGCCATATTTCATATCTTTAAATTCACTATAAACCAACAAGTAAATCGTAAATTTCAAATCTAAATTTGTAAATCTAAATTTATAAATTAAATCCATCATAAACCAGCCATAACCTTTAATTTAATTTAGAATTTATATCTTTTACGAGTATGAATGACTTTTTACAGTGTAAAAAAGTTAAACGTCCACTTGTTGCCCACTTAATTACGAAAAAACAATCTATTGTGCGCGTAGAGTTTATCTTCAAAAACTTTTGACTTGGTTCGCGGAATTTCACTTTAAAGCTAACTAAAATAAAATAAAAAGGACGTAGCTTTTATGCGGAAACCTACTTCTTTTTTCAATGAAACATGAGTAAATAGATTTCAGCAAGTGTAAATTAAAAACAGGTAAAATGGAACAAGAAATTGGCTGTGATTCAAAATAAACAACAAGGTATTAATATGCAAATTTATCATAACTTTATTGACACAGAAATAAGTGAAAAGATGTTTTTAATGTCATACAAGGAATTTATTTTATGATAGGTACTTATTACATTATATAACTAGAAATCAAGATAATATGTAAAATTCATAAGGATAGATTACATTTTATTACAAAATAAATTACTCATATATAAATTATTATAATCAGATAGAATGTAGTTACGATTTAACGTAGAAAACAGGAGAAAAACTGAAAGTAATCATAGAGAAAATGTTAACGTATACGTAAGTGCCATTTTCTACAATCTATTAGCCAAAATTGATGCTATTGCTTTGTCTTTCAGAAAATAATATAAAATTTAAGTACTTTGTAAATAATATGAACTGACAGGTTGAACTATAAAAGAAAGGATAAGTAAAATTATCATTCAAACAGGTTTAATATTTGCCTCATACATCGTAAAAGATCAAAGTAATTTCATGTCGCAGTATATCCTACATATTTTTTTTATTTAAATATAAATTCTTTTATGTATCATCATCAGGGATTCTGAAACTGCCGTGTTCGAAGTCCATCTAAGATGTTTGCAAATACCTATCGAGTATCAATGAAAAAGAACCATACACTGCAAAGTTTTACGGTAGAAATTGAGTTTCTGAATTTTCCTTTGAGTTGATTTAGCGTAGGAAGGTGGAAAGATGATAAGAAAAAGGTAGGAAATTTTGGTAGGGCAGATGCAAGTCACTTACAGGCACCTGTGTTTCACTGTAGGTATGTTAGGTAAGAAATGTGAAATTTTTGTTATTCTATTGCCGACAGTCGCCATAACAACACTTGAAACTCAGGTTTGTATTTTTAATTGTATAAAATTTCTTATATTTTTAACTCCATCTTCGTTTAGTGCGATACAAAATAACATACATGTAAATTGAATGAAAATTTAATAAATAACTCTTTTGTTCATAGTTATTTATTAGACACAGCAATACTAATTATGCCTTGTCTGCTACAAGAAGATCGAAGGAAACTGAATAAATATTCCTCCAAGACCTACAAAAATTGGAGCAATAGCTAGTAACGTGAACTTTTTTTGAATTGTCCATCGACTGCCTCTACAAAGGATTAATAATTTATTGTTATTTCCGTAAATAATTAAATAAAAAGATTGGCTCCAGATATATTAACGAAAAACAACCCCTACCCCACTCCTGTGACGTCGGAGCACATACATTACGTTATTTATAGCCAATAGCAAACTTTTTATGTTATTTATATAAATAAAAATAGGCGATAGTTTGTCACATAAAAGCGAAAAAGAGAAACATGATTATAAACAAAAATAAAACCAAAACAATGATCATCTCAAGGAATAAACAACAAAACAACATCATAGAATACAAATAGAAGAAATAACTTTAGAACAAGTAAGTTCCTTTAAGTATCTAGGGTCATACATACAAGAAAATGGCAGGCTAGACGCAGAAATTAATAATAGAATTTCTGCTGGCACGAAACTATTTTATGCAATAAAAAATGCGTTCCTAGATAAAAGAGAAATTACGGAAAATACAAAAATGTCAATATACCGTTCAGTGTTTGTCCCAACAATAACGTATATCAGTGAATCCTGATGCTTAACCCCAGGAAATGCAAGCAAGTTACAGACACTAGAAATAAACTATCTGAGAAAAGTAGCACAGATAACTAGATTAGATAGAATTAGAAACCAGACAATCAGAGAGAGTCTTAAATTTACAGCACTCGCAAATATAATAACGCAGTCTCAAATGAAATGGTTAGGACATCTCACCCGCATGGAAGAAGGGAGAATTGTGAAAACGGTGTACGAAAGCCAGAAAATAGGGACAAGAAATATAGGAAGGCCTAGAAAAGGATGGCAAAATGATGTACAGGAAAAGTTAGAGAAGAAAGGTATAACATGGAAAGAAGCCAACGAAATATCGCTAAACAAGACGGCATGGAAATCTCTATGGCAAAATCTCGACGCTTAACAGCAAAAGAGATAACCGACGAAGAAGAAGTTTGTCATTAAACTCTATGTGCTATGACGTCACATTCTGTGACAGATCACGTGGCTTTTTCAAAATATTACACAAACTCAATAATAAATTGTAAAATATATAATGGATATTTCCTGATATTTTCAAATTTTGTGCTCTTTAAAGAATAATATCTTTATAAATTTAACACTTAGAAGTCATAAAAATTCTTGCAAGAACCTTCAATTCTTTTGACTAATATTGATTTTGTGTGTTATGGTTTATATTCATGTGGCCGAGTGCATTAAAAAACTGGTTGGTGGTACACCATGTACCCGTGATATGTAACAAGTCATAATGATATATAGTGTTTTTAAAGCTGTCACAAATATAAGGGTATATAATATTAACCAAAATGAAACTTTTTGATAACCTTTCAGAGGTCATGTACATTTGTTAAAAAAAATAATCAATCGTAAGTTAAATGTGGTGGCGATCAAATATTTAATTTTCAAATAACTTCGAAATTATTAAAAATCGAGAAAAATAGACATAGACAAAATTTTGTTCGATTACTATATTTCTCAGTTTTTCTTCGATTTTTCGTTATTCTCGAAAACCGTTAAAGATCAGATCTATGATTATTAAGCTTTTTTACACATTTTGATCAGTACTACTCGTATATATTCTTAAAATTTGTGACACAGGCTTAGAAACATCTTGTATTTATGTATTTTATTTATAGCAGAATTGTTCTGAAGATCTGATATTGTGCTACATATCTAGGTATCAAATAATATAGGCCATAGTATTTATTTGTCTGGCTAAATTTGAACTCTCCTTGTACGAGTACCTATTTATTTTCATCTTGACCCAAATTACATTGTTCTATTTCTTGATATCTACTGAAATATGCAGCGTATTTGGTATCTACAAGTTGTGTTCAGGTCCAACAAGACCAGTTCTATTGTTATTGATTACCACTACATCTCCAATCGAGCTGTTATAGAACAATTCACTGTCCAGAATCTCGGACTAGTGTTTTACTCTGAATAATTCGCGCCGTGTTACGGTCGGTGAAATCTGTTAGCACTATTGTATTTGCATTCAATTAGACCGTCTCCAAGTGGGCAGAGCTTGATAGCTTGCATAATTAAGACGACTCAGGGTATGAACATCGGGTAGTTGTTCAATGGAGGACTATAACATCCACTAAGTAATTAACGTACGATGAAAATAAATAGTAATTCATTAGAACAATGTTTCCCAAACTTTTTACTCTTGCGACTCCCTTCAGATTTCAAATATTCCCCCCTACACATTTACAAGCTCAAATCAAGGATATTAATATATACACTGGATTGCTAATTTGTATGTTGTGCACGTAGTCACCTGTGAAGCAAGAAACTGGAAGGCAGCCATTTGCAAAAAAAGCAAAATACGCACCAAATTTAAAATTACCTATAGAAACAAATTATAAATGGGATGAATTAACAGATTTTTTTGTAATTATTGCGTATATTTTAAAAATTATAATTATTTTAATAATATAATATACTATACATGTATTACATATATAGCAAATTCACAATAAAATAGGACTATAAATTTAAAAATCATATTTGCTTATTGAACAGATGCCTTTTGCATATGTGGTGGAAAGTTTGGAAATACAGAAGGTGCTGAGACTGGTTTTAATCTTTTTATATATTTTCCAGGCCTTTTCAAATAATCAATGTCAAGAAAATGATCACAGCAAATTTTTGATGCTTTTGTAGGTGTGAAATCTTTTTGTTTATAACATCTATCTACAATCGTAATATACCACTATTATTTAAAGGAAATCTGTAAATATTTAAAAGAAATATTTAAAACAAAATTATGAATAATATATATACAGTGTTGTGACAGATCAATTTATAAAGGATCTAGACCAAAATCAAGATTTTTACAATTAATATGTTCTAGATCAGATCATAGGTCAATTTCTGCGATTGGATCTTTTCTTTCAGATCAGATCAGGAATTTGGGATCTGTTTTTCTTAGATCTTAAAAAAATCAGTAACGATTTTCAAATGCTTTTTATTTCTTATTAATTAAAAAGGAATACAAACAGTAAATTAATTACAAATAATATTCTTAGCCGTATGCCTTCCACATGAGAAGAAAATTAGATACATAGTTACTTAGTTTTATTAATGCTGAATTAACGAAACAAAAATAATAATTTTAAACATTAGAATTGTGTAAATGTAAGAAATTAAGAAATGGGCAGACAATCATTATATGTCATTGATTTTTTTAAGTGAGTTAAATAAATTTCAACCTCCTTGAATTTAATTTGTTCTTGGATTTTTTGGTTTCATATTTTTGTATTTGTTTTCTCATTTGACAAGGCTTAAACTATAATATAAAAAAATAATTTTCGTCTTCTCCAATTTTATCCAAATTTCCCTTATATTCCCTTATATTTGATCTTTTTTAAGATCATAGATTGTATAGTTCTTAGATCTGAATACATAAAAGGATCTAGATCAGATCAAAAATCATACTAAATGAACTAGATCAGTGATTTAGATCAAATGATCCAGATCAGTCACAACACTTCATACATATGAACAATAATACTTACTTGAGGGTTATCCTTGCTATGTCTATTTGTGCACCGAAAAGCAATACAAGAAGACGGTATATTGCCTTTTATTATGGAAATATGTCACTTCAAGTATTTATTCATTAAAAACACAACACAAACACCACTTTATTCAAGAAAACTACCATACAATGCAATAATAAACCAACGAAAGTTTGACGTTTTGCCTTTTCTGCAAATGGCGCCGTACCCCCACCTCTTGCCTCACTTTTTAAACGTATGTCAGCTATCCAGTGTTTTATTATAACATCCTTGGCCCAAACTTATAAAACCTACACAAATGGTTAGAAATTTCTACAAAATTCTTTCAGCTACTTTAAATATAGACTTAAAACTGTGGGCAACGTGACGGGTGATACTTGTTCGACTGGCATTTTGGGTTGTCTTCTAGTCCAGACTTATCTTTTTCCGAAGCCCTTTACTTTTGGCATAATGAAAAATAACTTCGTAAAAACCCAGTGCGTACAGTAAAACCTACCTGACAAGACATGGGACAATACTCACAGAAAAATTTTCAGGGATACAATGCATAATAGAATTAAAGCTGGTGTTACTAATAAAGGCGATGTAACCCAATATTAAATGGCGGAATATTTGAATAACATATTCAGTTTTTGTAAGTTTAAAATCTATATTTTAAACTAGTCGAAAGAAATTTATAGAAGTTTATCAGCACCATTTGTTGAAAATGTAAACCGGCCAAATAATGATGGGTTTGGACTCATATTGTTTTATTGAGGAAGCTCTTAAAAAACTTAGGATTTATGAATGGTATTGTAACGTTTTTTATTTATTTGGATGAAGTGTAAATATTAGAAAATTATTAGTAATTAAAATAAGTGTTTATTAAACTATAATGGAAATGACAAATGACTATTACTAATATTAAACAATTATTAAAAAAACTAATTAAGACTAAAACTATAATTAACTAGATAACATAACACTATTTATTTATTTATTTATTTATTTATTTATTTATTTATTTATTTATTTATTTATTTATTTATTTATTTATTTATTTATTTATTTATTTATTTATTTATTTATTTATTTATTTATTTATTTATTTATTTATTTATTTATTTATTTATTTATTTATTTATTTATTTATTTATTTATTTATTTATTTATTTATTTATTTATTTATTTATTTATTTATTTATTTATTTATTTATTTATTTATTTATTTATTTATTTATTTATTTATTTATTTATTTATTTATTTATTTATTTATTTATTTATTTATTTATTTATTTATTTATTTATTTATTTATTTATTTATTTATTTATTTATTTATTTATTTATTTATTTATTTATTTATTTATTTATTTATTTATTTATTTATTTATTTATTTATTTATTTATTTATTTATTTATTTATTTATTTATTTATTTATTTATTTATTTATTTATTTATTTATTTATTTATTTATTTATTTATTTATTTATTTATTTATTTATTTATTTATTTATTTATTTATTTATTTATTTATTTATTTATTTATTTATTTATTTATTTATTTATTTATTTATTTATTTATTTATTTATTTATTTATTTATTTATTTATTTATTTATTTATTTATTTATTTATTTATTTATTTATTTATTTATTTATTTATTTATTTATTTATTTATTTATTTATTTATTTATTTATTTATTTATTTATTTATTTATTTATTTATTTATTTATTTATTTATTTATTTATTTATTTATTTATTTATTTATTTATTTATTTATTTATTTATTTATTTATTTATTTATTTATTTATTTATTTATTTATTTATTTATTTATTTATTTATTTATTTATTTATTTATTTATTTATTTATTTATTTATTTATTTATTTATTTATTTATTTATTTATTTATTTATTTATTTAATTTATTTATTTATTTATTTATTTATTTATTTATTTATTTATTTATTTATTTATTTATTTATTTATTTATTTATTTATTTATTTATTTAATTTATTTAATTTATTTATTTATTTATTTATTTATTTATTTATTTATTTATTTATTTATTTATTTATTTATTTATTTATTTATTTATTTATTTATTTATTTATTTATTTATTTATTTATTTATTTATTTATTTATTTATTTATTTATTTATTTATTTATTTATTTATTTATTTATTTATTTATTTATTTATTTATTTATTTATTTATTTATTTATTTATTTATTTATTTATTTATTTATTTATTTATTTATTTATTTATTTATTTATTTATTTATTTATTTATTTATTTATTTATTTATTTATTTATTTATTTATTTATTTATTTATTTATTTATTTATTTATTTATTTATTTAACAATTAACACGACTATTTATTTATACGATCTTACTAATTTATTTATTTCGACTATTTATGTCAGTTTATTTATTTAACCAATTAACTGTCCGCTTACCGACCTCCACAGCGTCTATTTACTCAACTGATTCAACAGTGTCTGTATAATCAACTGTTCGGACAGAAGTCACACTTTTCACCTCACTATCTGTCTATTTATGTAACTCTCTCTCTTCCGCAGACTCAGTATCACCGACTGCCACAATTCAACATCACTGCCGAGTATCCACTTCCACTTGCCCCGTATACCTAGCTTCCCAATACTCTTCAATACTACAGAGTATTCACATTCACAGCTATCCCAGTTAACCAGTAACTTCCCGAGTCCTCCAGTCGACACTATATGGTATACACTCATCACGATACTGCTGTGCTTCACTAACACTCTATGTGAATGTCTCTATATGTCTCTCCATGTAACTAACTCTCGAGCATAGCTGCGTCCCTTTTATACAGCTGCCATTAACTTCCAGAGAGCTCCAGAATGTTCGATTGCATAATAACAATGAACACAAAAGGTTCAGGCGACCGGAAGTAACACGTCGCGGCTTGTTTGTTTATATAGCCCGGCTGCTAGCGCAATTGCGTCATTGCTATACTTAGACGCTTGTTCAGCGTATCAGCTGTGCTCACATGTTACAGTATAAACATATTCAAAGGGGTCGTGAAGACTTGGAAGATAACAAGAGAGCTGGGAGTTCTAGTACAACAACCATCGATGAAAATGTGACAAAAATTGCACATGATTCTTCTTTATAAAAATTGAAATTAAATATATTATCACGGCATATTACCCATTGCCGGGTGTGCCAATCTGCGTTTTACACAGATTTCGGTAATGATGATGACAAATTTGTCCGTGCAGGCGTTTACCAGACGTCATATTTTTATGAATCTTCGTATAATAAATAACACTGCAAATTTTTAAACGGAATGTTTGAAAATATTTTAAAATTGAAGCGTGTCGAATTTTGGTTCAGTAAATAAAGATTGTAGAAGATTATCAGTCCAACTTTCAGGTGTTCATACAATAATGTATCTATCATCTATCATAGAGGACTATTCATCACTTTAAATAAAGTGATAGTGTAACTTTATCTCTCACTAAATGTCAGTCCATTAGTGTAGCAGTGAATATGTCTTTTAGTGTAAAATTGTGTAATTTCAACATTTGTAAAAATCGACATGACATAAGCATAGTTTCGGAATGAACTAGTTACATAAGTCGCGAACACACATTTTCACACTTTGTTATTTCTCTAGTAGGTATACACGTAGAACACCACGCAAAATATCCCGTAATAAAAATTCGTTCAGCCAAAATATTAAAAAAATTAAATTAAATATTTGAAGCTACAATTATTGTGATACAAATATTTAATTGGGTCAAATTAGGTTAATGGTATGTATATCTGGATAATTGTGTTTACAACATTAATGTGTTGTTTATCCTGCAGCGTTTTCGAAGGCGATTTGCCCTGGAACAATTTATGTAGGGTAGAGTAACATGTTGAGAATAATATTTGCAACAACATGCATTAAAATACAAGATAAAATACAGTATGTTCCAGCTTTTGTGAAATTAATTGATGTTATTTATAGAACAAATACAATAAAGATACTGGTCAAAATATTTTCATATACGAGTATATTACTAAATAATATTTTTAAATTATTTTATTTTACATATAAATAAAGAGCAATTCTTACTTTCAAAATCTGTAATGAAAATAAAATAATAGTTACTTGATTACAAAACTTTAATGTAGTCGTAAATTTTTAATCTTTACAAATGTAAAACAATATTTATGAAAGTGTTTAAGAGAGGAAAATAATGTAAAATGTAAAACCACAAAAGATTCTTACTGCTAGATTTCCTGTAATTAGAAATCAGTTCTTAATGTTTTCTATCATATTGTTATTTCTATCTTTTCTGATTTCCTTGTTGTTATTACTTCTCTTTTTCAATTTGCGTACAAGTAAGAAATACTGGTATATTATTTTTCCTACTTGCTTAAAATTGGCCACTCACTCTACTACTTCAGGTCTTAGGAAGGCCATTTAAATTTGAACCTCCATTTATACTGCCGAAATCATTAAAGTATATGTATGTAAACAATTTATGGAAGAATTATTGAGTATGAAATATATAACCTAAAGTTAGTGATACCACATTTTTATTTGTTAAAGAGAGGCCAAAATTAATGTTAAACTTACGAGGGTAAGGTGAAAAGTTCTCGGCCTAATATAGAGTAGGCTTTGATATTGTAACGTGGAACGCCCGCTGTCGCCGCCGCTATAAGCGAGTGTCTATTTATAGCGGCGACGTAATCGCGCTAGCAGCCGGGCGATATAAACAAACTGGTCGCGACGTGTTTAATTACTTGCGATCGCCTGAACCTTTTGTGTTCATTGTTATTATGCGGTCGAACATTCTAGGGCTTTTCTAGAAGATAATGGCAGCTGTATAAAAGGGACGTAGCTATGCTCGGGAGTTAGTTACATACATAGTGGCATAGTTAGCTACATACAGAGTCATATAGATATAGACATGGAGTGTTAGAGAGTAAAGTGTTAGTGAGAAGCATTATTGTGACACAAATATATAATTGGGTATGCAGTTGGAGTGGAGTAGATACTCGGGAAGTTACTTGTATATTGGGATAGCTGTGGATGTGAATACTCGGTAGTGTTGACGAGTATTAGGAAGCTATTGTGTACAAGGACAGTAACGGCGAGTCGGAAAGTTACTGGTATACTCGGCAGTGGTGTTGAAGAATGATGGCATACGGATAGTTGATGATATTGAGCCTGTGGAAGTTAGACAGAGAGTTACATAAATAGACAGATAGTGTTGTGAAACAGGTGACTTCTGTTCGGTAGGCGGACAGTTGAACGTGATATAAGTATATAGTGATATAAATATAGTGACATAAATATCGCGTGAACAATCTACAAGAGTCTGCAACAGACCGGCAGTCTAAGATTGGAACGCGTAGTGAAATAAATAATGTGTAATATCGTGGAAATAAATATTAGTCTTAATTCGTTAAATAAATAGTGTTAGTGTTATCTAGTTAATTATAGTCTTAATTAGTTTTTAATAATTATCTAATACTAGTAATAGTAACTCTCATTATAGTTTAATAAACATTTAATTTTAATTAATAATTATTGTCTAATATTTACACTTCACCCAGGTAAATAAAAATGTTACAATATCAATGAAATATTTTGTTCTGATGTTGTTTCAAGTGTCACAATACCTAATGTCAATTTTCAACTTGATCTACAAAATAGTTTTTTCTTCAAGCGTATTATAATATGAATATTATGCTACTGTACACACGCTATAGAAGATATCCATTGTCTTACTAGTACAAAAATGTTGATATTGTTGTACTAGTAAAAAAATGTTAGCTTCTTAGTTCACCGCTGGCGGTGGCAGTCACCACAGGAACACAGATCATATTGAAAATTGTTATTTGAGAGTTGCATCGTTTGTGTTTTGTAGTGTACACAGCCAGCTTTGGCTGAAATTGCAAATTGTACAAATAAAAAAATTCCAAAAAAATGTCAAAAAATTATTTGAAACACTTGAAGAAAAAATAGTATATGTTATTCGGAGTAGAACGCCCTTTTTGTGTTTTACCCAGCTTGCCAGGCCTCGGCTAGCGCCTCGGCCGCAATAGCTGGTTTCAACACAAAAAGACCGCTTTCTACTCCTTATAATATAATATACTATTTTTATACGACTTTTTGAAGTTGATGTGTTTTATTGCAATGAATAAATTGGAATACCTCGCCGTCAGAAATTCTTCGTTTTGGAAGGGTATATCGCCAACGGAAGTTCATTCAAAGTTGGTGAAGACTTATAAGAAGTCTGTTCCGTCAACCAAAAACTGCAACTATAGATACATGAAATCATCGAGAAGATGTTCAATATGGTGTTGGACGATCGGCGATTAAAAGTGTTTGAGATTGCTGAGGCGGTAGTTATTGCAGAAAACAAGGTACGGTACATTTTACATCAAGAGTTAAATATGAAAGAGCTTTGTGCAAGATGGATGCCGCACTTGTTAAATGCTGACCCAAAAGCAAATGCGAAAACTAAATTCCAAACAATGTTTATATCGTTTTAAGAAGATCTAACTGATTTTGTGCGCCGATTTATGGCTATGGATTAGACGTGGGTCCACCACTATACACCAGAAAAAAAAATAGCAATCAAGGCAGTAGCTGGAAGCCGGTGGTTCTGCACCAAAAAAGGCGAAGTCAGTTTCATCTGCCGGCATGATCATGGCTTATGTTTTCTGGAGTACAAAAGGGATTTTTTTATTGATCACCTTGAAGAGGGCAAAACAATAACTGATAAGTACTACGCATGTCTTCTGGACCAACAAGATAAAAAAATCATGAAAAGAGGCCTGGAGGATCTTTCACCAGGACAATGAACCTGCTTACAAAGATGATTTAGCAAGGGGAAAACTGAGGAATTTGAAGTACGAATTGTTGTAAATTCCATCCTATTCACCAGATTTGGTTCCCTCTGGCTTCCACCTATTCCGAAATTTAAAAAAATGCGTAGAAAGCGTTTTGACTCAAATAAAGAAGTGGCAGTAGTCGTAGATGGGTATTTTGCATGCCTTTCGGAATCGCACTTCAGGGATGGAATCCATTTATTGAAAAAACGTTGCACAAAGTGAATTGAGCTTCAGCCTTTCAATGCCAGGCCAAGAACTTTTCACCTTGCCCTCGTACAATCTATTTTTTTAAATGAATCACTTAATTCTTATCGATATAAATCACTACACTTTTAACGCAGTGCGGCAACCGTTTCCTTGCCAAGTAAAATCGTCCAGACTATACAAGATTTTTAAGACCTCGGCTAAATGAAAGTTTTGCCGGTAAATATAAAATTTCTCCCGGGCGATAGCAGGGTAGATCGCTGGAAAGAAATAAAGCAAAGTTATCTGTTGCTTAGTCAATTCACAAGTATGTATTTTAGATAGTTGAAAATGCCATTCATAAATGTAAGTGGATAATATTAGTACTGATAAACAAAAGTATTATATATTTTGTATAGTACAGGGAGGGTGTAAGTCGAAATGTTGAATATATGCGTTTACGCAAGCGGTACCTAATTATTATATGCAAAAATACTTCCAATAAAAGTTATAGAGATTTAAATACTGTACCCAAATCATGCGAAACGATTATTTTAGCTCTTCGTATAAACGTAAAAATTAATTATAAATTTACAGTTTTTCTAATCTTTTTTTATAGGCAGCCATGGATTTATGATTAAAAATAAACAAATGCGTTGTTTTTAACTATCAATTAGAACTAAATTTGATTACAGTAGTAAATTAACACAAAACACAAAAAAGTAAATTGTTTTAGTTCTAAATGACAGTTAAAAACAATATATTTTTTGTCATAAATC
The DNA here is from genome assembly GCA_963082715.1 of Harpalus rubripes. NCBI lineage: Eukaryota > Metazoa > Arthropoda > Insecta > Coleoptera > Carabidae > Harpalus > Harpalus rubripes. The sequence continues at coordinate 20,708,597 of OY720449.1, forward strand.
CATGGTTGCTTAGACAAAAAGCTCATAAAAACTGTAATTTTATAATTAATTTATACCTTTATATGAAGAGCTAAAATAATCGTTTCACATGATTTGGCTGCAATACTCTATAACTTTTATTTGGTGTTTTTTTTTTAAAATAAAATAATTAAATAACGTTTGCAGAAAAATTGATTTCCCATGTTAAACGCCTTTGTTTCACTTTTCGATTTACACCCTGTACAATAATTGTCTTTTTCTATTTCGGTGTTTTTATGAGTCTATAAACGCACTGAAAGTGCGCCGTTAAGATTATATATACGCACTGTTTTTGGCGCTTTTCGTAATCTAAAGACTAAAGATGGTATGACTGCTTTCAAAACAGAAATGAATGACAATATAACCTCAAATTTCTGTCAGTTAAGCATGAATTTTCATCTGTGAAGTTAAATTTTTTAGGGGGAAGCGCTACCAACATAACTGATAAAAAAACAAAGTCAATTTTCGACAAGTCGCATTTTTTAATATCTAATAAAATTATAAAATTACTTCAATAGAAAAAATAGTCAGTATAAAAAGCATGTTGCATAAGGCCTGTTATCGCACTCGTCCTTTGCAAAAAATGGACTCGTACGACGTTAACAGATTGCCTTATGATTATGAAACTTGTTTTTCAATGTACTATTCTTCTATGACGTGTATCTAAGTATATTATAGAATTTGGGGTCATAACTTTTGTCTACTTACTAAATTTAGCTGGGCTTAGATGGCTAATCAAAATAAATGAATATCATTAAAATTAAAATGAAGGCATACAAAATAGGGTTGTTGCAAGAATTTTTATATGACTTCTAAGTATTAAATATTAAAAGATATTGTTCTTTAAAGAGCCTCAAATTTGAAAATATCACGAAATATCCATTAGATATTTTACAATTAATTACTGAAATTTGTGTAATATTTTGAAAAAGTCACGTGATCTGAAACAGTGTGACGTCAGAGCACATACAGTTTAACATGACAAACTATCGCCTACTTTTATTTATATAAATAACAAACTGTTTTCCTATTGGCTATGAATAACGTACTGTATGTGCTCCGACGTCACAGGAGTGCGGGGCTCATTATATAAATTAATTTTATACTGAGGTCAACAATCTTCAACTTTGATTTGGAACAAATACCCCCAAGATATTTCAGAACATCCCCTAAACGCCTTTGTAAATGATTGCTCGGTTGTACGTAAATCATTCAGGGCAGGTTAAATAATGAACATGCCGTCTTTGACAGCAGACGTGAGTGTTGCTCTTTTGTTGAATATATTATGCGACTGACAAACTGCTCTAAACTGTTCTTGTTACGTGCGAATATGTTGTTTTGTTGTGGAGAGTTTACACTTCGCTCTAATTGTTGTTCACGAGATTTACACAAAATTTATACGCACCAAACACGCGAGAACTTTTTGTCGTTTTGTTCAGTTGGGAGCTTGTTCATAGTTATTTTCGTCGAGAAAAATCAATTGTGAAGATATAAATAATAACGCTTTCCGCATTTAGAAAAGGAGTATACTTAAAACACAAATTTTTGAAGAACTTTTAAAAAATTTGTAAATAGTCTAACAAAACAGTATTTTGGACCTTTTTGATGGTTATATAATTATTTAAGTAGGTATTAAGAGCAGTAAGTGCTTCCTACTTGTTGAGGATGATTTTGGAATGACTGCAATGCTTATTACGTTTTTTGTACGAAAAAAAGATCTTTAAATAGCCGCAAATTTGAAAATATCACGAAATATCCATTAGATATTTTATGAAACAGAATGTGAAGTCAAAATTCATACAGCTTAACATGTGACATACTGCGGCCTACGTTTATTTATATAAATATTATAAATAACGTAGGGGATGGAGAAACTGTTTTTCCAAAGGGTATGAATGACGAGATGTACTTTGACAACACAGGAGTGGTGGATTTTTTTTCATTTCTATTTCTGGCGTCAATCTTTTTATTTATTTATTTACGAAAATAATAACAAATTATTATATGTATTTTTCTTGTTAGTTCGAAAAATATTGCATAAACATCATTTAAAAAACTTTTAGAAAATGTGAAAGCAGCTTGTTAAAAAAAATGTTATGAATTATAATTCAACAGTTTGTTGTTACTAAGTTATGAATGACATTACTTATTCAGAAACCAATATAATGGGTGCAGAAAAGATAACATTTAAAAATAATATAATTTTTTTATAGTATTTTTAATTTACTTTGTAAATATAATTTCATGGTCAAGGTCATCTAAAAGAAATGGTTTTGTTTATTTATTTGTCTTTTTTTTCCATTTCGTAACTGATATTGCAATTGTAAATCCTTCAGCATAAGTTAATTGTTTGTTTAGTTATATTTTCAGTAATTCCCAACATAAATTATTAAAATAGTAACACAGGTACTAAATTATGTTCCCTTCAAAATTTTTTGCGCGATGTAATAAAATATTATCTTTTGATAACCATTCATTTAAATACCACGTATATGTTTTTGTGATTTATTGTATTAAAGTTACTTAGAACATTATATAATATTTTTTTGGGTGTATATCTGTAACAAATGTTTTTGTCATGAAAGCTTGCTAGCACTTTGATAATTTATTTATGCCATTATTGTCAGCGATGTTTTATTTTACCGTGTTCTTTTATTTTGTGCTAAATTACCTCTGTTGATTAAATGCAAATAAAACGTTGCACAATTTTCGGCATTTAAACTATTTATTGGAAAGTTAATACTAAAATATCTATTTATCTTTATTTTTTTAGTAAATGTAGCGATAGTAAAAGTATAGCCGTATCTAATGAAAATGTCTTTCTAAACCATTTGTTTAGCAATCGATATATTTCTTTATGTAGTGCTGGAACTAATTTTGCTTTTAACCAATTTTTTTTACAAAGAATAAAGATTATATTTTACAATATGTTTTGCTCATGCATTGTTATTATCATTAATTTCTTATTTTATTTCGTTTTTTTTTCAGAGGTATAATAGCAAAAATCATAACTCTGTAAAACAAAAAGGAAATTTACTATATATTTATTTACGGAGTCATAAAAAATATCAACTGAACCTAAAACAAATCATTAAACCTATTTATAAAAAAATCTGATGTGGCCAGCACAATTCCTTCCGTCAGTTCTATGTATTTTGTACAAATTCCATACAGAAAGTTTCTTGGAAATGATTCTATATTTGCAGTAAAATTATAACACAAACGTACTATGTCAATTATTGCACTTGTCATTGAGATTTGTCTACCAGAATTTTCTTAATTATAGTAGCTATTTCCATAGTTATTGCATAACTGGCTGCTTTATCAAATTTAATTTCTTTAATTTTTTTTGACTCAATAGTATATATTAGGTTTGTTCGTTCCGCTACCCTGCGTCTACCGCAAACCGCGGCGGTGAAATTTACTGTTCTTTTCGATTCGCGGTTCACTGTAAAGTCACTAGATTATGTTCGTACTAGTGATGGGTTAATTCCCGACATTGAATGTTGAGAAAAAATTCCCGAGAATTCCCAGGGAAATTTCCAAGAATTATTTTTTGATAATTTCCCAAGTAATTTCAAATATTTCGTAGCACCACAATATTTGTTGACGGAGTAAGACGAGGAGTAAGAGTAGGTAACAGGCAGGCATAAGTCACAAACATGCAAAGCAAACTAACAGGCGCCAAGGTATAATATCTAAAATAAAATTTCAAAAAAAAGAATCCGGGAAAAAAGTCAAGTTATTTTTCCCTGCAAATCGTAGTTGCAGGAATTTCCGGGAATTTTCCTTGCGGGAATTTTTTAGTAGCACATCACTAGTTCGTACCGTTTTTCTAGTAACTTGCAGTAAAACGCAGCGGCAGCTGGCGGTGATAATTTTTACAGTGATTCATGACTCGGTAGTAAAAAAATAATCGGCAGTTATGTTCGAGTCTACATATGAAGTGCCAGTATGACAGTGCTTGACAAATAAATATCAGGAAAAAATTGTTATTTCTCAAGAAGTATGCTATGTAATGTTTCAGTTTTAGAAATTGAAATACATTTGTAAAATATATAAATGTCAATGTTACATGAATTATAATTTGTAATAAGGTAAATTTAAATGATAACAATAGTAAACAATTAAAATAATGGAAAATGGAATAATATATTTTTACTGAGTATCCATTATAATATAGTCTGAAGTATTTTCGAAAATAATTTAACACAAACGGATCGAACAGAAAAATTATTTTTAGTAACTTAAATTATTACCGCGGCTATTGGCAGTGAATAGCAAAACGCAGCGATAATTACCGCCGCGTTTTGCGGTAAAACATAGTATAGCGGAACGGACAAACCTATTGTATAGAGAATATAATTCATTAGTCACATGACATTTTTTTTCCAATAAACATGCAGCATCTCCCTAGTTACATGTCTATCACAGTGATGATAAAAGACAAAGAAATTATAATCATATTTGTATTCGTTCCTAAGGAATTTGTTTGTTTTCTTTATTTACAACATTAACATTTAATTTTGAGTATAAAATGTGCGATAATCGTTGGGTTGATGAAAATAATAAGGCAATTGTAAAATTAACCATATTGTAATACAATATACGAAAAGTTAGGTTAGCAGCTCGTGATATGATTAATAATCGAAGATACTCGTATTGCTCGTGAAACCGAAGCAGCACAAAATCTGCAACTCGGTTTCACTGGAAAATAACATCGATGATGATCATATCACTTGCTATATTACGTATGAGAATAAAATATTCTGTAATATTTATAATAACATTAAATGCGAAAAAATGATATTTTATAGGGTTTCTCAATAAAAACTGTTAAAAGCTTCAAATGAGAGTACTGTAACGTTTTCATTTATTTGGGTAAAGTGTAAATATTAGACAATTATTATTAATTAAAATAAAAGTTTATTATAATGATAAATAGATATTAAATATAATTAAAAGATGATACATATAACAAACACTATGATTAAACAAATATTAAAAAAGAATATTAGACACTTAAACACTAAGATTATTTATTTAAACAATATATAGCTCACTTATTTATTTATACAACTATATTTATTTATGTTTACCACTTGTCGACTATCTGTTTATATCACCAACAATTTAACACGGGACGCTTATTTATTTCAGACTGTCTAATGCCTTCGCTAACAGTGCTTATATACTCTGGCATTTGTATTCGAGAAAAGTCTAGAACACTATTCCAAATGAACTCAAACACAATAGATTGCATCAACCGAGTAATTAAGCAGGTTCGGACAAGTCTGTTGCGTCACCGCTAAAAATAGTCACTCGCTCGTCGCTGCGACGCGGCTGCGACAGCGGCGGCAACAGTGGCGGCGACGGCGGGCGCTGCACATTACAGTACTTTCAGTCGACCAATTATAACCAAAATTTAGTTATCTCTTCATATGGATGTAAAGGAGAGGAATCCGAAAGAATTATAAATTTTCGTCACATATGATATAATAATGTGGGTGTGTGTTCAGGTAATATGAAATACAGGGTGAGTCTGGGAAGACGCCCTTGCCTTTAACTTTTTTATTATAAGTAATAGAAAAAAATGGCTCATATAAAAGTTTTATTATTTTACATATACTATTTGATGGCACATGTAGACATTTTTTATAAAGTCAGATTTATAAGATACGACTATCAACTTTTATTTTTCAAATGGTAACCTATAATTATTTTAATAAAATAGAAACCGCCATTATTTTCTCTTTTCAACGTTTTGTTATTTTTTATTAATGTATTTGAAAAATTTCGAGAAAAATGAGATAATTTAGAAATATTAGAAATAATTTTTAAACAAATATTATAAGTGGCTATGTGAAAATAAACAAAACATAACAGTGCTATACAACTTAGCAAACTAAAACAACAAATTTAGTAACAAAAACAACTTAAAACCGCTCCCGGTAAATTCTTTTTGCTCTTCTTATGATTCCAGTCGATTCACCAATTATTAGAATCATATCAATTAATTCGTTTTTCGTAAACATTTCAAAATGTTTTTTTTTTGTTTACAAAATAAGTAAAATTAAGTAACAAACAAATGTATACTTTTTGACATTAATTTAATTGTTTTACATTGTTACGTTTTGTTTATTTTCACATAGCCACCTATAATATTTGTTTAAAAAATATTTCTAATATTTCTAAATAATCTCATTTTTCTCGAAATTTTTTAAATACATTAATAAAAAATCTGATGTGGCCAGCACATTACCTTCCGTCAGTTCTATGTATTTTGTACAAATTTCATACAGAAAGTTCCTTGCTAAATATTATATTTCTTGTATTTTACCTTCCGGCAGTTGCATGTATTTTATGCAAATTCCATACAGAAAATTATTATTTTGTGACGTTTTCTATATACAGTGTAATGTATCTGCAGAAATAAAAGATTTATTATTATTATTATTATTATTATTATTTCTTGTAAATTACCTTAAAGCAGTTGTATGTATTTTATACCAATTACATACAGAAAGCAAAAGATCCTATGTTTCCAGTAATATTATAAGACACACACTATGTCAATTTCACTTGACACTGACATCTTTCAATAAAAATTTTCTTAATATAGTAGCTGTTTTCATAGCTATGGCTACTTTATGAAATTTAATTTCTTTATAATTTTTTAACTCTATATCCATTTAATATTAAGTATAAAATGCAGTCAAATCGTATAAAGAATAAAATATTCTTTAATATTTATAACATTAAATGTGAAAAAATGACATTTAACATAGTTTTTTCAAGAAAAACTGTTAAAATCTTCAAATGAGGGTACTTCCGGTTGACCAACTATAACCAAAATCTAATCAGCTCTTCATATGGATGCAACGAAGTTGAATACGAAAGAATTATAATTTTTGAAATTGTAGTATTAGAGTTATCGCAGACGAAAATTTTGTTACATACACACACACACACGGACACACATACATAGACACACACACACACACATACAGACATCATCGTAAAAATAGTAAAATCGTATTCTAGGGACCTTAAAACGTGCTTATTCATTAAAAACTCACCACCGAATTTTTTGACCAAAGACAATACCTTCCTTACCTAAAGGTGACGGAAGGTAAAAATCTGATGTGTCCAGCACATTACCTTCCGTCATTTCTATGTATTTTGTATAAATGTCATACAGAAAGTTCCTTGCAAAAGATTCTATTTCTTGTACATTACCTTAAGGCAGCAAAAGCAAAGGGTCCTATATTTCCAGTAAAATTATAATACTGTCAACTGCACTTGACATTGACACCTTTCAATCAGAATTTTCTTAATACATCAGCTGTTTCCAGAGTTATAGCATAGCTAGCTAATATATGATATTTAATTTCTTTATAATTTTTTAACTCTATATCCATTTAATATGAAATATAAAATGCATTCAAATCGCATAGAGAATAAAATATTCTTTAATATTTATAATAACATCAAATGTGAAAAAATGATATTTAACATCGTTTTTTCAAGGAAAACTGTTAAAATCTTCAAATGAGGATACTTCCGGTTGACCAATTCTAACCAAAATCTAATCAGCTCTTCACATGGATGTAACGAAGAGGAATACGAAAGAATTATAATTTTTTAAATTGTAGTATGGAAGTTATCGCAGACGAAAATTTTATTACACACACACACACACACACACACACACACACACACACACACACACACACACACACACACACACACACACACACACACACACACACACACACACACACACACATACAGACATCATCGTAAAAATAGTAAAATCGTGTTCTAGGGACCCTAAAACGTGCTTATTCATCAAAAACTCACCACCGAATTTTTTGACCAAAGACAATACCTTCCTTACCTAAAGGTGACGGAAGGTAAAAATAATACATCGTTGAAAAGAGAAAAAAATGGCGGTTTCTATTTTATTAAAATAATTATAGGTTGCCATTTGAAAAATAAAAGTTGATAGTCGTATCTTGTAAACCTGACTTTATAAAAAATATCTACATCTGCCATCAAATAGTGTGTGTAAAATAATAAAAGTTTTGTATGAGCCATTTTTTTCTATTACTTATAATAAAAAAATTAAAGGGGAGGGGGGCGTCTTCCCAGACTCACCCTGTATTTATATTGTATTGTCACGACTCCGTAGGTATTCAAAAATAATATATGTTGAGTGCATCAACACAATTTATTCTGATAATACTGAACACAAGAGTGATATTCGTTATAAATATATAATGAATAAATATGATGACAAATAAAATAAAAATTTTGACGTACATATGTTGTTAATTAAAACACAGTCGCCAAAGTAGGGTAGACATCAAATAAAATGGAATGAGAAGTATGTAAGAAAAGAAAAGACAGAGGGTAGTAGCGTGTCCATGCTTAATAATTATTGACATCATATTAGGAATGCATTTTTGAAAACATCGAAGAAAAATATGACGATCTTTTTTTAAGTGTAAAATTTAAAAAATCCTTAAATATGGTACTAGCTTTTAAAATAAAAGTTGAATGGACACTGCACCTATCCTATAGCTTCTTCAAAGAATTAATAATTTATGGAAGATTCCAATTAATTCTTTCGATTAAATAATAATAAGTTAGTTAATAAGCACAAGTTTAGCTTGAAACATTGTGTAAAAAGTATGGAGATACCAACGATCAGTAAGAAAAGAAAAAAATATAAATATTGATGTAATTTAAATAAATATTTATTTAATCTAAAAATGAACATGTAAAATAAACACAAGATAATTCACAAATCATTCTGTGGGTCAATTTTTTGCGTATTAGCTCTCAACAATATAAAGAACAATTTCCCTTTCAAAACAGTAATCTTGTCCAGCCTTGACCTTACCAATTTGAAAACAAGTTTCAGATTTAGAAATAAAACAAAAAATATTTGAAACAGCTTGACAAAAAAACCGCACAACACTCACATTCCATAATATTAAACTGTTCTTTGTCGTTTGTTTTTTGATGTGCAGTTAAAATAAAACAGAGTTGGTAACATCATTAGCTGGATGCAAGATGCAAACCCCTGTTTGATGCTTGGTTGCTATGGTAACCAAACCAAACCGGTTGCCATGCGTATGTGGGCCGAAGTGTGATTGTTTGTTTGTGTTCGTGGAGTATTTGTTTACAACATTATACGTGTGTGAGTGAATGGTCACTTTGCATGGCTGCATCACGTGGACAGTAACGTATAACCTAGCTGTGAAAGTACTTACGATTTTACTTAACACTAAATTCTTGTACATTCTTTTCTTCATAAGATGTTAAGTTATGTATCTTTATAGTATGTGAAGACAATTTGCACATTTTGTGGGATGGGTACACAATAAAACAATTATAAAACATTAAAATTTTTACTTAGGGCTTACACTTAGGGATAGTCTACAAGTCAACACAAACAATACATAAGTGATGCAAATTGTCAATAAGGTTCTCCATTATAATATATTAATAAAATGAAAGCGATCTGTACCTCTACAAAGTTTTTCTAATATTCTATTATGACATAATAATTGTTATGCTAGGGGCGTTTATTAAAATTATTTTTATACTAATGAATGTATGATGACGCACCATAAGGCATAATTTACATTAGCGATACAATTACGATACGATGTCGATACAATACGTCTTGCTACAATGTAGGTATTTTAGTGGGCCCATTTACATCTACGTTCTCGGTATGGTGACGGTACGATAATGAAACTTTGACGATATATTGATGTTCACAATATTAGCGATAAGACAACCATACAGTATCGTTTTGTTTCTATTAAAAAAATATTATATCATCATGATTTTATGCTAACTATTGAGATATATCGTGTTGCACAGTCCCTCTTAATAAATAAATAAATTAAAGAATACTTTTTTAACTACTACTTTTTGAATGTAAAATTACCCAATCACTATTTTTATCTGCAAATTTACGAAAAGAAATTTTTATATAATGTACCTATACCTAGACATTTTTTCTGATTCGATGTCAACCTTTAGATATAAGATATTAGAATATTTTACAAATCATTGTTAATTAATTAAAATTTGATCCTACTCATTACTGTTTATGTACCATTGTATATATAATGTAAATAGTACTCTGTAATTGGGAACATTTGTTCCTGTTGAGTACTCATAATAAATACATATAGCCCACAACAATGAAAGAAAACAATTTAATTAAAACGTAAAAATGTTACAAAAAGTTGCGACTGTTACTTAACTTGGCTAGACAAACAACATAAAAACTTCCCTTCATATATTAGCGTGAGTTCCGTTAAATGGAATTATATTGTTAATTTCAAAGAAATTTTTCTAATATCAATTGTGACGAAGAAGAATATATTAAAATGTTCGAATTCTAAAAATATATATAAATAAAATAAATAAATATAAATATTATCATCATGGCTTATTACCTATTGCTGGGTGTGCTAATCTGCTCTGTAGCACAGATTTCTGTAATGATGAAATATTTGTACCATGCGGGCGCTCACCAGGCCTCACCTCACGGGCACTCATTTCTGGCGTAGAGAGTACACCACAGGAGTCAATTTTGTGCCATTTAAAATTCTAAATAATTGGCGTCGGTCGGGATCGAACCCAGTTCCCCAGATACGCGACCTGACACTCAGGCACGCGGCCCCATAAAAATATAGTAGTAGGTTAAAAAATCAAGTAGACAAAAAAAAGATTGAGAAAAAAACGGAGATTGATTTCGTAAAATGTCAATTTTTATAAAATGTAATATAGATTAATTAAATAAAAAATTTATGATTTACATATGTGTATGTTCTCATTATTCTACAAATATAAATAAGTACTTATAGATTTACGTAATAGTACGATGTTGCATTTGTACAGGGATTTAAAAGTTTTGATTGTTTTTGTTGTTCACTGTTTTGCAAATGTTTATTGATGTGTAAACCACGTTCAATTTTAAATGATCAATCGACACTATTAAAGTCATTTAATAGCATCTTACATCCGAGGTGGAATATATTTCATAATGAAACTCCCACCGAGGTAAATATACTATTTGTGAAGACGTATGAAAATTTCGTTACTCTCTAGATACAAATGGGTTACACTAAAAAGAAAAAATAATGATTTTTCTTTCATAAATGAAAAATTTACCTAATATTTTGCATATACAGGGTTTAACTAAACCTGTGTAACAAAATTTAAGGGTATATAGTACTGACCAAAATAAATATAAAAAACTTAATCAACATGGGTCCGATCTTCAATAGTTTCCGAGGTATAAGGCAGTGAAATGAGTTTTAACCTGGTTTACCACTGCTATCTTGAAAACTATACGAGCTACGATTTCGATTAAATGGGACTTTTTGTTTACCATTCAGAAGTCATCTTAGAATGCTTTTGTTTATCAAAAAAATCAAATAATTGCACTAAGTTAAATGTTGTGGCGACCTTGGCCAATATATGTTTCAAATAACTTCGTATCTATTAGAAATTGAGAAAAGTGTTTTATATAAAATTTTATTGCTTTATTATATTCTATTTACTGACAGACAAAATTTTATTCGATTACTATCTTTGTCTGTTTTTCTTGGTTTTTTCATTTTTCTCGGAGACAGTTGAAGATCGGACCCATGTTGATTAAGCTTTTTTTACTCATTTTGGTCAGTACACAAATACACGATAGTATGACACACCTGTACTGTACATGAATCAGATTTATCACTTTTCTAACATAAACTTATATAATCAACATTTTGAAAGTAGCGTCAATATCCTTACAAGTTGTTTTTTTTTTTTACAAAAGGAAGAACAAATAACGAAATATGCTAAATAAAAATTATAAATAAATACAATTTATTTTTGATTTGGATATTACAATAGTTGTACAATATTGTTCTGTGCAGTCTTGCGAGAACAACTCGTTGAGAAGTAAAAATAAAATTTTTGTTCGTATTCTTATGGCTCAAGATGTAAGGGAATGATGGTATAAGGCCATAAATACTCCAAAAGTTTTGAAGATTACGTTTGCCTATGTGATGACATAAACGTCAAATTTAGTTCCATTTTTACTCGGTAGGAGTCACTACGGTCGCAAAATTATGACGTCATTCGAAATTTTGTATAAACTTAAAAACAATTAATTCTGTAAAACTAGAAACTTATGTGACAAAATATATATTTTCGTAAGTAGTTTTAAGTGTACTTTCAGAAAAAAAAGAATAAATTGAAAAATATGGTATGATCCCATTGAGATTATAATTACACACATTTTAGTCACTCGCAGAAATTAGACCACGACGAGTAAACTGCAGTTCAGGATAAAATACTTCTTAACTCATTTGTGCCATAAATAATTATTGTACACGTGTAAAATAAATAAATAAAGATATAACGGAACTCACTGTTAATAATTTTAACACCACAATTAGTTGACTTATGTGAATATAAAATTACATTATTTCACAACAAAGTAAAGTGTAATAAATCATAAATTCATTACTACTACAAAACATTCATAATAAGAATACACAAACAATGCTTCGTTAACATTCGTACAGCTGTTTATACAAGTTTTTCTATTTCATCCACCGGGAAACAAACATTTGCGATAAATAGACGTATTATCGAAAAATTGTGACATTGAAAACCGCTACATTGACATCCTCCCACCAATGTGTCCGTTATAGAGACATCTAAATTTGTGTAATGCAATAATTTTATTGCTTTATGCTAAATGAAATGTATTATCCATAAAAAAGCTACTTAAATACGGTCACCAAGACAATTGTAATGATTGAAATTCCCATTCCCCATTTTCATGACTTTCTAAAGAAATTAAATTTTTTTCGTAACATAGTTTTGTATATTACGAGTATGGTTAGTTAAAAAAAATGTTTGTTTATTTTTTACTCGATCGGTTTTTTAAATGTTTACCGGTTTCAGGATATTAAACCCTTATTAACATATACAAAAGTAGGCTGGTAATTAAATAACTGTATCTGTATGGTAATATTGGCTCGTACCATGATCACGGTTTCAACTAAAAAGCTGTTTTGAGAAACGTCAAATTTCATTGTTTAATAATAATAATAAATAATATAAAATTTATCAAAATATGATTTTAAAGCAGAATATAGTTTGTATTTAAACAAATATTTTTAAAAAAATTGTTCTTTAAACATAAGGGAGAAATTAAATACTTATTGAAATTTGAATTTGACATTTTTTAAAACAGTGTTTTAGTTAAAACCGTGATCGTGGTACGGGCCATTGTTACCATACTGACTTGTCAACAACAGTCTACAAAATGAAAATAAAATCAAATGAAATTATAATGCTCTTCATTAATACGTTCGTATATCGGTCTTAACACAGTTTACTTTATTCAAAAATAAAAAACAGGAGGAATAAATCACATATAATTTGAATATTTGTCATATTGACATAAATGTCAAAATAATTATTCTGTTTATCATGGCATTCTGAAGGTAGCATTAATGAGAGAATTAAAAAATAATCTTTATTTTCTGCAACCGAGAAACTATTGAACAAACCACGGTTATTACGAATCATAACAAGCCTTAGATGTCGTCAAACCAACATCTGCGGCAGTTATGATAGTCATAACAATCCTAGGTATGTTAACAGCTATTACCAAGACAGTAAGGTTTATTTACAAATTACGGATCGGTAAGTGATCTAACTTGCTGATCAGGAGGCGGGAAGTAAATAAAAACAACGATCAAAGCTTTCTTTCAAAATGACAATATGTCAAAATAATTTTCAAATCTTATTTATTTTAATTTTGGAAGTCGGTCGTGCATAAATGTAATAAGCGGTATTAGATGTATTGGAGATCGAGACGAACCGGTAAAAGAGCACTTGCTGACCTTAATACTTATACATATAACTTTACTGTATTTCACATAAGAATAGACTTGGTGGCACTGCTGCTACAAACATAAAACTTATGAATTAGTTTTATTTCGTGTATGACATACTTGACAGCTCGAAACGTCAACATTTCGTCATTTTTAATTATTTAGTAAATAAAGAGTTACTTAATAGTACCTTAAAACACAAGTATCATAAGGCAATCTGTTAACGTACAAGTCCAAGTTGGAAAACGAGCCGCTAGGCGAGTTTTACAAAGGACGAGTGCGTCAACAGATTGCCTTATGATACATGTTTTTTATACTATTTTTTCTATTGAGGTAATTATACAATTATATGTTTTAAAAAAGGACTTGTCAAAATATGAGTTGGTGTTTTTTATTAATTGGTTGGTAGCGCCCCCCCCCCCCCCGCTAACAATTGAAATTTCACATTTTGACAGTTTGTGTATTTTGTTTGATTGTTTACATTAAAACATTGTATCAAGCATTATACAACTATGAAAGAGGAAAACCAATACATACAATGAACTCCACAGATTTATTAATGAACCATCCTGATTTGACATATCGCTGGTTCGTGTTGGTTTTTATCATAAATAACTTGAATATGGGATTGAAGGACGTTACGTGGACCATCAAGCATTATTATTGAAAAACAACATATAAATAAAAAAATAAAAAAAACTTTTTAAATAATGAAATACTTTAAAGAATAATTTACTGATCTACACTTTTACTCTCCCTCCACCATTCCACACATTCACTGCTCAGGTGCAGAGATAACGACAGCAGTTGTTCGTACAGAAATTGAGTAGACAATGTCAACATTTTCAAGTAACGTGCATCATACATTTCATAACCTGCCTGGAATAACTTACATTCAACTCAAAATTGTATTACCATAAATTTAAATTGTAATAAATAAAACTTACCGTTTTAATTATTTTGACAAAGTAAACCTGAACGCATTAGTTCTTGTTTCATAATTTTTTAGTTAAAATTTTAACTTCATAGGTTCTTCTTCTTCCTTAAATAACACAGGTATAGCTATATACATAATATATATATATATTAGAAGTAATATTTCAACACAAACAACTTACCATTTTGAGGTTATCTGTCAGTTATGAAAGCATGACTACCACCTCTAGAACATAAAAGACGCCAAAAAGAGTACGTTTATAGATCTTCTAAACATCGTGTTTTCAGTGATAAACAGTGCTTTTATAGACTCATAATAACACCGAAATAGAAAAAGTTATTAAATAAATAATATACCTGCTTTACATATTACTATTGTAAACTTGGTTTGCGATTATATCAATCAGAAAGCTGGAATCGTAAGCTAAATCTTAGTGTTAAGTCTATTCTTATCTGAAATACAGTATAAGGTATATGTCTCACGCAGAAGAGCAACAACACAAAATATGTATATTTTCCATGACAATTATTGAATTTCTATGCCTTTCTTTTACTGTCAGACTGTAAATTTACCCGATTGAAAAAAAAGGGAAATACTTTCCTCTATATTAAGTTCATCAACCTCTGAAGATGCCTAACAAAATATTGGGCAAAACACGGTTTTTCGGCGCTGCGACTAGTTGATATGGAGCTATAATCCACTGAACATTTTCTAACTAGGTATATGCAAACCACTGTACGAGTTTATTTTCCATTTCACCTACATTGTTTTCTTTTTATTCAACTTAATAAAATTGTAGAATAATTGAGCTATATTCTCAGCTAATGTATTATTTATTTTCATATTTGAGTGCCTTTGAAATATTGAAAGCTACCAAGCAAAGTTAAGATACAAAATCAGGAATATATATATTTTTTTTTTCGTTTATAAAATACAAATTTTTGTTCTACTTAGTCAATATTCGTCTGCGTTCAATCTCATCATGAATTTTAATTTTGCTTGTTTACATAACTTGATTATAGGACAATAGACGCACCTAGTTTTTGGCAATTCGACTTGCATATTGCATTATTAACGACCCGTTGCAATAAGAAGCGTATTTAAATTAGGAGAAAACAAAGTTTTATTGGTCTTTATATTTATTTAATTGTTAGAAAATTTGTTTAAATTTTTCTCCTGCTGTGAATGTGTGAAATTGTATACATATTAATAAATAAATAAATATGTAAATAACAGCAGGATATCTTTTACAACTTTACATAATTTTATGTAAGTACAAAGACAAATATGGATAAATAAAAATTTGCCTGCATATTTCTTAAGTCTGTTTTACAGAATCATAAATTTATACGCATTTCTACAACTTTATACGTAGCTATATAATCATGTAATTTTCACCGATTATAAAGTTTATAATTACGTAGGATATATGGCTTTTTATTACATTGGAAAAGTCATAAATTAAAGATTTTTTTATGTCAGTTGGTATTAATTTTAGTGATTTATATTGTTAAACATCTGATGTGGCCAACATAATACCTCCCGCCATTTAATTATTAATTTAAATAATGGGTTTTTCAATTAGAACATTTTTTTTTCAATAGGGTAGTATTTGGTTAAGATGACAGATATGTCATTCAGTTTGTGGTTATGTTTACAGTGGAAGGTCAAGGATATTAACATACACTGGATTTCTAACTTGTATGTTGTGCACATAGTCGCCTGTGAGGCAAGAAACTGGAAGGAGGCCATTTGCAGAAACGCCAAAATACGCGCCAAATTTAAAATTACATATAGGACGCGAGCAGACACGTGACTCGAGCGACCTTGACGTGCTTGGAATCAGCTGATTTGTGTGCGCATGTCATTTTGACAAAAACAATGTCACGTTGACAGTACCAATGTTTTGACTCATTTTGATTTTGAACTGCTTAATGTTATTATTTTACAATTTTCAGGCAGTAAAACATATGAAATTAAAAATAATAACATTTTAGCAGTTAAAAATCAAAATAAATCAAAACATTGGTCTTGTCAATTATAAATGGGATGAATTGACAGATTTTAAAAAAATTTATTGTGTATATTTTAAAAATTATAGTTATTTTAATAATATAATATACATTTATTACATGTATAGCAAATCCACAATAAAATAGGACTATGAATTTAAAAATAATATTTGCTTATTAAATAGATGCCTTTTTTATATGTGGCGGAAAATTTGGAAATACAGAAGATGCTGAGTCTGGTTTTAATCTTCTTATATATGTTCCAGGCCTTTTCAAATAATCAGTTTCAAGAAAATGATCACTGCAAATTTTTGATGCTTTTGTGGGTGTAAAATCTTTTCTTTTTATGGCATCTAAATACAATCGTAATATACCAATATTATTTATAGGAAATCTGTAATATATTTAAAACAATAAAAGCACTACAAGAAGAAGGCATATTGCCCTTTATTATGGAAATATCTCACTTAAAGTATTTATTCACTAAAAACACAACACACACAACACAAACACCACTTCATTCAAGAAAACTACCATATAATGCAATAATAGACCAACGAAAGTTTGACGTTTTGCTTTTTCTGCAAATGGCGCCGTACCCCCACAACTTGCCTCACTTGTTAAACGTATGTCAGCTATCCAGTGTTTTATTAGAACATCCTTGTAGAAGGTCAACAATTTAATAAAATGAATTCAATTTCGCTCGGAAATCGCAGAAAATAATTCAAATCCATTATGAAAATGGTCGATCTGTGAAAAGCACATTTAGTAAAATCGTGGATATTTTCGGTCGTTATAATTGTCCATCAGAGCTTGCAATTAAGAATTTAGTGAAAAAAAATTGAGTCATCTGGGTTAGTACACAACTTAACACCAAAATGTACTCGTACGGTCGTTCGCAAGAAAATATTGCTGCTGTGAGCGATAGTGTTGAGGGGGACCCAAATTTATCAATTCTACGACGTTCTCAACAATTTCGCAAGGATGAGACTCTAAAGCCTGATAAAGTATAGTTGGTGCAAGAATTTAAGCCACTAGATCATGATTAACATCGTCAACTTGCTGATTTCATTATTGAACAAGGTCCTGGATTTTCAGACGAAATCATCTTTTCTGACCAAGCTCATTTTCATTTGAATCGCTACGTTAATAAACACAACTACCGCATCTAGACTTCTGAAAATCCAAGGGCAGTTGTTGAACAACTGTTTGGTGTGCTTTTTGGGCTGGCAGTGCCATCGGATCGTATTTTATTGAAAATTTTGTCAAAAGAATCCACGTCTGCCAACAAAATTTATCGGATATTGTTTTTCATTCATATATTGTAGAGTCTCTCAATTAAAATATTCCGAACTTTCATCCAAAATGTGTGTTTTTTACAATTTAAAATTGAAAAACTCGTTTACATATTCACTTACGCTGGAAACTGTATTATGTTTCATTCCATATAACTATGGTTCTATTTACTATTTTCTTTTTAAAACGTTACTATTATTAATTTGAAATAATTAGTTCTTTGACAGTGACATTTATCTGTCAGTTACATGCATTTGAAATATGAATATGAACTGTGTAACCAAGGAGTTGTGTTTGTTTAAAGCATAGGCTCTGGGGTTTAAATTATAGATATTTTTATAAATTTATCCATAAAATATATCGAAAAAATATTAATGCAAACATGTAAAAAATTTAATATTCTTTAATTTTTATAATAATATAAATCTTGAAAAAATAACATTTAAAAGTATTTTTCGTAAAAAAAAAACTATTTTGAGCTTCAAGTAAAGTGCCATTTGCGGTTATCTGATTTACGCCAAAATCTAATGGCTTCTTTCTATATTAGAATTAGGTGGAAGTACAAGGTTTCAAACTTTTCTGAATGATAGTATTTGAGTTAGAGCGGAGGATCCACACATACATACACAAGACATCATCATCAAATATGTTAAAATTGGATTGTAGGGACCTTAAAACGTGGTCATTTACCAAAATCTCTCTCGGCCATTTTTCAGATGCTGCCCAGTTTCCAGTTAGTAACCACAGTCGCGTTTCGCAAGTCATGGAGCTCATCAGTGTGATGTAAGTGCCGCCTCTTTGCGTAATAGCGTAATGACTAACTGCGGAACTGAGCTCAGCATGAGATATAGGTAACAACATGTAGAGTCATCTACCGGAGAACGCTGTAAAAGGCAGAAATATTTATTTAAAAAATTCTACAGTCTATATACAAAGTAGCCTTTTGCGCTTCCTTTTGTCAACGCAAAATGTCACTTTGCCGCTCATGCGCGACAAAGTAGAAAAACGCTCGCTCTCCAAATTTCTAACTATACAATGTTGAGAAATGTTACTTTTCTACATTCTTAATGGAAACGTTTAGTCAGGAACTAATGGCACTGTAGTTACACATTTGTCATCTTCCTAAGTCAATCTGATATATAACATAACCAAACAAGATGCCGCGCTTTTGTAAAAATAAAATAGGGCATTCATTTACAAAAACGAAAGTAGAAAATGCTTAGATTAGTTTGAAGCAATAGCTCAAGAAGAATGGAAAATAACGATAAATTAAAAATAAATATAAAATAAATTGAACAGTTGTGCTGCCACCTGCAATGATTATTAAGCTTATATTAGCACTTTGCGCAACATGTGTCATAAAGTTTTCGGAAAAAAATGACTGGACGATACTGTATTTTAAAGAAAGTATATTGAACTAGCTTATTACTAAAATAATTAACAAAGTTTAAGCTTAACATTCGTAGAGTTATTATAGTAGCACGTTTTCTTCTTTACGACGAAGTTTAGTTTTGAGTTGCCTCATGAGCAGTGTCGGACTGGGACATATTTCTGAGTGTGGCGATTTGGATTACAGGGCCCCCTATTCTGAGCTATTCAAAATATTACTAATGAAATAAAGATGGTTGTGAAAGAAAGTTTTTTTAAATACATTAATGAATGTAAACATTAAGTAAATATACAGGCTGAACCCAAGAATCCGTCATCTCAACCAATATAAGAGTTATGATGTCGGGTAAAATAATTAAGTTACCCCATCAGAAGACCATTTTAATGGTGTATCGTTATTTGAGAAAAAATACATAGATATAAACGAAAACGGTCAATTTTAAAATGGTTTATTTTTGAGAATAACTATAAAAAAATTTAAAGTATTTTATTTATTACCAAAGATAGAATTAGCAGTAATCTAATATAAAAATCGTGTCACAAACACGTATATTTTGGCCGAGATTTGGCACATAGATTAAATAACGCATATGCGAAGTATGCATTACGAAGTTAATGAATTTAAATATTCAAATTATAAATACCTTTATTGTTATAATCATTTTTGGAACATTTTCTTTGTTGTAATCAAATCATATTAATAGTGAATGATGAATACTATTAAAGATAACTAGAGATGTGCCGATTATGACTTTGGCCGACTAGCCGATTAGTCGGTTGTAAAGAGGCCGACTAATCGGCCGACTAGACGGCCAAGCCGATCAGGGTTTCGGGGATTTCCGTGACGCTTTGATTTGATTAGGTTATGTACAGTTATAAATCATAAATGAAAGTTATAGAGATTTAAATGCAGCATCTAAATCATGTGAAACGATTATTTTATCTCTTCATATAAACGTAAAAATCAATTACAAAACTACAGTTTTTATGAACATTTTGTCTAAGAAGCTGCATTTAAATCTCTATAACTTTTATTTGAAGTAATTTTGCATAAAATAATTAGGTAACGTTTGCGCAAAGAAAAATTGATTTTCCATGTTAAACTCCTGTTTCACTTTTCGATTTACACCCTGTACATGCAATCTGGTTTTAATATTACTTAGATTGTTAATAAAAAAATTCCTACTCTTTTATTTAAATAAGAAGAAATAATTATAGGTAAATGTTGATTGAAGATAAGAAGATATTAATATTATGTTGTTTTGTTTGTTAATTAAGATACTAATTTTACTTGATAAATGTCAAAGATTTGTTTTCTTTACAAGCAAGTAATTTTAGAAACTGATTGATTACCAAAGGAAAGGTTGCTTTGCTTTACATTTCAAAATGTGTAAGACTGATTATAAAATAAAAATATTAATAAACAATCAAGGTAAGAAGAAGCCGGATAGTCGGCGCTCTTTGCCGAATAGTCGCCGACTACGATAGTGGCCGGATAGTCGGCTTTACCGACTAGTCGGCACATCTCTAAAGATAACCTTTTTTTGTAGGTGCAATATGTATAATTAATTTTCATTTTAGTGCTATCTTTCACCCAGCACAATATAAAACATTAAAATCGTTAAAGTACACAAAAATTATGGCTCTAAAGACCGTTTGCACCAACATAATTTACTTTTTAAGCGTTTCTTAAATTGATAATATTACGTCGATATAAAATGTCAAATGAATTACTATGCATTGTTGTTTCGATTTGCATTTCTTTTCTATGTGTCGCTTAAAATTTAAGCCTTGTTGGTAAAATTTGGAATACTTAAGTTTAAGTACAATCCCAAGAGTTAAGGCGACAAAAATTGTTATTAAAATGACAGTTGCAGAATTTAACTCCTACCTTAGGTATTCTGTTTCGTGAATAGATCCCATACTAAAAATTTTAATCCGCAATAAAATGGAGTTAGTTAACTTTGAATTTAATCATTTTTATAAATCTGGTAATGAAAGTCTACTATGTGAAAAGTGAAACGTCACACCAAACCACACAGAACTTAAAAACTAAATTTTATATCTACTACATAGTAGATTTTGCACATGCCCGTTGAGCACGTATTTCTAGAATACATTGGTTAACGGCGGGAGTGATGATGGGGTTTGGGGTGAAGACAGGGATAGAAGTAAGCCTATATTAGCGTGTAGTTTTCTTTGACTTACGCTACGCTTGTTCTCTGGTTAAGGTCAGACTCTTGAATTATGTTATATACTTATTCTACAATCAGTTCTTCGAGATTATTTTTCTCTTTACCATATTGAAAACTATTAACTAAGTACTAGATATGATAGTTACGTTTAGATTGGGCCCTTTCCCTCGCCGGGCCTGTGGCGATCGCCACTTCGCCACAATGGCCAGTCCGACGCTGCTCATGAGTCTTTGTCAAATTTCATAGATTACTTCGTGTACTTTTTGAAAGATCCTTCATATTAAGTTATCTTAATTTTTGACCTCCTACGTATTGTCATTCTCCTTTCTTGTAACAATAAAAATTTAAATTGTCAGAATTTTAATATAGATTAAAGTATAAGCATATAATATGCAAAATAGGCTTTAAAATTATATTATAATATTTTTTAAGTAAATTTTAATATATAAATATATTAAATAGTTATTTATGATATAAGTGTTAAAAGTGGCATTTTATTTTGTGAGACGGAAGTTTCGAACACGACGCGAAGCGGAGTGATCCAAACCTTCGAACAAAATAAAATCACTTTTAACACGTATATCATACACTATTTTTTCTACAAACACTATTTTTTAATTTAAATTTGTATATCTAATAATTTTTTGACATTCACTTTTAACACTAGTGTCAAAAGTAACAATGATCTGTTACTTTTAACACTGGTGTCATAAAATGACATTTTTAACGTTAAAAACAAACATTAAAAAGCCCACTTTTAATAGATTTGTAGAAAAAATGTATTTATAGCCAGTGTCGGACTGGGACATATTTCTGAGTGTGGCGATTAGGATTACTGGGCCCCCTATTCTGGGCTATTCAAAATATTACTAATGAAATAAAGATGGTTGTGAAAGAAAGTTACTTTAAATACATTAATGAATGTAAACATTAAGTAAATATACAGGCTGAACCCAAGAATCCGAGACATTGACGATTAACACGGGAAAATAGATTTATTGCAATACTCCTTGCATGGGGATCTCAAGCAATATAAGAGTTATGATGTCGGGTAAATTAATTAAGTTACCCCATCAGAAGACCATTTTAATGGTGTATCGTTATTTGAGAAAAAATACATAGATATAAACGAAAACGGTAAATATTGAAATGGTTTATTTTAGAGAATGACTATAAAATTTTTTTAAAGTATTTTATTTATTACCAAAGATAACTGTACTAGTTATATAGAATATAAAATTAGCAGTAATCTAATATAAAAATCGCGTCTCAAACACGTATATTTTGGCCGAGATTTGGCACATAGATTAAATAACGCATATGCGAAGTATGCATTACGAAGTTAATGAATTTAAATATTAAAATTATAAATATATTGTTATAATCATTTTTGGAACATTTTCTTTGTTGTAATCAGATCATATTAATAGTGAATGATGATTACTCTTAAAGATAACCTTTTTTTGTAGGTGCAATATGTATAATTAATTTTCATTTTAGTGCTATCTTTCACCCAGCACAATATTAAACGTTAAAATCGTTAAAGTACACAAAAATTATGGCTCTAAAGACCGTTTGCTCCAACATAACTTAATTTTTAAGCGTTTCTTAAATTGATAATATTACGTCGATATAAAATGTTAAATGAATTAGGTACTATGCATTGTTGTTTCGACTTGCATTTTTTGTCTATGTGTCGGTTAAAATTTAATCCTTGTTGGTGAAATTTGGAATACTTAAGTTTAAATACAATCCCAAGAGTTAAGGCGACAAAAATTGTTATTAAAATGACAGTTGCAGAATTTAACTCCTACCTTAGGTATTCTGTTTCGTGAATAGATCCCATACTAAAAAATTTTAATCCACAATAAAAATGGAGTTAGTTTACTTTGAATTTAATCATTTTTATGAATCTGGTAATGAAAGTCTACTATGTGAAAAGTGAAACGTCACACCAAACCACACAGAACTTAAAAACTAAATTTTATATCTACTACATAGTATAGATTTTGCACATGCCCGTTGAGCACGTATTTCTAGAATACATTGGTTAACGGCCGGGGTGATGATGGGGTTTGGGGTGAAGACAGGGATAGAAGTAAGCCTATATTAGCGTGTAGTTTTCTTTGACTTACGCTACGCTTGTTCCCTGGTTAAGGTCAGATTCTTGAATTATGTTATATACTTAACCTACAATCAGTTCTTCGAGATTTTTTTCTCTTTATCATATTGAAAACTATTAATTAAGTACTAGATATGATAGTTACAAGTTTAGATCGGGCCCTTTCGCTCGCCGGGCCTGTGGCGATCGCCACTTCGCCACAATGGCCAGTCCGACGCTGTTTATTGCATCACAAAACTTTATCAACAACAAAATTAATTATAATTTTAATATTCCCTCTTTTATGTGAAACATTGTTAAAATTAATTCTCAGTAAATATATAACAAACAAAAAATTTTAAGGTAATAAATAAACTCTAACTTTTTACTTAAATATAATGAAAATTATTATATCTCATAATACCTTTATCATTTTGAATATTCGACGCCAAATGTTCGTGTTATATCTCAGTACCTATTTCATTTTAAAACACAAAGCTTAAATCCTTTTAAAAATAAACTAACATTCTAGTCTGCAATACGAGTTAATGAGATACATTAATTAAAGGGGTTTTGCTCATTTTCCTCAAAGAACAAAAAGGAAGGTGTATGTAAATTGAGATTAATTTGTAAAATGTAATAAACAGTTTTTATCTCTCTCTTACCTGGATTTTAATTTTTTTGTGAAAAACTTAATAAAGTATGACTAAAATAACATTTTATCATTTTCACAATCGTAAAAATACAGTGTTTTACAATTTGTACTAAACGTTAACGGGTAATTTTAGAAATTTGCAAAAAATACATTTTATTTGAAGTCAACATTTTTTGTATCACTGTAATTTTATCCCGTACATAAATCTATAAAAGAAACAACTACTATTTCTTTATTTTTTCCAAAATTTTAATTTGTTTTCGTAATTGTTATTCCACTATAATTAATTTTAAAATTTATTGCTGTATAACTGAAGTAAAGTATTATAATGTAAACATAATTATTACTTTTTTATTTTTAATTGTATTAAAATATTTTTGAATTTATGAAATATTAAATACATACCGAGTAGTAAGGAATTTGATTACAACAATGAATATACTTCATTATAACAATGAATTGTATTTGATTACAACAATGAATTGTATTTGATTACAACAATGGAAGTACGAGTACTTATTTGAATACAATAATAATAAAAATTTATTACAACAATGTTAAATGCCCACTTCCTGGAACCATACAAACAGTCTTATGTTCAATTGGGATCATATCAAGTAGTAGTTTTTTAAACTTTTCATATTGATACGAATTTGAAGAAAATTTAACCTTGTATTGTATTTTGTTACTGATGAATAAATATCTTTATACTCGAATAGTGAATATTAGATTTCCAAATCTATAAAACATTCTTTGTCTTCGTATTTAAGAGTTTGCTACAGTTCTGTTTCAGTTACCTACAAGTATAAACTAATTTAAATGTCAACTTTCATTCTTCATACAAACGATATGTAGGTCCTTTGTAGAGAAACTAATTGATATTGCAAATCTTACTTCACAGGTGTCAGTTTTTCATTGTAAATAAATAGTGATTTAATTAGATCCGATGATCGATAAGTATTTGACAGGTAAATGTTATAATTACATAGCACTCAAGGTTTTATAAATCGTACCATAACAAGTATGAAATGACTTATGTCGCAACTAACATATTATGTGAATGGATCTTTCATCATTTTGCGAAGCCGACCATTTCATAAATTTCATACATTATCGCGAAGAGCGACGCCGCGTAATGAAATAATTGAATGCGCGAACTAATGGCACATTACCTACGCCGACGAGAAGTGAAGTCAGAAATAAGGGACTCTAAAATGGAGGGCTCGGCATACAAAGAAAATTAATAGTCAGATTACAGACAGCTGTAATCAGGGATGAAATACAGTTTAAGGGTAAATTAAACTGTTGCTTGCTTAAATCACACTACATTTCACGTAAGAAAATAGTAATGGGAAGATAGATGTAGTTTGATCATGTTTTTTGATTGGATAATACCCCGATATTATCCAAACAACAACAAGATTAAACTACACCTATCTTCCCATCACTATTTTCTTACGTGACATGAAGTGTAGGATATCTGATGGTAGGTACAAATTTTTAAAGGCATCATAATTTTTACCTGCCGTCATCTTTAGGTAAGGAAGGTATTGTCTTTGGTCAAAAATTCGATGATGAGTTTTTAATCAATAAGCACGTTTTAGGGTCCCTAGAATACGAATTTACTATTTTTACGATGATGTCTGTATGTGTATGTGTGTGTGTGTGTGTGTGTGTGTGTGTGTGTGTGTGTGTGTGTGTGTGTGTGTGTGGATGTGTGTGTGTGTGTGTGTGTGTGTGTGTGTGGATGTGTGTGTGTGTGTGGATGTGTGTGTATGTGTAACAAAATTTTCGTCTGCGATAACTCTAATACTACAGTTACAAAAATTATAATTTTTTCGTGTACTTCTTCGTTACATCCATATGAAGAGCTGATTAGATTTTGGTTACAATTGGTCAACCGGAAGTACCATAATTTGAAGATTTTAACAGTTTTTCTTGAAGAAACTATGTTAAATATAATTTTTTCACATTTGATGTTATTATAAATATTAAAGAATATTTTATTCTCTATACGATTTGACTGCATATTATACTTAATATTAAATGGGTATAGAGTTAAAAAATTATAAAGAAATTAAATTTCATAAAGTAGCCATAGCTATGGAAACAGCTACTATAAGAAAATTCTGATTGATGTCAGTGTCAAGTGAAATTGACATAGTGTGTTTGTCTTATAATTTTTATTGGAAATATAGGATCTTTTGCTTTCTGTATGGAATTTGTATAAAATACATACAACTGCTTTAAGGTAATGTACAAGAAATAATAATAATAATAATAAATCTTTTATTTCTGCAGATACATTACACTGTATATAGAAAACGTCACAAAATAATAATTTTCTGTATGAAATTTGCATAAAATACATGCAACTGCGGGAAGGTAATGTGCAAGAAATAGAATATTTAATTTAGCAAAGAACTTTCCGTATGAAATTTGTACAAAATACATAGAACTGACGGAAGGTAATGTGCTGGCCACATCAGATTTTTTTTATTGTATCTGGATTGGATAATATCGGGGTATTATCCAATCTTCGCACCACTGCAATCTTAAACTAGATACAATATAGGTTATATTATAAGTAATTATGAATTTTATTTATCCGTTATTTTCTTTTTCATTATCGAAAAACGGTTAATCGTGTTATTTTTAATAACTATGGATGAATAAATTTGTAAAAGTCAAGAGGCAAATTTATTTTCATGAGAAAATACATACTCCATTTCTCCCTTAGGTTTTTTCTTGCTTTAGCCGCGTAAGTTTTACGTACAATAGGTGTTTCAAAAATACTGTAAAAAATTTTAAGGGCATATAGTACTGACCAAAATGAGTAAAAAAGGTTAATCAACATGGGTCCGATCTTCCATAGTTTGCGAGATTTGAGGCAGTGAAAAATGAATTTTTACGGGGTTTACGTCTGCTATCTCGAAAATTATAAGAGTTACGACTTGGCACACCCAGCAATGGGTAACAAGCCATGATGGAATATTTTTTTTTTTTTTGATATACGACTTTGATTAAATGGGATTTTTTTTACCTTTCAGAGGTTATCTCAGATGTGCTTTTGTTTTTAAAAAAAATAATCAAATAATTGTACTATGTTAAATGTTGTGGCAACCTTGGCCAATATTTAATTTTCAAATAACTTCGTAACTATTAGAAATTGAGAAAAACGTTTCATATAAAATTTTATTGTTTTTTATAGTCTATTTACTGACAAAATTTTGTTTGGTCACTATCTTTGTCAGTTTTTTTTTTTTGATTTTTCGCCTTTCTCAGAAACAGTTGAAGATAAGTCCTATATTGATTAAACGTTTTTACTTATTTTGGTCAGTACTATATGTTCTTAAATTTTTTACAGTATTTTTGAAACACCCTGTATATATTTATGTATTTATTAAAAAATTAATAGCGTGAAAAAGCTCACTAACAAGTAGCAAAAAAAATTAAGCATAAATTTACATATTAAGCTATTGTTATGTTTACAAATACTTTTCTAAAGAAGAAGATATCATAAGTTTAATAGAGAGGGTTTTAGTTTTTATTTTATGTTTAATGCTATTATAGCCAAATCATTAACAGAAAAAAAACCTTTTATCCAAATAAATAACTCAGATAATTGTACATAAGCACTTACATTATATTACATTACAGCATATTATAGATTCAGATTTCACCTACAATAAAAATTTTGAAAGATGTCCAAACAAGGTCATCTGTATTATGAACGAAGTAACAAATTGGCATATATATTCATCTCTCTCACAAGAAGCGTGCGCGATAAGGATGGATATAACACGCTTGTTTTTTAAAAATTCATATTGTTTGGACTAAGTTAGGACATTTTATTTTAATACGATGTTCGTTGCTGACAATACTTTCGCCGTAACGTAACTTTATTTATTAATTCAGGTATATTACCTTGATTCATAGCCGTACGTCAGTATCTTATTTTTCATATATTTGATTTTACATTTGCTAATAAACTTACCAGTTACTTAGTTTTGAATTTTTAATACTTTTACTGTAACATATATTTTTATAATAATAAAATAACAGTAATATCTTATAAAAACTAATAAACGACACTATTGAATTTGACAGAATAAAAATCTTAATTCATACAATTCGTAGATGACGTTGATTGGACATTCTTCAAAAATTTTACTGTATGCTCAAATTTAAAGTTCAAATATCTAGTTCGTCTAAAGTCTAATATTGTGAAATACAACCTCTGTTACATATTTGTACACAGAATGTAATATTCTAGGAATTCCAAATGTTTCTGTCTATTGTAAATCTACAATTTGTCACCCTACGTCTGTAAGGAATGTACTACAGTCCCAATAACAAGAGGTTGTCAGAAAGGCGGAAGGATGGCATATTTAGGATTTACTCGGAAGACGGATAGCAGTACCAGTAATAGACCAGAAAAGTAAGGTTAGAATTTGCTTTTGGCGCGAGTTCATAGTTTGAATTCCTCAATATTGGTTTCTTATGCAAGTGTGATTTTACTGCCAAAAAAAGATATTTTATAAAAGAAATTAAGTATTTGATAGTTTGTTTATTCAGTAATAGATTGCAACTGTTTAAAATCCTTGAAAAGGTAGAGTAAGAAAATTATTAGAAATTAAAATGTTACGTATAAGTTTTAATTCCGTATGTCGTGGATAGTCCCTCACCCGCCCGTAAATAGGTCAAATGCAACATAAGCTATGCTGCGATTGGCTGCGTACCCAAGCTGTAGCACCAATCGAGATATGTTCATTGAATTTTCTAGTGTATTTATTATTATTATTATTATTAACTGTGCACAGTTCATGTGAATATTATTGTATGAATCGGGAGATAAAGGATCGGTCTAGGTGGTACATATAATGTTTTCCGTAAGATATTTACTTTTGTGAGATTTCTCGGCCTTTAAATTTGAGCAAAAATTTTCTTGGTAAGAAATACACGGGGAGTAAAATTATGTTCTCAGCGTTATGAACTGAGTTTACATTACACTTTTCTGGTCTATATTGACAATTTCAAATAAAGATTAAAAAAAAATTCAAGAACTCATAATATAAATAAAACAATAATAAATTACCTGAGGAAGGCAGCACTTCGCTGTCGAAGCGTCGTATTCTAATAAAAATTAACAGAACTAAATCCAAATATTGTTTTATTTAAATATTTGTTTCATGTAGGTAGTAAAATATAATTTTCCTTTGATCGTTTATTTATTGGTTTCATTAATGTACATATACTAAATCGTTTATTAATAACTCCTATAAATGATGATTTTCTATTAATTAATGATTTTAGAATAAGTACGTTACTAACTTAAAAAAATTGATTTTCTCCAATTGAATAAGTTACGATCATGAGAAAAATATTATAACTAACACATGTTTTAATTGTGGATTGATAACTCAAATTGAGTTAATGATTGAGTTACTCAATCATTAAAGCGTTTTGATTATTAACACCCTTATTAACACACTTGATAGTTAAATAACAATTACAATACATTATAAAATTGTTTAATTTCTTTATTCATTACTTAAATAAATAACATTTTGATGCACTCATTAAACATTTAATTAAAGGTTTGCTTTAATGTATAATGGAAAGTTGTTAGGTATTGATTAATAAATGTCTAAATATGTCGGAATCAATCTAAAATCACTTCAACAAAGTTCTGATTGAAGTCACTCTAGATTAAAATTTGTAACACGGAATTAATTACAATTTTTTTGCAAAACGTTGTCATTTAGTTACAAGATAATTTGAATTCTCTGTTTCTTATTTGAACTGAATATGTAGGAGATCATATACATTTATTTTCAGATTACAAATTTGACTGACAAGCAGTAGGGGAAGAGTAATTCATTATTTTTCATTCTTATCTATACTCACTTAAATTGTTTCAGTTTCTTATTTATACTGAATATTTAAGAGATCATAATATACATTTATTTCCAGATTACAAATTTGACTGATAATCAGTAGGGGAAGATTAATACATTATTTTTCATTCTTATGTACGTATACTTACTTAAATACTAAATAAGAAAAATAGTATTGGCAGTATTCATTCTAAAACTAGTTATTTTCAATAAAAGATTCAATAAATGTATAATGGCAATCCGCTTTGATGTGTAATAATTGGCAGGTGCCTTTCGTTCGTCAACATGGCGCTGCTATTACGTCATTACTCATTAGCTTTGTGGTATGCAAGAATGAGATGCAAAATAGATAGTGCAACAATCGAATAAAACCAAAACGACAGAATATGAGTTGCTCCTGTTGCAATGCAACTAGCAGTAGCAGTGGTTTTCAAACGACTGCACATTTCTGCATGCATCAACGCAGTTGCATTCGTTGTGAATGCAAGTGTTGAACGCAATTTCCACATTTCACGTCACCAAAGCCAAAATGCGACGTTAAATATCATTTCACACTAACTGCAAACTGCAATCGTCACGAGGATAAATAGTTTTAGTTTTATAACAGCGTAAATTACTTTGTGAGCATCGAATTGCTCATTCGCTTTTAACTGTTTTATATTATAGATTACTCACCACTAGGTTAATTAAAAATTTGTTTCATTAAAATTAAATACTTTTTTTTATAATCGTTTTTAATATTTTCTGAAATTGATAATATATTAACAGCTTGTACCTGTATTTATATTTTCTTTATCTTGTTCCGAACAATCTTTTGAAGTCTCTGTTTCGGATTTTTCTATGATATATTCTTGTCATACAGAGTGATAAAAAAATAAGGACATTGGCTACTATTATTAGGTATTTGGAACAATTCGAACTGTTTAAGGTAAAGGTAAATTAATAGAAGTTAATATTACATAGACATGTTAAGGTAATGCAAGTATTCGGCATCATTATTTTCAGAAAATAAAAGTATAGTACTCGTACAATAATATACAATATTTTTTTTTCGAACTGTAAATAGATCTCCAATTTGAAATGGTAATTAACTTATCAAGGGGGTTATAAGGACAATAACGCCTGAGGTCAACAGTGTACTTTTCGAGGGCCTCTGGTCCGAGATGTGTACGTTGACCGAAGGCATTATTGTCCGTTTAACTCCCGTGGTGCATTCAACGTTTAACGTCCGACTATAATTTTTAATATTCTACGAATTACGGATCAGAAAGTTTCAATTAAATTTGCGGAGTAGGTAGGCTATGAATGCTTTTGTTTGTTTTTTAGGCTTTATTCCAGTATCAATATCAATTTATTGACATTACCATAGCATCAACTCATAACATGCTCTACAGTGTTATTTGGTATACCGGGTGGCGCTCGAAATCCGTTACATAGGCATTTAACATGGGAAAACCGTTTTTGCTAGCGCGTTGCTCCCTAAATTATTTTAGAAAGAAAATCTTTAAATAAAAGTTGTAGAATATAAAATTCTGCATGTAAATCAGTAAACAAAATGCATTTCGTATGTTTAGTAACTTCAGAAATTGAATATAAAATTTTTAAAAATTTCAGTTTAATAGTGCTAGCCATGGAATTAAAAGAAAGAAGATAAACAAATGTGTTGATTTAAATGTCAAATATTGTGATTTTTGTCCAGAAAAATGAGTATTTGAACAGTATAGAAGAATTAAATTATTATTCTGCTTCAGAATTTTACGTTATGATAATTTTATTAAAAAATTAAATTGTAAATAAATTTTTATGACAGATAAACACACGTTTGTTTGTTAAGCTTTTTGTTAATTCCATGGCTATCACTACTTTTGAGTAGATTTTCGACATTTTCATACCTAATTTCTGCTGCTACAAAGCATGCAAAATTAATTTTGCTTACTGATTCAAATGCAGAATTTTATGTTCTACAACTTTTATTTGAAGAATTTTTTTCTAAAATAATATGGGGAGCAACGCCCTAGGAAAAACTGTTTTCCCGTGTTAAATGCCTATGTAACGGATTTCGAGCGCCACACGGTACCTATAACAACTCTGAAAGCAGGGTTGTTATGATAATAATAATTAATAGCATACCAGTAGGACGTTAAATAAATAACTACCTATAGGTTAATTTTTCATAAATTGCAAGTATCTTGCATTACTATTCAGCTAATTTAAATTATATTCAGAAAATATAAAAAAATTACATCAAGTTGCAATAATCTCTGTCAGATTTAAGTAAGGTGCCATTATTAGAAGAAATTTGAGATAAAAAGACAAAACTTTAGGTAAATTTATGACAATGTTATAATTAAATCGAAATGTCACTGACAGTTACATTAAATGTACAACAAATTTTGTTTCAATAACAGTCTAATTCATTTTACGCCACGGTGTAGTATCTATAGGTGAGTGCACGACGTATTCCAATGCATTACGAAGAATGGCTAACTAACTGGGCTAGTTCATACAGTGTGCCGCTAGATGTCAGGTTTTGTTGCGACCCGGTTTTTACACAAAATATTTAAAATATTAAATTATTCATATATAACGCATAATATTCTATATTTTCAATCATTACCTTTTATCTTTTGTCAGTTCTATGTATGTATTTTGTACAAATTCCATACAGAAAGGTTTCTATATTTCCAGTAAAATTATAAAACAAAAAACAACATATGTCAAATTCACTTGACATTGACACCTTTCAATCAGAAATTTATCTTAGTACCTGTTTCTGTGGTTATAATGTAGCTGGCTACCGGAAAATTGTACATTTTGACACCTTAAAAAGACTATATTTCTCTTTATTTGATCCATACCCTGTTGTGCATCTTGTAGCAAAACATTTTCTGTCAAATGGTAACGGGTCGCGTTAGCACCATTTTGTTTCCCAGTTACTTAGCCATGTCAACGCATCTCGTGCTCTCACCTATAGATACTACACCGTGTTTTACGCTGATTATAAAATTATCAACGTGTAGTAGTGAATTTGAATGGCAAATTTATAAAATTGCTATTCACTTGTTTTTCTATATAAATATTTGAAATTTGGCAAGAATACTTTCCAAATCTTTATCTGAAAAATTTAAAATTTTTAAATCGATATCTCAATGTACTCCGGAGTTATGAAGTATCAAACAGGATTCGTTTTTTTAAAAGCCATCCGGAAGTATTTGTCCTAACATTCGTTTCTAACGAAACAATTTATGACGATGTCAAACAAACTTAACTCCCTGTTTATTTAATAAGTTATGTGTCTGCTAAAGTGAAAGTAATAATTTAATTATAAACTAATTAACATAAGCGACATTTCTATTTGCTACATTTATAATAATATTCATTTATATTTTTCATTTCTTCACATAATTAATTATACTATTTCCAGAACAATTTATTACCCAATGATATAACAAGATTTTCAATATTCGGACCAATCAGGGGAAACTTACAGAGAATATTGCATACTAGGTGAATATTTTCAAAAACTTACCGCGAAAATATTTTGGTTAAAAAATTATCCAATTGAATCCCAGTATTTCTGATCACGTGTGTGAAAATAACCAACAAACTTACACTGATAATTATCCTAAGACAATTATCACTTATGTCACTAAGTTGCTAAGTAACAAACACTTTTTGACAGATAATTAAATATTAATTGTATTAATTTGAAAATGTTATTTTCACGGTATGGCAGTGAAAGTAACGATTCAATTAATAAAATTATTAGTATTAAACGTTTGTACAATAAAACTAAACCTGTCTTGTCTTCTCGTGTCAATGTCAATCTTATTATCGTTATACACTTGACGCTGAACATATTCATAGCTACTATTGGGTGATTTTATAATCATAAATTTTTTGCTAAATACAAATTCTTCGTAAATTTAATTAAAATTTTAAAAAAAATCTCACCGAATACTCCTCGATCATTGATGAATACTTATAATTTTATCAAGCACGTTACTTTTAGGTAACATCCCTCCGCCTTCGGCGTCGGGCGGTTACCAAGCAACGCGCTTTCGGTAACTGTCATAAAATTATTTCGTAATTATCAATGTCCTCGGGATATTATAGCTGAATATTGCACTCACAGAGAAAAATGACTGGTTTTTAGCAAATAAATATTCATAATTAAGGGGTACTTCATTCATTCAATTATTACAACCTTGCAACAAATACAATTTAATCTTTAATATGAAATGTATTTTATTCATTCAGTTATATTATTTATTTGACCGTGATTTATTTCATTTAAATTTAATTTAATTTTCTCAAATAAAGTAATATATTTATGCTTAGTATTTTAAATTGAGATTTTTAATGAATAAATTTATAATTTTCTGAAATATTTACTTGTTTCCTACAAATATGTAATTGTTTTGAATTAATTTCATAATATATTTGTATAAACTTTATATTTATTACAATGAAAAATAGTTTTTATTGTGTGAGTCTACATTTATTTGTCACAAATAAATATTATTTGCGGCAAAATAATATTTCCATTGAGTGAACAATGTTCCATTTGTCAAATGACGATTTTAAGTGAAGTGACTTGTATGGACTTGTTCATTTGTTGTACGTTTCATCTTGTATATGGTGGTGCTCATTTCTGACAGTGTTCACTTCTGGCGATTTGTATTTCATTCGTGTGCTAAAAAGTAGTGAATATGGGTGACGAAACAGTGAAAAATATACTACTTGAGTGGAGTTTTGAATATTGGCTTTGCACTTTTCAGCGCATCTTTTATGCCCAGGCACATGCACAGGTACCTGTACAGAGTGTGTACTTATACTTTTATAATTTTTTGTTATATGTACATTAATATTCTTAAGGATGTAATATGTAACTTAATAAAAATATGGTGTACGAAAAAATATACGTCTGGTCTTTATTTAATTGTATTCCTTCAATTTTAGTCTATTTAGAGTGGACAGGTTACGAGAGGTAGGTATATACACTTGGTTCAAATAAATTATTATATATCCAATAGTAATGCAATAAATTTAGCACAATTAAAATAATTCTTAACGTAAATAAATGTATAGTTCTCATGAAATAGAAGATATAATTGATCTCAATATATATTTATTTGAGACAAATAAATACTTCAAATAAATAATTACATTGCTTCAATTGTAGATATATTTGGATCTATTCAAGCTTAGGATTTATTTGTAACAAATAAATTTACAGTTCACGTAATTATATATTTTTCTCAGTGCTGATTTGACATATTTAAGCAATCTTTTTAAGTTTTTTGTAATTATAAACCGATAAGAGAAATAGAAATTACCCAATTAATTAATTTGTAATGCTATCTTCTAACAAAATTATTTTTTTCTTTGTATAAAAAAGGAATTTTTGGCAATGTGACACTTGTAAATTTACAGTAAATCCACATTAAAAAGTAGGGCTGCTAATTTGTTTATGTTGCTAACGATTGGTAATATATAAACAGATTTAAACAAAGTTTGTTTGACATTTATAATCATACCAAAATTAATCGTTTTGGAACGTTTTCATATGAAAATAGGTATTGAAAATTGTATTGACAAAACATTGCTGTAAATACTAAAAGGCCTAAAGCGTATGTGTGGAAGCAGTTTAAAATATTTTGTGATGAAATCCTATCAATTTGATAATACGTCAGACACTGTTGCGATTTGGCATACAAAATGGTTAAAATTAACGAAGAAAATTATAAAGACGTAACAGTAAAAACCATTTGGAATAATACAGCCAAATTTTACATATAAATAAGTATTATTACGGGTTATTTATTGTCCCGGAGATTTTCTGATCTGTAACACTGGTTATGTATTAAAACAAGAGTGAATGTTTATTTTACACACAAAACTTGCACCTCAGCCTATATTAAGGTTATCATGACAATCTGTCACATTGCGCGGGAAATATTTCTTGGCGTGTCAGCAAGTGCTGCCATTTTAATGTTCTGGAAATAGTTTAACAAATATATTTCGTGTATTAAAAATGATCTTAAAATTCAGCATTCAAAATGTGTTGCCTGTAAGAAACTGCGTTCGTTTATTTTGATAATAATTTGACAAAAAATTACTATCACTACTCATGCAGTTCCTAGGCAAAACATATTTTCATGCAGAATTTTCGATCATTTTCAATGCACTTAATATATTACTACAGATTACTTGTATTTATATATCAATTTGTTTATGTCAATTGTTACATTATTGAATCTGACTTAAAGTGCAGAATAATTACGAGTTGCTTGGTAAAATTCTATGTTTAGTATTCATTCCAATGGGTAAATTTGCAAGAAAATGAGTCGTCTGAAATCATTACAAAGCAGGCGGAGAGCGATGAAATTGGTGGGCGCACCAGAAACACAAAAGCAGCAAACAATTTGCTTGTACGGCTGAAGGTTCATGTCTTTAATTAATTTTATGTGTTGTATGTTCCTGGAATTTTGAGAAGTTCGTAGTTCCAGACTATATTGGCTTTAATTTCAACATGTCTCCTTTAATTTACTAGCGCAAGACTTCCTGCTGTTCACATATGAGAAGTTTTCACTTTAATGAAAATTCCTAACTATTACAAAAATAAAATTTAAATTTTTATTAAAAATCTGATATATACTCGTAGTAGCACAAAAGAAATATTTTTAGTGTATTATATTTAAATTCATATTTCTGCAATTAAAAGTACAAAAATAAGGTATTAGGCAATCCAACGTCATAAATGGAGGAGAGGTGCGATTTTAACCTCACTTTTGAATATTTTAAAAAATTATTTTTGTATATATCTTATTAATATGATAGAAATCGAGGAATTTTGACACAAATTATTATTAAAATTAAACCATAATTTTTTCCATGGCTCCATCATTGAGTAAAATATGTATGCAATTTATTTCTGACAGCTGCCCTCCACTAAATTTCAAATAAGAACTCACTGCTTGTGCTGGTACGTCATATAAATAATTGATCTTATTTTCTTATTTCAAAAATATGTAAATATGTATAAAATTACATTCGATATTAATTATTAGAAATATGCATGAGTAGTGAGATTTCGAAAACAGTAGATTTTGAGAGAGAGAGAGAGAGAGAGAGAGAGAGAGAGGGAGGTGCAGAAAGATAGATAATAGCGATAATAAAAATGAAATTTTTTAAAAACTAATAACTCAATTTCCCACAATTTTCATAATATAGAGAGAGAGAACCAACCGACGTACTTATATCATGTTGAAATAAATTAATAATCATCTAATAAAATTTCTGTAATAATATTCACACTGTCAAAAAGTACCCAAGTAACATTGACCGACGGTCGACCAAAAAGTGACGTCGATTATACGTTGAATTTAAGTCATATGCGGCCGTCTAATTCGACGTCTATGCGACGACACTGCGACGTTGATTTTTGGTCTGAAATAGGACTATTTAGACGTCAGATTATTTTTACTTTACTTTATTTTTAATATTATTAAAAATTCATATTCAATTTTTAATTTTATTTAATTTGGCAACTGATAATTGTTTATAACACACGAAGGTGTATATTATTTTTATTTAAATGTAAAATTGATATTTTATTTTTTCTTAATGCAATAATATAAACAATAATCTTTAAAAATTTGAAAAAATGTAAGAAAAATCAAATTTAATATACATTTTTATTTAATTATGGTTATCCGTTATCGTCACTGAAATGGATGCTTTTATGTTTTATTTATTTTAAAAAAAACATTTACATTTATATACATATGACTGTGAAAAAGAAACAATTTATATCTGTTATATTTGTGGTACGAAAATAAAAGTTATTATTATATTGGAAATTTTAATTTTTAACATTTTAAACAAAATCTAAAAGTGCTTTAGAAATAAATATTAAATCTTACAAGAAATGTTATTAAAAGAAAATATGTTAAGGGATCTTTGAGTTTTGTATTTACAACTTTCCTCTGAAATTAAAAGGTCGTAAAATAAAAAAAAATAAATTGTATTTTCTACATGACAGATTTCCAAACAGACCCTCCATTGATCCGGAAATTTTGCTAAATTTTCATGTATTCTTGTAATCTCCATTTCTGTTAAATAAATGTACATGTATGGTATAATATTAATTAATTTTTTATGAATATTTTTTTCAGGAATTCTATGTAGGTTTAATATTTTATAGTATTTTTTATTTAAATTTTTGTCATACAATATACTACAAAAATAAATAGTTTATTTTTCCTTGTTATTGTTCCTACCTATTTAAGTTATTTTCGGTATATATCCGAGGTCTATCTACACTTTGAAATAACATCTTGAAACGACGTCGAAACACCGTCTAAAAATGACGTGGAAACAACGCCTTAAAATGACGTCTAAACAGGTCTTATAATGACGTCTAAACAACGTCTTAAAATGACGTCTAAACAACTTCCTAAAATGACGTCTAAACCACGTCTGAATATGACGTCGAAACTATGTCTTAAAATGACGTCGCACAGCTCCACGCTGAGACGTCTTCTGGACGACTATAATACGTGAATTAGGATGTCACAGTGACATCGATTTTAGATCATTTGTGTTACTTGGGTAGTTATGGTAATCAAAATGCGGCATCAATTTCTGTACCAGTAACTATATTTAAACTTAGTTGAACTAATTTCTAATTATTATTTATTCTCGGTGGGACAATAAGCTGTAAAAGTATTATATAATAAAATGAGATAAATGTTGAACCAACCTCGCCTACTATCAGTCCAATTTGGCCAAAAGAGACATTACAGATTTCAGCATCTCAGGAAATCAGCTACCACTGCTACCACTCTACCAGGAACGTTTACTGGAACAAAATTAGTTATTTCACTATTTAGTCCATTGAAAACCATCACACATTAAAAACTCATATCACGAAAGTTTGTTTGACACTAAAAGAAACAAATATAGAGTATTTTAACATTCCCCACAAAAGTTTTTCACAAAAATTGCACCTACTACGAGTAGAACACAATTTCGTTTGTATGTTACAAATACACTTACGAGACAGCAATAATAAACAACAAACACCGGTCTTAACATCGGCACTAAATCTTTAAGAAGCAAGGCTTTAATTTTGCAAATTTTAAATAAAATCTCCGACTTGTGATCAATATTTCAATATACCATTTAAATTTTTCCTAAAGCCCGTTTGTCACGATCTATAATTTTAGACAAATTTGAGGACAGAATTTTGTGTATACAAATATTCTGTATTTGTTTCATAATTCTGGCTAATAAACATGGATGTTCTTCATAATATTCTATGAGTTTTGCTACCTACTTGCTCACGAATCTTAATTTAATAATATTTTATTAAATTTAAAACGAACATAATAATTATCAAAAATTATACTGCTAATTGCCAGAAGCCATAACACAATAACACATTGCGCGAGCACTTTCTGTCCATAAAAATAGAACTTTGTGGACAGAAAAAATCCTTGATAAAAATTTCTGTATGCGACCGTCTATAAAATTCTGTCTATAATTATGTTTATAATTCAATTCAGAATTATGACTCGTGACATAAGGACTTAAAGTATTGAAATACCCTGTATGTAAACAGTTAAATAAATTCAAATAATATTTATTTAGAGTTTTATAAAACACAACACCGAGCAATTGACTAGCAGTGTTTTATCGGTCAATCGTTTAAGGATTATTTTGGAAAAAATACTTCCAATAAAAGTTGCGTACAGTTAAATTTTCTATAACCATTCGGCATATGTTGTTAGTTTCGTATGGTATCTACGCTCATTAAAATTTTGTGAAAAAGTTTAAAACTGTCTCCTATAAAATTATCAAAAATGAGTTACGTCAATTCGAGTTATTGGCCAAGATATATCACTCCAAAAAATATTAATAAATTTAAATTCATAATGGCATTAGTTTTCAAAAGAAAATATTGTTATTTAATATAAATTTACAAAATAAAAATTGAAATGCCTAGAGATGTTTTTTACTTCCATGTACAAAGTAAAGGAAGTATTGTATTCGCGAAAAATTTCGGTTTCCAGATTTCAACGGAAATATCTATTTTGGCCATCCCTGAATCCATTCTGACTAATTTCGTCGTGACGTCTGTACGTACGTATGTACGTACGTATCAACATAACTCAAAAACGGTAAGCCGTAGAAAGTTGAAATTTTTTATTTAGGACTTCTATAACATCTAGTTGTGCACCTCCCTTTTTGGTCATTACATAATTTCCAGAAAAGGTACTTTATTTGA
Organism: Harpalus rubripes; assembly: GCA_963082715.1. NCBI lineage: Eukaryota > Metazoa > Arthropoda > Insecta > Coleoptera > Carabidae > Harpalus > Harpalus rubripes. The sequence goes on from OY720449.1 coordinate 20,749,325, forward strand.
AGCCTATAATAGATTTTAATGAAAAACTATATTAAAATATAATCCAAAACTTTTCAAATTTAGTATATAAGACTTTTATATCAATTGGAATAACATAGCAGAATTTGGTTAAAACAGGCTAACCGGAAGTGATATATTACCTGAAGTTGTTAACAGTTTTTCTTGAATAAAATGGTTTCATTTTGATTTTTTGAAATAAATGCTTCAAATAAGAGTTTTAGAGAATTAAATTCTGCGTCTAGCACATCAAGTATTATTAAATTAGCCCCTTGTATAAGCAAGATATGTAAATTTAAAACATATACTTTTTGGTTTTTGTAATGAAGTTTGCTATGGATTAGAACAAAAAATAACAAAAAAATAAAAAATAGATGTTAATGTCAAATTTCGTCAAATACGTGCAATTTTATAATTGAGTCTATACTTCATCTTCATATTGGTCTTGCGTAGAAGGAAGTCGTGTGGTGTCCACATCAGATTTTTTTTAAATAAGTACTGTCCTAGTGAATTATAAAAAATGAATATTATTAGTAGGTATAATCGAAAATAATTGTTTTTTTGGAAGGTAGAATTTCTTGTTTATTTCTCTACCGTATAAATTATTCCTTTGTTGACTTATTTGCAATATTATATTTGTTCCTACAGCTAGTCCGAAATGTCATATGTACGTCAGACGCATGCACGTTTAAAAAATATCGTTCCAACCGACTGTTGTATAGTCCATCGGACTATTGGTATGTTTGTTCCGACAGACTTCGGACGCTTACATAAACGCATCCATGGACTGTCAGATTCATCCACTAGTCTGTGCTATGTACTATGTACTATTTATTGTCAGCACTTGCGCACCATACTTTTCGCGTGGTGCGAGGAGAATATCGAAACATAACCTATGATTATTTATGTTTTCATAATGGGTGACTTGGAATTTGTTATCTGATGATTAAATGGATTTGATATTTAGCCAATTTCTAGTAAGACAGTAATTTGTTAGGTATATGATAAATAACTAATATTTGAATTTAGATAAATTATTGTCTGATTTTTTTTCAGCAGAGGAGAAAGTCTGTTCCAACCACATAAAGTTTCTTACATATGTCTTAATGAATACATGAACAAGACATGTGCACAAAAGAGTTCATGAATGCGCACATGCACGCATCCAAAAAGTCATGTAGGAGCAAACCTTTCTTCAAAGAATGTATTTGTTTTCCGTTTTGTAATATATTTACAATTTTAATGGAAGCGCGGGAACACGTTTGTACTTTATTATAATACATATCTGCAATAAAATTCAATGCATCTGAGTATTATGGAACATAATTTTGTATTTACCGCAGGTGAAATATTTCTCAAATATTTTGAGGTCCATTATCCTTGGCCGGAATTTGGGAATTTCCATTCCCTCGAGTGTCATTACGAGGGTGAAGGACTATTAAAATAACTCAACTGCGTTTTTCACTTTAAGCGAGAAATTAAAGGCCCTTCATATTTAAATTCATGGAGATAAAATAGGGGACTTCTCGTATACAAATAATAAGCTATAGCTGTATAGCACCAGGATTTTTATTCATGTTTTTAGACATTACAATGTAGTAGGTATTTTAATATTATTAGTCGAAATACTAATAGTTAACTGCAATTTCTGGTTGACAGGTGTGGCGTTTAAGTATGTGATCTCGCAAAGCAGTTTCTGGATGCTGCAATAGAAAATATTTTTATGCCGATTTCAAGCAAAATTACAAATTACTTACATTTACGGTTAAAATGTAGAACTAAAGACATGTTTAATGTCATTGGTTTACTACAGTGTCCCTGTTCCTACACTTTGTATGGCCGTGGCAATAAACCGTAGACGCTATACGCTAAATAGCGAAACAAACAAACCTAATAATTGTTATTGTATGTTTTTATTCTCCAAACACATGTATAGCGGGTATCAAACGCTACTTCTTGTAAAAATATATCCATCTTTAAATTGTAAAAATTTCTATTGCGATAATTAATTTAATTTATAATAAAAAACTGATGTGGCCAGCACATTACCTTCCGTCAGTTCCATGTATTTTGTACAAATTTCGTAAAAAAAGTTCCTTGCAAAAAATTCTATTTCTTGTACATTACCTGCCGGCAGTTGTATGTGTTTTATACAAATTCCATACAAAAAGTTCCTATATCTCCAGGAAAATTATAACACAAATATACTCTGTCAATTGCACTTGACACTGATATCTTTCAATCAGAATATTCTTATATATATATATATATATATATATATATATATATATATATATATATATATATATATACAAATTTATATTAGTACCTGTTTTCAGAGTTATAACATAGTTGGCTAATTTATGAAATTTAATTTCTTTATAATTTTTAACTCTGTATCCATTTAATATGAAGTATAAAATGCAGTCAAATCGTATAGAGAATAAAATATTCTTTAATATTTATAATAACATTAAATGTGAAAAAATGTTATTTATCATTGTTTTTTCAAGAAAAACTGTTAAAATCTTCAAATATGGGTACTTCCGGTTGACCAATTATAACCAAAATCTAATCAGCTCTTCATATGGAAGTAACGAAGAGAAATACGAAAGAATTATAATTTTTGGAATTGTAGTATTAGAGTTATCGCAGAGCAAACTTTTGTCACACACACACACACACACACACACACACACACACACACACACACACGCACGCACACACGCACGCACGCACACACACACACACACATACACACACACGCGCACGCACGCGCACACACACACACACAAATACAGACATCATCGTAAAAATAGTAAAATCGTATTCTAGGGACCCTAAAACATTCTTATTGATTAAAAACTCACCACCAAATTTTTTGACCAAAGACACCTTCCTTATCTAAGGGTAACGGAAGGTAAAAACGATGTTGTCTGTATAAACGTTGAAATCGAACTGAATGTTTATTTTTCTATTGTTGTTATTGACAAATGATTACTCTTGGCAACCTAGTTGCTTGTTTTTTGAAATTTTATTTTCTGGCGTAAGGAACTAGGATGCTACATACCGTCCCCCTAGATAACTATTTAGAAAATATTTAGTAAAATAAACAGTTACAAAAATTAACTTAAAAGTATTACAAAATTGTCTTTGTTCCACTATTCCACCGTTGTTTTAGATTCAGAAGTAGTTTGGGTGTATTTACATTGAAAGTTTGGTGAAGAAGGAACGTGTGACACATATATGGAAATTCCATGCTTTACGTTCACATATCACATTATAAGTTATTAAAACATAACTTGCATTATATACAACGTACTTTAATTTTGAATCAGTTGTTCAAAAAAACGTGGTAATCAGCTCATACAAGTCAAAGTTTATGCTATTTCTTGCTCTCAAACGTATGAAAAAAATGTACAGTTTAAAAAAAATATATGAGGTGATTTTTCACAATTTGTTTATTTGACATGTACCTCATACAAATTCTCATACATGCATCTGAATGTAAACATATCTTAATGAGCTACTTCACTGCCTCAATTAACACTAACATAACAGGTGTCATAAAAAGTAATTTGTTTTTCAGGTTATAGTGTTATTTATTCATAAATTTTCTGTTTGTTATTAATTTACAAACATTTCATCGTTTTAAACTTCTGTGTTATTACATTTATAAATTACGGACAACTTTTTAAAATATTCTAAAGCTGTATGAGCTGGAGAATATCTTCGGCCACGGTCAGATCGTTGATAAGAAGGAAAATTAAAATACACGATTTGCCACATAAATATGGATAGGTTCGCGTGATAAATGATTACCCTTATAAACAAATAAATCAATGTCAGTTTAGGTAGGCGGCTTTGTTTTATGATATTCACTTCAGAATTCTTATCTTGACAGAGGCGAGAAAATACGTTCGAAGTGCGTACTGTAAATGTTGCTCGCTACATTATGTATTCATTTCTAGTTAGGTGCGATATTATTTTCTTAACAGGACGTAATTTTAAATACGCAAATTATTATTTGAATAGCTTTGATATAACGTTTTTAATTATATTCAAGAAGAGGAAATTAAATGTAAATTTTTAATGACTTTTTGTGTTAATTAAGGAGATCATTTTCTTTTTACATTAAATATATTTTACACTTTTGCAAAATTATTTTTTAATTAAATACGCGCTTTGATAAAAAATACGAGAATTTTCATTTGTTTCAAAAATATATAATTTATTCATCTATATAAATATTAATGTGGGTAAAGTTCTCGACTGTGATGTAGATTACGTGTTAACGAATATTCAAAATCTCAAAAAAAATCATACAGCCTTTATTGTCACAAAACCGATGTTTTGGTATACGCTTATACCTTCTTCGGGGTTAGTAAGATCTTACATAGTTTTAAATAAAATCAAGTACACATAAAACGAATTTAAACGAATGAACTTATGTGTAGGTACATGATTCAAAATCTAAGACATTATTTATCCTGATGAAAGTATAAGGTATAAGTGTACTCGTATACCAACACGTTGGTTTTCTAAAAATAAATGCTGTATGCAATACAGTATGACTATCGCAGTCATATTGCATTGCATACAGCGTATATTTTACAAATATTAATACTATTTCTTTTAAAGTATTCACCACTAAATATAAAAAAGTTTCCAATCTGCAAAATACTTGTGGAGCGCTTCTTGTGATATAGCCTTCAGCTTCTTCAACGATTTTGCCTTTGTCTTCTCTATGGTCGCAAAACGTTATCAGTATTTCCTTCTTCATGAAGAGGAAAAACTTTTGTTTTCATCAGATTGCTTCGAAAAAAAAAAATGGTGCAACCTCTTTTAAAGTGAAGCGGCAATTACTAAGTATAATATCTTCAAATTTTTGCCACATTTTTATCAGTGGTTGATGTGATAGGACACAAAATTTAATGCAGATTCTTTGTTCCGTCGTTTTTAATAAAAAAATTTGATGTGGCCAGCACATTACCTTCCGTTAGTTATATGAGGCATTTACGAAAATTCTACCTGTGAACTGTTACCGGTAAACAGCGGTTTATCAGGTTATAGCTACCGGAATCGATATTTTAAGAACGCAAGTGGTAAACGGGTAGATCCATAACCTATAAACAAATTTGAAAATTTGAAACAGGTTGGAAATTTAATGTAGTTAACAAATTGAGCAGTCATACTTTGAACACATTTCCACTTTTAACGCGTGCGCTTCGCTTTGCATCACTACCTTTTTTGAGATTAAATTCTCCATGAATCCGGTAGATGGATCTGGTAGATTTTCGAACACAGTCGGTAGATGCGGTATCTACCGGTAGAATTTTCGTAAATGTCTAGGTATTTTTTATAAAATCATTACAGAAAGTTCCTTGCAAAAGATTCCAAATTTCTTGTATGTACATTCCATACAGAAAATAAAGAAAATTATAACACAAATATACTACGAATATGTCAATTGCACTTGACACTGACATCTTTCAATCAGAATTTTCTTAATATAGTAGCTGTTTCTAGCATAGTTAGCTAATTTATGAAATTTAATTTCTTTATAATTTTATAACTCTATATCCATTTAATATGAAGTATAAAATGCAGTCAAATCGTATAGAGAATACAATGTTCTTTAATATTTATAATAAGATTAAATGTAAAAAATGATATTTAACATCGTTTTTTCAAGAAAAACTGTTAAAATCTTCAAATGAAGGTACTTCCGGTTGACCAATTATAACCATAATCTAATCAGCTCTTCACATGGATGCAACGAAGAGGAATACGAAAGAATTATAATTTTTGGAATTGTAATATTAGAGTTATCGTAGACGAAAATTTTGTTACACACACACGCACACGCACCGCGCAAGTGCACGCAAGCACGCACGCACGCACACACGCACGCACACACACACACACACACACACACACACACACACACACACACACACAGTAAAATCGTATTCTGGGGACTTGAAAACGTGCTTATTCATTAAAAACTCACCACCGAAATTTTTGACTGAAGACAATACCTTCATTACCTAAAGGTAACAGAAGGTAAAAAAATCACCTGTTACAAAATGCATTATTAATTTATAGCATTATTAAATTACATTATTAATTTCTCAGGCTGTCATACCAACATGATACAGACTTATCTCGATCGCAAAAGAATAATTCACGAAATTCAAAATTTTCTGTTAGTCTCGTAACTCAAAGGCAAACAGGATGTTTACTTAAGTCTTCAGTAAAATATTTCCCTCTTCCATTTCTTTTCCCATTTTCCTTCATTATCAATTCTCATCACAAATCATAACTCATTTTTCCTTCCACCTACATATACTTTTATTTATTCCACCCACACTGGTTTCATTTCCTTTAAAGGTATCTATTTCCACTTGCCTGAACGATTGTATTTTCTAAAATACATTTTACAAACAACCACAGTTTTTACATCCCACTGTCCCACCTACACATAACAGTTTGACGAGCTCTGTAACTGATTTTATACTTGCAGTTTTACAACAGTAAATCACAATTCATTGTTCGTGCTTTCTACCTTTTGTATTATACATCCTACATATGTATGTTTTGGTTATCGCTGCACCATTATCTAATTCAACTTTTCTAAGGGAAGTGATAATACCAATTATTTTTATTTCATGATTGAAAATCCTAACAGCCAAAATTTCAACTTTTATAAATATAGATAGCCTAAATTGAAACAGTCTAAAATCCCGAAAGTCTAAAATCATGATCAATAAAAATCTCCAAAAGATTAGCAACATTGTCATAGCATTTTATTATAATTTAAGCAAATCTCTATAAAAAGCAAACATAAACACTTGGTCTGAATACTTGTAGGCTAATGATTTATTTTATTATATTTTGCTCTTATAATTTTAGCTTTTGTCTTCAGGTAGTATAGAAGAGGGATGATACACCTATTACTGGTAGTTATTCACCTATCAAAAGCCAATAAAGCCACATTCACGAAACCCTAATCATATATCCATCACTGTATTCATTATTTTTGTAAAAATCTAACCAAAGGACTGTCTGAGAAGATAAGCAGTAAAAACACAAATTTGATTTTACTTGAAGTTGCTAAATTGGCATTCATTAGTACAATTGTCATTCAACCAAAATTATATTTGCTAGCTTTAATAACAATGAAAAGTCTAGAAAATTAATGTTTCCGGTACTTGCAACGGGAAGGAATCAGAAGTTCGAAGATACTGAAACCGCTGAATTAAAAAACTGTAGCTTCGAAAATCAGGGTTGGAAATTAGCACAGAAGTAGGCAAAAATTATGAAAAGCTGTGATGCGAAGAGCAAAAATAAATTAACGGAAAATATCTTATCTAGGTGTTCCTGGAGTCAATTTGGATAATTTCCATATAATATTGTTATGTCATTACTTACATATAAATTCTTGTTTTAAAAAATAATTACAAATAAGTTTTATCTCTTTACTTCTGAGACAGGTAATAATTTAAAAATAGAGTTACCCCAGAGCTAAATCATGACCTTGAGAATAGTAGGTGTCAAAATAGATCTTATGACATATTTTGTTTAAGGCCTTCAGTCGGAGAGGAATGCTCAATGAATCTTTTTTTTATCCTTTGTTTGTATAAATATGTTAATTTCAAAATTAGAAGGAACAATTATAGAAATTAAATGAAATGATATTAAAATAAATCAATTTGTTCTAGAAATTTTGAACGTTGCACTTAATTTCCTACAAATTCATGCGGCCTTAATTCGTCGTTATTCGCGTTGTTAGATTTTATCTAACATTTCTCCTTTTTAATTGGGAGGAGTGGGTGTTAGTTATTGTCGCTTCAGCAATGCATTAGTTGTGGACATAGCCAAGACTGCAGTCGAGGATCGAGGTAGCGCGCACCGGGACACCGTCCCGGCACTTTTTTCAGTTAGAAGAAAAAAGATTAGAATTTTTTTTAAAATCTTATATTTTTAAGGTATTAATCTTCAAGAATATCATGATTATACGTACCTATATATAAATTAATATCATAATAGGGATCACATTCATTTTTCGTTGGTGTCAAAATTTTAGGGATGTTATCATTATGAGCATGAGCATTGAAGCTAATTTGTAACACTTTATTGAAATACAGGGCTGTAGTCGAGGCAGGACGCACCGGGCCGGCGCTATGGCACTTTTTTCGATGGCAATGCGCCGCCTTTCCCGATATTACTTATTTTAGGGCAACACCACTGAACATAGCAATAGCCTGTTACTATCTGCTTAGTTGTACCCTAAATAATATTAGTTAATGTTAGGTACATTCTAACACGCGAGTGATGTAAGTAGTTATTTATTATTATTTTTAAAATTTCATACGAAAAAGAGCAAAAACGCCTTCTACCTTTGTGGAAAAAACCTAAAACATTGTTTAATTTTGAAAGTAATATGTAAATCAGAAAAAGATATTCAGAACATACCTTATATAACACGGATATCGACCAGTTAAGTGATGAATTTCAAAACTTCCGAACTATTTACAACAAGGAATCTTCGGAGACGAAGTTTCAGATGACAAATTTGAAACATTTTAAATATTTTTTTTTGTTACTACCTATATTTGTTCTTTTGGGGAATTCCTCTTAGTTTATATAAAATATTTTTGACATATTCATTTTTTTCCTTTGTTTACCCTATTATTGTATTCTTTGGTGAATTATGATTAAGTAAAGTATTATTCAAATATTGGTTTCATTTTTACCTCCCGCTTCCCTTGGTAAGGGACGTACAGGGATCGTGCTACAAATCGCATATCGAGATTTTGGTAAATAACCACGTTTTAAGGTCCCTATAATCCAATTTTAACATTTTCACGATGATGTGTGTGTGTGTGTGTGTGTGTGTGTGTGTGTGTGTGTGTGTGTGTGTGTGTGTGTGTGTGCGCGTGTGTGTGTGCGTGTGTGTGTGTGTGTGCGGGCGTGCGTGCGTGCGTGTGTGTGCGTGTGCGTGCGAGTGTGCGTGCGCGTGTGTGTATGTGTGTGTATGTGTGTGTGTATGTGTGTGTATGTGTGTGTATGTGTGTGTGTATGTGTGTGTGTATGTGTGTGTGGATCCTTGACTCTAACTCAAATCCTATCATTCAGAAAATTTTGAAACCTTGTATTTATACGTTATTCTAATATGGAAAGAAGCCATTAGATTTTGGTGTAAATAAGATAACCAGAAATGGCACTTTACTTGAAGCTCAAAATAGTTTTTTTTTTCGAAAAATACCTTTAAATGTTATTTTTTCGAGATTTATGTTATTATAAAAATTAAAGATTATTAAATTTTCTACATGTTTGCATTAATACTTTTTCTATATAATTTATGCATAAATTTATAAAATTATCTATAATTTAAATCCCGGAGCCTACGCTACAAACAGCAAATGCAACTCCTTGGTTACACAGTTCATATGTCAAATGTATGTAACTGACAGATAAATGTCACTGTCAAAGAACTAATCATTTCAAATTAATAATAGTGACGTTTTAAAAAGAAAACAGTAAATAGAACCATAGTTATATGGAATGGGACTTAATACAGTTTTCGGTATAAGTAAATACGTAATTATGTATATTTGAATTATTAAAAATTAAACGGCGGGAAGTATGGTGTTGGCAACATCAAATCACAGATTTCCCACCCCAGATCTGTAACCTATAAATTCTCTTTTGTCCACATACACCTTTCATGTTACATCATTCTTCATCATCTTCATCTTACATTCACCCGTTTCGTTTGAAACCATTTCTAACCATCCACATCTCCTTCGCCTTTGTTTGAAACGTTTGTGACCATTCGATCATTCTCAGTCCTCCATCCACACCTTGCACAGTTTGGCATCCTCTGTGCTGACTTTCACTCTCCACCAGCAGCTCCGGTTTCCCTAGTCGCGGGACCTTGGCATTTCCCTGCATATCGCGACAATCTCCAGCCAACAGACAAACCAGAGCTGTAGCCGTCTCAGCTGATACCTTGCACGTATGCTGGTGCTAGCAAACTTCAGAGGTGCTAACAAGGATGAGATATATGGCCAAACAAACCTTCGTAGATTGTAAATGATTACCTACACGGTGGATTGGAAAGGATAACTTTGCTTGGAGATGTTTGAGATTGAAATGGTTTGAATTGACTTTGAGTTGTCAATATTATAACAATTGTGCAATTGTATTTGATAGTGTATGAAATCTTTGTTTATTAAAGCAATTACGTAAAGTTTATTGATGCATTCAATAAAGTTTCAAGACAAGTGTTTCGGACGAAACAATAACGATAGATAACTTCTGTTTTTGTTACTTGTTTATTTACTCAAAAATAGTTAAATTAGCTTGGCTTTTAAGTTTTTATGTAAATATATCATATGTTTTTAGACATTTTTATCCCTTTGAACTTAGGTTTAATTATTAGTTCTTGTTTAATCCACAGGAAGTATCATACGCCAAATCATTATTGATTTTTTTAATAGTACCTTTTCAAAAGATATGTTTCTTTTATTTATTTATACTTTCAAGGTAAAACTTTCAGCTTATTTTTAGAATGTTATGTTTGTATTCTATTTTATGAAATAAACTTACATGTATATAATTTATTAAAAGAGGTTATATCAAAATAAGTAATACATACTGATCATCAAAGCTAGTCAGGAGCCTCCGAAAAATTAAATTGAGTTATCGTAGATTTAAAAATGGAGTATGTATAGATGTAAAGTAGTCATTTATAAATAAATAAATAAATAATACACTTTCGTTCCTAGTTTCTACTACCACAGATCTGTCTTTCCTACTATCCTTCAGAAGTCTTGCCTTGGTCAATAACTTTCTTTCACAAAATTATATCTTCCATTTTATTCTTCAAATTACCTTTCATAAAGATGTTAAAATTTGTCCCAGATAAATCCGTATTTTTGACGACTTTTTGAGCATGTTAATGTATTTAATTATTTATATTTATATTTTAAACGACCATATGCGTATTATTTATTTCTTGATTGTTCAAAAATATATATTTTTTACCTAAGAATTGTAACAATTGTGTAATATTGTGGCTCCTGAAGAAGATACAAGGGGTGTTGAAACCGATGACAATTTAATTTTAATTGTAACTGCAATCCACAAATTTTATTCCCCGCATTATCCTTCCAATCAAGAAGTTTTAGAGACTCTTCTTTTAATTATTTTATTTATAAAAATATTAATAATTAGTATGTGCGTATTCCTTCACTTATGGCTACTCCTATCTTTGTAAATCTGTCGTAGACTGTAGCACTAGCACTGTTTAGTCTGTTCTTAAAAAAATATGGAATAAGGTAAATTCAATTCCGGAAAGTTCAGTTTGTATATTTAATTTGCTCTCTTTAAGACGACAGAATATTTGAACCAGTGAGATGTACAAGAAAAATATTCCACATATTGGGCATTTCAAACCCAGATAGCCATTTTATATTACTATCAAAGCCGGGTCAAATGACTTCTAAAAGAAAAATATTCTTACATGGCAAATGTCTACAACCAAGCCAAATATATACAGGCTGTCTCGCGACTCGATTGCCATAGTTTAAGGGTGTGTTCCTTAGGTAATTTTAAGTCTGAATTACCATGTACACTTATATTCGAATCTCAAAATTAGATAAGTTATGAGAGATATTAAATTGAAGAGCTCCTTGCAAAAACAACATTACTCAATTTTTACCTTCCGGGACCTTTTAGGTAAGGAAGGTACCTATTGTCTTTGGTCAAAAAAAAATTGTGGTGAGTTTTTAATGAATAAGCACGTTTTAGTATCCCTCGAATACGATTTTAGTATTTTTACGATGATGTCTGTCTGTCTGTGTGTACGTGTGTGCGTGTGTGTGTGACAAAATTTTCGCCTGCGATAACTCTAATACTACAAATTCAAAAATTATAATTCTTGCGAATTCTTCTTCGCTACATCCATATGAAGAGCTGATTACATTTTGGTTATAATTGGCAACCAGAAGTACCCACATATGAAGATTTTAACAGTTTTTCTTGAAAAAACGATGTTAAATATCATTTTTTCATATTTAATATTATTATAAATATTAAAGAATATTTTATTCTCTATACGATTTGACTGCATTTTATACTTCATATTAAATTGATATAGTTAAAAAATTATAAAGAAATTAAATTTCATAAATTAGCCAGCTATGCTATAACTTTTTAAACAGCTGCTATATTAAGAAAATTCTGATTGAAAGGTGTCAGTGTCAAGTGCAATTCGCATAGTATGTTTGTATTATAATTTTACTGGAAATATAGTATCTTTTGCTAGAAACTTTTTGTATGTAATTTGTATAAAATACATACAATTGCGAGAAGGTAATGTACGAAAAGAAATAGAATCTTTTGCAAGGAACTTTCTGTATAAAATTTGTACAAAATACATAACTGACGGAAGGTAATGTGCTGGCCACATCAGATTTTTTTTAATTTGGGATAATCAAAGAAAGCTTTTTCTAGTTTCCTTACTATTAACGATGTAGCTTCGAGAAAATAAACATATTATATAAGTGTTTATTTTTTACTATTTTCAGTCATCCTAGTTGAGATATAAAAAGAAACTATTCCGCCAACTTTGTTTCAGAATAACATACGTATAGTATTTTTAAATTACTAAAACAATGTAAGGAAGTGTTTAGCTCACTTAGATTTAAAAATTGTTAATTCTAAGTTTTCATGTAAAATGCTTACTTTACTCTTTAATCAGTTTTTATTGATTTCTCCGAAACTATCATTAACGGAACCTTTTCCTTGTATATATCACCGCTTCATTTAATAAAATTATAATTAATATACATATAGATAGAAAACCGCTTGATACGAGTATTCATACCTATATCGATTTTTGTATTAGTAGTTTTAGATCCTGGTAGTTTTAGTCTATGTAACTATTAATTATATTGAGGGACTGTTCTAAACGTTTGGTCATCTTAAATAAATCATTTAAATCAGAGTGCGTTAGACAGAGAGTGAATAAAAAAATGACTGAAGAGAGACTCAAAGCTGATTGTTCTAATGGAACCATTCATGGATATTTATTATAAAAATGTCGACCTTTAATTTTTGATTTTTGTTTTAATAAATAATTCTTTTCAGCTTAAAATATTATATGAATTATGTTACAGTAGCGTGACTCCCTTTAATGTACCGTTATATCATCATTTTAATTAATATGATAATATGAGTATTTACATATTTATATAATACAGTATGCTAAAACAAATTTGAACTACAAAATTCAGCATTTAAATTGATTACATTCTATTTTTTTTTATTAGAATTACAGATTTGCAAGAACTACTTAGAACAACAATGAGAACAATAAATAATTTGACTGTTTTTCGATGAAGTAATACCATCGTTTAAAATGTGAATGTGAATTTAAGCAAGGGTAGAACGAACACATATTGTGGCTACTGTGGTCGCAAAAGTTAAGGGTCTTGCTGAATTATGTAAATGTATAAGGGGTAATACATCTTTCAGACTTCAAACTAGTAAACAGTTTCCAGTTGATGGTTTGCTTACATTTGCAGGAAGAATGGTTTACCGGTTTGGTAGTTGTATATGTTAGTAAGGATGAGTTATATGGTTGCGTGAGGTATTAACCATGAGAGGTTATTGGATTGTCGAATGATGATGTATGGACATATGGTAATTTGAATTATGTAGATAGTTCTTATTTATGGTTAAGAAGTAGTTGTAAATCAAAGCGTGATTACTAATCAGGGGCGGATTTAGGCATGGGCTTTATGGGCTGCCGCCAAGGGCCCCGCAGATACAAAGGGTCCCTCTAAAGTGCAACAGTCAGCGACAGTACGACAATGCGACACACATCGATGATCAAATTAATTATTTTTACGAATAAGTGTTATTCCTTTTCTTTTAGTATTTATTCTTGACTTAAGAATTTGATTTGATTATAAAGATAATACGTACAGTCTTTGTACGACAATAGTTTCAATCTATTTTAGAAAAAATAGTAGCCTAAAATCAAATTTAATTCATTTTTTATCCGAAATGAAAAACATTATTTTACGTTTTATAGAGAATGAATAAATAATACAGTTATTTTATGAGGTAAACTTTAAAAATATTCTTAATTGTATGAAAAAAAGTCTCCGTATGATAACCAAAACAATAAAATTATAACCTGTGTATAGGTATATGTTTCATAAAGAAATATATTTTGTTGAGTTTCCTTTCGCCTTAAAAAAAGCAACTAAATGACGAGCCATTGAATCTACCAAATTTTTGGTCCCCGATGGTGTTACATTCTGTCAATATTCTTGTAGTTTATTTTTTAATTCTTCTTTAGTTTTAATGTTTTCAAGAATATCTTGTACTTGCTCAATTGGGTTTAATTCCGAAGACCAGGGGACGAGTGAGTAGGTGGGGGAGAGGGAATTGACCTTATTTTTGATAAGTATTATACAATCGTCATTTTCTTACAAAGCGCAAATTATTTGTCGTATCGGTCTTACGTATGAAATTAAAATTGTCTACTAAGCCTTTTTCACATAGTTTTTAAAATATCGGGGTAATAATTCACATGACATAATTGTTGCAATAAAAGATAATTTTCCTAATCTCTTTGACTAAATATACCCCAAAACATCAAGCTTCATTAAAAAAAATAAGTTTTTTTGACAAATTGGCGGTTAGATGGTTAATTAGTTAGCCCCCCAAACAGTATTAGCCCAGGGCCCCCAAAGTTCACGGCCCGCCTCTGTTACTAATCAATAAGACTCTACTGTTATGAACTATGAATATTTAGTGACCTGTGACCTGCTTTCAATTTTGATCTAACAACTTTGGGTTTGGAATTGATCGATGAAAGGGTAGGTATAAAACATAAGTATTATGTTTTTCGACGTAAGATTCTCAATATAGCATAGCAAAATCATCACGGCTAATTACTCATATCTGGGTTCGAATCAAAACTCAAGAAGTGAAACCACTGTAATCAATATAATATAATAATGGAACGCGTCTTGATGCTAGATTCTTATAGCATAGCCTGTAGCAATAAAACAGGACGAGAGAAATAGGAACAAAGGGTTCTACCCTCCTTTACGCGCTGACACATCAGCCCTATACTTTGTCTATAAATTAAATAAATAAATAAACAAAACGATTTTTTCTGTCCAATTGTATACTACTATGTCAAAAAAGTACCGGGAATTGGTCAATAAAACACAAAATGTGCATTATTCATCCAAATTTATTGTATCGCCTTCAAAGTAGGCCCCTTCTGAAATAATACACTTATGCCAAAGAATAATCCAATCATCAAAACATTTTTTAAACGCATTTTCACAAATTGACTCCAGTACTCGCCGCGAATTCTCTTTTATGTCTTTTATCGACTGAAAGCGGGTGCCTCGAAGTGGTAATTTGAGTTTTGGAAATAGAAAAAAGTCGGCCGGAGCCATATCAGGGGAATACAGTGATTGTTCGATAAGATTTATTGAGTTTTTGGCCAGAAATTCGTTCACAATGATAGCCTTGTGAGATGGTGCGTTATCGTGGTGCAAAATCCATAAGTTTTCTTTCCACAAATCTGGTCTTATTTGCTCTCTCAAACGCCGCATAACGCTTAGATAATATTCTTTAGTTACTGTCTCATCTTATGGCAAGAATTCCGAGCGCACAACACCGCGATAATCGAAAAAAAACGTCAACATCACCTTCACTTTTGATCGACTTTGAAGTGGTTTTTTCGGTTTCGGCTCAGTTGGAAAGCGCCATTCCGAAGCTTGTTGACTGGTTTGCATGTCAAACTCGTAAACCCATGTCTCATCACCAGTTACAATTCGTTTTATGAATGTGGGGTCGGAATTGACTCGTTCTAGCATGTCTTCAGCGACCCTTACGCGATTGAGTTTTTGCAGAAAATTCAGGTCTTTCGGCACTAATCGAGCGGCAACACATTGCATGCCCAAACAATCATTTAAAATGGTACGAATTGATTCGTGAGACACAGAAATTTCAGCAGCTATTTCTCTCAGACTTAAACGACTGTATAACAATGACGGAAGAACCGCCTGACATGCATTCTTCTCCCAATATGAATATGAGGGTGTATTCCAGTAATACACAGAGTAATTTACAACTTAGTGCACAAACTTTTAGGGCATAATATAGTACTGATTAATTAGTAAAAAAAACTTTTGGCCCAAGCCATACACCTTTAGTAACATGGTTGAAATTCATAGTTACGATACAAGCAGTGCGAAAAATATTAATCCTTAATGTAATCAACCTTGTTATGGTGCCAGTTCACCACCAAAGGTGCTGTTACGTTGTCATATAACACAACACAGACTTGTATCAAAAATCGCTGATTTCAACGAGACTTTATAGCTCAGGTGGAAGAGCATCCTACTAGATATAGAGGGCACTGGGTTCAATTCCCAGTAATGTCCATGAATTTTCCACAAAATCTTCTTCGTTATTTGAACTAATATTTAAAATTTTAATGGCAATTTTAATTTAACTTTCATCTGCAACTTTGTAAGAGTCCCTAAAGAGAAACTAACATTAATCGTCAGTATTCCAGTGCTCCCGGAAATAATGAGTAATAGTAAAGTTGTTTTGGTGGGGTGACTACTGCCCCACTTTTCTCTTCATAAATCATCAGGAAAAATTGAATTTTAAGTCAGGTTATCACTTCCAGGAAGAGATATTTAATGCAAAATAAATAATTAAAATACAAAATAGTAAATTTTATAATAAACAGTAAAACTTGCAACGTTAACGTATGATTAAATATATAAATATACATATTTGATGTCATTCTGTTACTTTACGATAATATAAAGAGTGATTCACGAAATAAAAGCATAAAATTCAAATAAACAAAATAAAATGCTGCACATAAATCAGCAAACAAAATTAATTTCGTATGTTTTTAACTGCAGAAATTAGACATGAAAATTTTGAAACAATTTAATAATGCTGTGAGCGATATGTCTTAATAATATTAAAGAAGGAATTAGTACTTACTGTTTCATTGCAATTGAAGTTGGTACTTTCTGTAGATTGTTGCGACTGTAAATGATGTAGGATGCACAATATAGGTAGTGGATCTATAATTTAGTGAGTATAAGTCACACATACTAACGTTGCAGTACTCGTATATGTAGCTGCAAATAACATGCGTTTTCTATGACACTTCAAAACATGCTTATTAACTCAATTTGGTTTTTACAGGTCGGTGGCGGTTCATCAACTCATGTTAAATTTAAATATATAAATTTGTAGATAAATGTATCCATCTAGTGCAGGAATCCTCAAACTTTTTTTACTGCTTATCCCTGCAATAAATTTTCAACATTTTATCCACCCCCTTTATTTTACTATTTCGTAAATAATAGGATAAAGAGAATAAATAGAAATTGAATTAACTTTTACTGAAACTTTATATTCAAATAACATCTGAATTATTTATCTAGACATACGACCTTTTTACTGCAAATAGAATATTTAAAAGATTATCGGTACTCAAAACAGAAAAATTGAGTTACGATGTAACCAATTTAAGTATCGCTATAGGAAAATGATATGCTTTTTTCTGATATGAAATTTTCATTTTCTCTAACTGAATTTATTTTTATGATATCGAAATTGAAAAGATAGTGAGCATATTCCCACACAGCTTGTTGGAATCTTGGTAGAATGCTGTTATTCTAAAATGAGTGTAGAAGAATAACTAATAATTTGCGAACTGCGAATAAATAGCAATATTACAATAATTATTTATGCGACAAGAGATGTAGGTATCATTTATTAATCGATTTTGTATGAGGCGCCGTTTGGACCAAAATAAAATTTTCTGCAATCTATATATATATATATATATATATATATATATATATATATATATATATATATATATATATATATATATAAAATTTCGCAATATATAATATTTTGCCATGTTGATATATAGAATTTTCATGTGATATAGAATATTTAGGTATATGAAATGCCGCAATATTATAATGAGGGGCTGTTCTTCAGTTTAATCGGTTTAATCCTATAAATGTCAAACGTCAAATCGCCATTTTGGCTCCAACGTGTTCATAACATAGGCCTAACGAATCGCGCTACTTTAGTAATGTAGTAAAAATGAGCGCCCTCATTATATTGCGGCATTTCATAGAACTAAAAATTCTTTATATCACAATGAAAATTGTATATGTATATCAACATGGCAAAATATATATTACATATCGCGAAATTTTATATATATATATATATATATATATATATATATATATATATATATATATATATATATATATATATATATACAGGGTGTTAATTCAAAAGCGGGCCATAAGCGTTTAACATGGGAAATCAGTTTTTCTTTGCGCAAAAGTTCCCTATTAATTTTAGACAAAAGTGTTTCAAATAAAAGTTGTAGATAATTCAATTATACACCAGCATCACTGAACAAATTTTATTTTGCATGTTTAGTAACCTGTAAAATCCAAATTGAAATTCTATAAATATTGCTAATGTGTAGTGATAGCCACGGAATTTAAACAAAATTACAAAGAAATGCGTATCGTTTGGACTGTCAAAAATTCGATTTTCAAATAATAATTACTGATAATTATATTCTATCCTAAGTCCTTAAAAATATTTTGTTTTTATAATCTACATCTAAATTATTATTTAGAATTTATTTATTTTTATTTTGTAACCTGCAAAATCAAAATTCTGACAATTTAAACGGTATGCCTTTCTTCGTAATTTTGTTTAAATTTCATGGCTATCACTACAAATGAGCAATATTTCGAAATTTCAAATTAGATTTTACAGGTTACTAAACACGCAAAATAAAATCTGTTTAGTGATGCTGGCGTAGAATTTAATTCTCTACAATATTTATTTGAAACATTTTTGCTTAAAATTAAATGGGAAGTTTTGTGTATGGAAAAACTGATTTCCCATGTTAAACGCCTATAATTAACACCCTGTATATATATATATATATATATATATATATATATATATATATAAATTCAAATTTTTTTTAGAATTCGGTCAATGTTACAGTTATACGTTTGCGCAGCTTTATTTAAATTAGATTTGTATTAGAAATTTTTTTTATTGTTTTATTAAAATTTTCATCTAGATGATTTTCAAAAAATAAATAATGATAATTTTTATTCTTATTTAGATAAGATAATAGATATCTTCGAAAAAACTATATTATCTAGATAATTTATCTAGTTGAAATTATCTAGATAAGTTACAGCACTGGTTATGAATATAAAATAGGTAATACATAATATTTCCCACCCTCCATGTCCTATCCGTCCCACCCTCCGTGTCCTGTCCGTCCCACCCTCCGTGTCCTATCCGTCCCACCCTCCGTGTCTTATCCGTCCCACCCTCCGTGTCCTATACGTCCCACCCTCCATGTCCTATCCGTCCCACCCTCCGTGTCTTATCCGTCCCACCCACCATGTCCTATCCGTCCCACCCTCCGTGTCCTATCCGCCCCACTCTCCATGTCCTATCCGTCCCACCCTCCGTGTCCTATCCGTTCCACCCTCCATGTTCAATCCGTCCCACCCTCCATGTCCTATCCGTCCCACCCTCCGTGTCCTAGCCGTCCCACCCTCCATGTCCTATCCGTCCCACCATCCGTGTCCTATCCGTCCCACTCTCCATGTCCTATCCGTCCCACCCTCCGTGTCCTATCCGTCTCACCCTCTATGTCCTATCCGTCCCACCCTCCGTGTTCTATCCGTCCCACCCTTCATGTCCTATCCGTCCCACCCTCCGTGTCCTATCCGTCCCACCCTCTATGTCCTATCCGTCCCACCCTCCATGTCCTATCCGTCCCACCCTCCATGTCCTATCCGTCCCACCCTCTATGTCCTATCCGTCCCACCCTCCATGTCCTATCCGTCCCACCCTCCGTGTCCTATCCGTCCCACCCTCCATGTCCTATCCGTCCCACCCTCCGTGTCCTATCCGTCCCACCCTCCATGTCCTATCCGTCCCACCCTTCATGTCCTATCCGTCCCGCCCTCCATGTCTTATCCATCCCACCCTCCATGTCCTATACGTCCCACCCTCCGTGTCCTATCTGTCCCACCGTCCATGTCCTAACCGTCCCACCCTCCATGTCCTATCCGTCCCACCCTCCATGTCCTATCCGTCCCACCCTCCATGTTCTATCCGTCCCACCCTTCATGTCCTATCCGTCCCACCCTCCATGTCCTATCCGTCCCACCCTTCATGTCCTATCCGTCTCACCCTCCATTTCCTATCCGTCCCACCCTCCGTGTCCTATCCGTCCCACCCTCCGTGTCCTATCCGTCCCACCCTCCATGTCTTATCCGTCCCACCCTCCGTGTCCTATCCGTCCCACCCTCCATGTCCTATCCGTCCCACCCTCTATGTCCTATCCGTCCCACCCTCCGTGTCCTATCCGTCCCACCCTCTATGTCCTATCCGTCCCACCCTCCGTGTCCTATCCGTCCCACCCTCCATGTCTTATCCGTCCCACCCTCCGTGTCCTATCCGTTCCACCCTCTATGTCCTATCCGTCCCACCCTCTATGTGCTATCCGTCCTACCCTCCGTGTCCTATCCGTCCCACCCTCCATGTCCTATCCGTCCCACCCTCTATGTCATATCCGTCCCACCCTCCATGTCCTATCCGTCCTACCCTCCATGTCCTATCTGTCCCACCCTCCGTGTCCTATCCGTCTCACCCTCCATGTCCTATCCGTCCCACCCTCCGTGTCCTATCCGTCCCACCCTCCATGTCCTATCCGTCCCACCCTCCATGTCATATCCGTCCCACCCTCCATGTCCTATCCGTCCCACCCTCCATGTCCTATCCGTCCCACCCTCCATGTCCTATCCGTCCCACCCTCCATGTCCTAGCCGTCCTACCCTCCGTGTCCTATCCGTCCTACCCTCCGTGTCCTATCCGTCCCACCCTCCATGTCCTATCCGTCCCACCCTCCAAGTCCTATCCGTCCCACCCTCCGTGTCCTATCCGTCCCACCCTCCATGGCCTATCCGTCCCACCCTCCATGGCCTATCCGTCCCACCCTCCATGTCCTATCCGTCCCACCCTTCATGTCCTATCCGTCCCACCCTCCATGTCCTATCCGTCTCACCCTCCGTGTCCTATCCGTCCCACCCTCTATGTCCTATCCGTCCCCCTCCATGTCCTATCCGTCCCACCCCCCGTGTCCTATCCGTCCCACCCTTTATGTCCTATCCGTCCCACAATGCGTATCCTATCCGTCCCACCCTCATGTCCTATCCGTCCCACCCTCATGTCCTATCCGTCCCACCCTCCATGTCTTATCCGTCCCACCCTCCATGTCCTAGCCGTCCTACCCTCCGTGTCTTATCCGTCCCACCCTCCGTGTCCTATACGTCCCACCCTCCATGTCCTATCCGTCCCACCCTCCGTGTCTTATCCGTCCCACCCACCATGTCCTATCCGTCCCACCCTCCGTGTCCTATCCGCCCCACTCTCCATGTCCTATCCGTCCCACCCTCCGTGTCCTATCCGTTCCACCCTCCATGTTCAATCCGTCCCACCCTCCATGTCCTATCCGTCCCACCCTCCGTGTCCTATCCGTCCCACCCGCCAAGTCCTATCCGTCCCACCATCCGTGTCCTATCCGTCCCACTCTCCATGTCCTATCCGTCCCACCCTCCGTGTCCTATCCGTCTCACCCTCTATGTCCTATCCGTCCCACCCTCCGTGTTCTATCCGTCCCACCCTTCATGTCCTATCCGTCCCACCCTCCGTGTCCTATCCGTCCCACCCTACATGTCCTATCCGTCCCACCCTCTATGTCCTATCCGTCCCACCCTCCATGTCCTATCCGTTCCACCCTCCATGTCCTATCCGTCCCACCCTCCATGTCCTATCCGTCCCACCCTCCATGTCCTATCCGTCCCACCCTCCGTGTCCTATCCGTCCCACCCTCCGTGTCCTATCCGTCCCACCCTCCATTTCCTATCCGTCCCACCCTCTATGTCCTATCCGTCCCACCCTCCATGTCCTATCCGTCCCACCCTCCGTGTCCTATCCGTCCCACCCTCCATGTTCTATCCGTCCCACCCTCCGTGTTCTATCCGTCCCACCCTCCATGTCCTATCCGTCCCACCCTCCATGTCTTATCCATCCCACCCTCCATGTCCTATCCGTCCCACCCTCCGTGTCCTATCCGTCCCACCCTCCGTGTCCTATCTGTCCCACCGTCCATGTCCTAACCGTCCCACCCTCCATGTCCTATCCGTCCCACCCTCCATGTCCTATCCGTCCCACCCTCCATGTTCTATCCGTCCCACCCTTCATGTCCTATCCGTCCCACCCTCCATGTCCTATCCGTCCCACCCTTCATGTCCTATCCGTCTCACCCTCCATTTCCTATCCGTCCCACCCTCCGTGTCCTATCCGTCCCACCCTCCGTGTCCTATCCGTCCCACCCTCCGTGTCCTATCCGTCCCACCCTCCATGTCCTATACGTCCCACTCTCCATGTCTTATCCGTCCCACCCTCTATGTCCTATCCGTCCCACCCTCCATGTCCTATCAGTCCCACCCTTCATGTCCTATCCGTCCCACCCTCCGTGTCCTATCCGTCCCACCCTCCGTGTCCTATCCGTCCCACCCTCCATTTCCTATCCGTCCCACCCTCTATGTCCTATCCGTCCCACCCTCCGTGTCCTATCCGTCCCACCCTCCATGTCCTATCCGTCCCACCCTCCGTGTCCTATCCGTCCCACCCTCCGTGTCCTATCCGTCCCACTCTCCATGTCCTATCCGTCCCACCCTCCATGTCCTATCCGTCCCACCCTCCATGTCCTATCCGTCCCACCCTCCATGTCCTATCCGTCCCACCCTCCATGTCCTATCCGTCCCACCCTCCGTGTCCTATCCGTCCCACCCTCCGTGTCCTATCCGTCCCACCCTCCATGTCCTATCCGTCCCACCCTCCATGTCCTATCCGTCCCACCCTCCGTGCCCTATCTGTCCCGCCCTCCGTGTCCTATCCGTCCCACCCGCCATGTCCTATCCGCCCCACCCTTCGTGTCTTATCTGTCCCACCCTCCGTGTCTTATCCGTCCCACCCTCCATGTCCTATCCGTCCCACCCTCCGTGTCCTATCCGTCCCACCCTCCATGTCCTATCCGTCCCACCCTTTTTGTCCTATCCGTCCCACCCTCCATGTCCTATCCGTCCCACCCTCCGTGTCCTATTCGTCCCACCCTCCGTGTCCTATCCGTCCCACCCTCCATGTCTTATCCGTCCCACCCTCCGTGTCCTATCCGTCCCACCTTCCATGTCCTATCCGTCCCACCCTCCATGTCCTATCCGTCCCACCCTCCATGTCCTATCCGTCCCATCCTCCAAGTCCTATCCGTCCCACCCTACATGTCCTATCCGTCCCACCCTCCGTGTCCTATCCGTCCCACCGTCCATGTCCTATCCGGTCCCACCCTCCATGTCCTATCCGTCCCACCCTACATGTCCTATCCGTCCCACCCTCCATGTCCTATCCGTCCCACCCTTCATGTCCTATCCGTCCCACTCTCCGTGTTTTATCCGTCCCACCCTCCGTGTCCTATCCGTCCCACCCTCCGTGTCCTATCCGTCCCACCCTCCATGTCCTATCCGTCCCACCCTCCGTGTCCTATCCGTCCCACCCTTTGTGTCCTATCCGTCCCACCCTCCATGTCCTATCCGTCCCACCCTCCGTGTCCTATCCGTCCCACCCTCCGTGTCCTA
Source organism: Harpalus rubripes (assembly GCA_963082715.1). Taxonomy (NCBI): domain Eukaryota; kingdom Metazoa; phylum Arthropoda; class Insecta; order Coleoptera; family Carabidae; genus Harpalus; species Harpalus rubripes. The sequence goes on from OY720449.1 coordinate 20,773,171, forward strand.
TCCGTCCCACCCTCCATGTCCTATCCGTCCCACCCTCCGTGTCCTATCCGTCCCACCTTCCATGTCCTATCCGTCCCACCCTCCATGTCCTATCCGTCCCACCCTCCATGTCCTATCCGTCCCACCCTACATGTCCTATCCGTCCCACCCTCCGTGTCCTATCCGTCCCACCCTCCACGTCCTATCCGGTCCCACCCTCCATGTCCTATCCGTCCCACCCTACATGTCCTATCCGTCCCACCCTCCATGTCCTATCCGTCCCACCCTTCATGTCCTATCCGTCCCACTCTCCGTGTCCTATCCGTCCCACCCTCCGTGTCCTATCCGTCCCACCCTCCGTGTCCTATCCGTCCCACCCTCCATGTCCTATCCGTCCCACCCTCCGTGTCCTATCCGTCCCACCCTCCATGTCCTATATATATATGTGGACAATTAGATGGATGTACTTTAAATAATTTTTTTTGCAATTTTGTTAACGATAGCTGTGCGAGGGCTCACAGTTTGCAGGATGGCCATGTTAGGATATGTCTGTTATACTTGCTAATAACTGTACATTAATTATTGTAGCCCAGGCAAATGCCAACTTAACTACATCGTTACGTCATTGATCACGGCTGGTTACCAATAAAGGAAGAATTAGTAGTCAGTTGAGTTGTAAACGTTCAGAGAAATGTTTCAATATACTAATTTAAAAGGGAACAGTTGTTTGATTTGTTATAATCCTCTCCTTTGCTAACATTATTCCTAACATCAGAAGTGGGATCACTCGCGTTGCACTAAGTTTGGTGATTTTTTTTTATATACGTTTTATTGTGAAGTGTTGCGCGAAGTATATTGTCAACTAAAGTGGAAGAATCACCAAGTACATCGCAGACCACAATAGTCGGATTGATTAAAGTATTGGCAGGCACTGAAGCGGAGCTAGCAGTTTCAAAATGGCAGACTGGCGATGCAAATAATTGGTTTGGTTATTTTGAAATCGTTGGTAATGAGTTTAAGGTAAATGTTCTTCAAATGCTGGTAAGAGATTAACAACTTTTATTGCACGATACAAGATGCAGTCAGCTTCTTTTTAAAGCAGCTTTGTGCAATTTTTTTTCTCTTATTTTTCATGGTAGATCGAGATTCTCATTTGTTTAGTATTTTGACAGCGAGAAAAGAACTAGTACAAATTTCTTAAAACAGAGTTACTCAAATAATCGTATTCATATTTTATGATGACCTTGCATGTTTTACAGGCGTATATGAGGAGGAGAACAGTTTGAACATTTTTGATTTTCATTATACGAAGTGCTTGTTTTTTATATATTTTTTTTTGTTTATGTACTAATTATATTTATTTTAGTCCCTGCGTCTGTGGTTATGATGCTATCTGAACAGTAAAATTCCTCATTGCATTCTAATGGTTCATTGTGAAGATTGGCTGGATTTGTTGTAACAATATTTTTTATAAATTTGTTTTCTTAGCACTGATTTGTAGATTCCAGTAATTTTAGATGAAAGGGAAACACAGGACACAAAGACGGATTTTACACTTGGAAATACAAACATAATAGTGGTAGTAATGATGATCAATTTGTTGCCGTTGATACTACAATGTGTATGGAATGTCAAGAATATTATATGGGTGCATACATAAGCGGGGAATATGGATATCATTGTATGAGTTGAAAGTTCACATATTCGCCAATACTGTAAGGACTGAATTGTAAAAGAAAAGATTTTGGTTTTTTTTTTGAAAAAGTTAATGTTTTTGTCAACTTTAATTTATTGGGGAGGTTTATTTTGTGTAATTAAGCCTATTTTTTCTGGGCTGTTTTTGGTTACATTTGGCTTGGAATTCAGGACATGGAACTAGTCTCTTGTGTTGTAGGTATGTTTGTCGGGAACTGGACCAGGGGAGCCTTTGTTTTTGTAAACATGGATGCAGGGTTCCAAAGTGGAATTGTCTATTACCGTTAAAATGTTCGGTTTTTTGAGGGTTGTGCGGCATTGAAACTTACTCCAGCCAAACAGCAGACAATTATTTTTTGACAGATAAAAAGCTTGCGGGGAGCCACAGAAGCACACAATAACAATTAACGTCCGTATTACACTTATGAGTTATATAATAGTATCTTTACCTGACGCAATTAGACTATTGTCATCTGTATATGGAATCAGAAGACAGTCGTTCGTTGAAGAAGTAGTTTAATCATTAACATAAATTATGAATAAAATGGATGCTAGGATAGTACCTTACGGTAGATCCACGGTAATGTAGTACTTGTGACTTTATAGTTTGATTCTTAGAGAATTGATCACTGTGCTTAGAAGCAACGTATTGGTCTATTATTTAAAAAGCTGACAATCTATGAGAGAGAAACCCCACGAATACGGAGTTCTTCCAGCTTAGATAATAAAAGAGAGTGATCAACACAGTCGAATGCTTTACTGAGATCAAAAAAAAAACCATTTTGTAACAAAAAATAAATATTGATAAAAATTGTAATTCGTAAAGCGAGAAAATTTTAATAATGGAGGACCTGTAAAAATTAATTGGTACAAGCCAGTATGTGAAAAGTTGACGATTGGGAGGTTTGACCTAATGGTACATAAAATTTAAAGAGACTATGGCAGATTGAGTCCATTGCTTGAACAAGCACATTTTGCACTCCTAAGCAGATAACAATGATTTATAAATGACATTATCTTACACTTAAAAATACTGCCTCGTGTTTCATTACACAACCGTTACCGTTAAGCGTGGAAATTGGCGAGTATAACGGCCTAAGAAAATTTACTTGAATCTAATGAAAACTGAAATTAAAGTCAGGATGAACGAGCGGTTTATATTTTTACAAATATAATATATATTTTTTTTTAGGATGTGACTGCGATACATGTTTTATAATCATATGTAGTCTGAAGGCTAGCCTATTTGTTGGTGACAAGTAGCAGAATATTCGAGTGAGTCTCATCCCGTGGCCGCTGAGTGCCGTCGACTCCTTTTAGATTATAGTTTAATCCACTCACTTGCTTTACTGGATGCAAGCAAAAATTCGGTGAGGGAAACCGGTGGAAGTCCAACCACATAAGCCCCACAGGAACAGATTTTACTAGAGTTTGGCAAAATGGTGTTGATCATTTTATGGTTCCTTGTTGTGGGAAATATTAGCGATATGAATCTAAAAATTTGTAGGAAGCTAAACCTTTGGTGATAGTTTTGGTTTGAATATTAGAAGTCAGTAACGCTTAACATCAAAACATGTTGAAAGCCAGTAACGTTTTGTATGAAGCTTTGTTGTAGGCCAATGGCGCTTTACGCGTAACTGCAGATTGGATGCCATATGTTTTAGAATTGAAGAATAAGGAGTCTGGTGAATTACATGAGCTGTTAAAAAAAAAAATATTCCAAGTTTGGTTATTTTAATGCTGGATTCAGTTGGTTCAGAATATTAATTAAATTTATGTGCGAATATAGTACTGGATTGAAGTAGGCCCTGGGTCTGAACAATTTAATTGAAATATTTATTCAAGTCTTCGCATCTTTGATTAAATAGGAGTATTTGTTTTAAGCCTTTGCACCATTGAGTTGAATTGAAGGTTTTGTTTTACGCCGAATTGAAATGATATGATTGTACGCCGAGTTGAAATGAAATGATTGTACGCCGAATTGAATTGAAATGTTTGATTTACGCCGAGTTGATTTGATGTTTGTTTTGAGCTCTGTAGCGCCGAGTTGGTTTATTTTGTTTGTTTTGAGCTCTGTAGCGCCGAGTTGATTTGATTTGTTTGTTTTGAGCTCTGTGGCGCCGAGTTGATTTGATTTGTTTGTTTTGAGCTCTGTAGCGCCAAGTTGATTTGATTTGTTTGTTTTGAGCTCTGTAGCGCCGAGTTGATTTGATGTTTGTTTTGAGCTCTGTAGCGCCGAGTTGATTTGTTTGTTTTGAGCTCTGTAGCGCCGAGTTGATTTGATGTTTGTTTTGAGCTCTGTAGCGCCGAGTTGATTTGATGTTTGTTTTGAGCTCTGTAGCGCCGAGTTGATTTGTTTGTTTGTTTTGAGCTCTGTAGCGCCGAGTTGATTTGATTTGTTTGTTTTGAGCTCTGTAGCGCCGAGTTGATTTGTTTGTTTTGAGCTCTGTAGCGCCGAGTTGATTTGATGTTTGTTTTGAGCTCTGTAGCGCCGAGTTGATTTGATGTTTGTTTTGAGCTCTGTAGCGCCGAGTTGATTTGTTTTTTTGTTTGTTTTGAGCTCTGTAGCGCCGAGTTGATTTGATTTGTTTGTTTTGAGCTCTGTAGCGCCGAGTTGATTTGATGTTTGTTTTGAGCTCTGTAGCGCCGAGTTGATTTGATTTGTTTGTTTTGAGCTCTGTAGCGCCGAGTTGATTTGATTTGTTTGTTTTGAGCTCTGTAGCGCCGAGTTGATTTGATTTTTTTGTTTGAGCTCTGTAGCGCCGAGTTGATTTGATTTGTTTGTTTTGAGCTCTGTAGCGCCGAGTTGATTTGATTTGTTTGTTTTGAGCTCTGTAGCGCCGAGTTGATTTGATATGTTTAAAAAGCCATTGTTTGAACCTTAAATGGTCGTGGAGATTAAATAACCATTGTTTGGATAAATGATGGTTGAAGCATCATAGCGCTTCATTTCTGCAGAGGGTGTGGACAATTAAATGGATGTACTTTATATAATTTTTTTTTGCAATTTTGTTAACGATAGCTATGCGGGGGCGCACAGTTTGCAGGATGGCCGTGTTAGGATATGACTGTTATAATTGCTAATAACTGTACATTTATTACTGTAGCCCAGGCAAATGCCAACGTAACTACATCGTTACGTCATTGATCACGGCTGGTCACCAATAAAGGAAGAATTAGTAGTCAGTTGAGTTGTAAACGTTCAGAGAAATGGTTCAATATAATAATTTAAAAGGGAACAGTTGTTTGATTTGTTATAATCCTCTCCTTTGCTAACATTATTCCTAACATATATATATATATATATATATATATATATATATATATATATATATATATATCAGAAAATTTTATTTTGGCTCAAACAGCGCCTCATAAATTTGCGCCCGAGCGACAGCGAGAGCTAGCAAATAAGTACGAGAATAGTCAAATGTACCTACATCTCGTGTTGCATATAAGATTTTTTCCACTCCCGATGATTTATTTTTTACCTGTTCATTTTCATTGCCAGATATGTCAATGCTGTCAAGAAATACGGTTGAATATTGATACATTAAAAATAAAGAAGCTAAGTATTCCATGGAACATTTAAGAAGAAAAACACTGTCATCTGTCACATTTGTCACGCCAACGGTAACTTTTGAATAGAAATATTTATGAAATGAGGACAATTTCGTAGAAATTAAATTCAAAATTATAAATTATAAGAATGAATAAATTCTTGACACAAGTTTAAAATATCTAACTGTTGGTATTTCACAAAGAGGGAGATAAGTTCAGCTGTAGGGAAGTAAGGACAATCCTTACTTACCGTCGCTAATAGAAACCGACATCTTGACAGTAAAATACACATACATTAGTGTATCGTGAAGTGGAGTAGAACTAGCCAATAACTGTATTTCATTTCGTTAGTTTTCCGGTAGAATAAATATTGCCACAATAGTTTTCTTTATTAAGATATTGAGAACAAACATCACATGATATACACAGTAATTGAATGTGTTAAAGCAATTAGACCTAGAATCAATTTATAGTTGCCCAATAAGCAGTCAGTTACATTATCCACTTACTATCGTGTTTGTAGTATTCATTAATAAGCTGCAATTACTCGATAACCCGTGCTACATTAATACAGCAAAATCAATCAAGTAACAAGTGGAATTCCTGCCCCACTCTAAGCACCGTCAGGAAATACTTGAGAATATAGGATTATAAAAAAAGGCTATTGTAATTGCTTGGGAAATTATATTAACTACACCACTGCAGGAAATTAATTAAATAAATAGCCGATTAAGTAAAGATAATTTCTCTGTGACGTTCTATAAATACACTAGAGAAGATGCAAGAAAAGAATGAAACATTCAAGACTTCAAAGATGAATAAAAAGGATATTGTAATTTTGGCATTACACTGGAAGTTTCATGAATGAAAAAGGAAAACTGGGACTTACGAGTTCTTACAAATTACGTTGAAAAATGAAGTCTAAATCTAGCTATCATATCACAAAAGCAAATTACGGTAGCCAACAATTTTTATTGACGAAATTTAATTTTAAAATTACCGATGCTTGGATATGGGATTGGTCCACAGATATACAACAGCTACTATCAGATATGCCATGCATCACTGTAAAACCACCTGGTTTGACCTTCCCCGCAAACATGGGTCACTCACTATACAATAAGAACCAAACATGGCAGATGTGGACACTCCCTTCGTAAATGGGGCAAGCGTTCACACCGCAATGTGACTTTGGCGATGAATATCAAACCATCACCCACATAATCCAAGAATTACGTCTAAGATCTTATGATGGAGACCCAAAGCATTTCCTTTTCGCCACTGACGAGTCATTAGAATATATAAAAAAATTAGACAATTGTTTATGAAAAAATTATTTATAATTATATTATATAATGTATTAGCCATACGCTAAATAAAAAAATATTTTTTCCTTTACATTATTTCTTACAATTATATGGTTTGTTTCGAAAATTTTATGTCTTGAAGTCGCAAGCAGGAGCCTCCCATATTAAATGCGGCTTAGCACCTTGTGGGTTTCGATACCTAGTGTAGGGACTATTTGCTGGAATACGGCTCTCGTGAATAGTCAATTCTGAGCCACTAGCGGTACCGTAGCCACCTACACATGTCCCAGATATGTTGAGCTTCCAGAGCTCGATCTCTCAGAGGGTCATGGGTCCAGGCCCATTATGAGAGATTAGCTTACGATCACACGTAGATCCCAGACATTCATAATAGAATTTTACGAAATATGCAGGTGTGAGGATTTTTGCATGAATCCATTTAAATATGGGACTAGGAAATTACATGACTATATGTCTTGCTTAAAATAGATGGGCGACTATACTGTACCTGAATAACAAAACATTTATTATTCATATTTATTGTCATTTTTCGTTACCTAGGTAACTTAAATATTTAGCGTGTTTTAATGGTCGATTTACGCACGATTTTGCGTGTTTTAAAGAGCGATTATGATGCATGTATAATAAATTTACTATTTACTCTTCTGTCACTAACAGATAACCTCAAACTAATGTTTTGTTGTTGTGATTCTTTTGTAAAGTGCGAAATATATATTTTTACTTATGCCTGTTTACTATTGTTGCTTCCAGGATTGTGATTTGAATCCATCAATTAAAAAGGATTTTTTTCCTTTTTTACTTCTCACTATGAGAGGTATTGAATTCATGCTAAAAATCGCATATACAGATTTTAGTGAATAAGCACGTTTTAAAGTCCCTAGAATCCGATTATAACATTGTTACGATGATGTCCGTATGTGTATGTGTGTGTTTGTGTGGATGTGTGTTTGTGTGGATATGTAGACGTTGGATCCACGATTTCTCAAATACTACACAGCTTAAGACATTTTTAACTACGGATTCCTCAATCTAACAATAATGGGAAAAGTTGATTAAGTGGTGTACTCTCCACGCCAGCAATGAGTGCCCGTAAGGTGACGCGTACAAAGCAGATTGGCACACCCAGCAATGGGTAATATGGAGTGATGATATATTTATTTATTTATTTGATTAACGATTGGACAACCGGAAGTAGTAGTTACAAGAAAAAAATCATCTAAATATTATTTATCAAAAATTTATATAAATACTTTTATTAAAGAACGTTAAATTCCTTTTTCGATATATATAAATTCATTATTATATCTTCTATAGATTTAGAGATAAAGAAATGCATATAAAATAATTTTATGTAAAAAATCCCAGATCAAACTACTTCAAGGCAAGAAATTTATATGTTTGTAATTGACACATAAACGTCACTGTCAAAAATATTTGTATGCCACTGTCAAAAATATTTGTGCATCATTATGAAGATTATGAAAATAAAAAAAAGTCAACAACGCAAAAGAATATACGTAAAAAGAATATAAAAGGAATTGCGAAAAAATGACGAATATACAGAAAAAGAAAACGAAAGTAGAAAAAGAAAATTTCATTATATTGAATATAAAGGAAATGTATGTATTATACATAATTTATATTAACATATTCCATAGATTTTGCAACAGAATTATTTTGTAGTGAGACATGAATATATGTATTTGTATTTAAAAATATTTTTCGTTTTATGCGTACAACCAGGTAAAATATCTGGCGAGAGGTTATGTGCTGACCATATCAGATTTTTTCCGAAGTAGTATTGCCAACTTAATTGGCAAAATTAAAAAAATAGGTTTGTCACCATGGCACGTTTTTTTATTTCATAAATCTGCCGGCAGAGGCGCTATAATAAATAATATGGTCTATTCATTCAAAATTTTAATGTACGAATATAGTAATCAAAAACATATTTTTATTTGCTTTATTAAAAGTATTAAATTCTTTCTCACACTTGAAATATCCCGTTAAAAATTTCACCTACGCTAATCCTGTAAAGCATTATACTTTGATCTGTTTGTAATCGTTCATTTTTTGCGTTCAATCATGTATTTCTATTTGTTCGGATTCCCATCATTCCGATTACGCATACACCTACACAAAATTGAATCGACAACATATACGAGTCGAGTCAGTGATTAGCGAACGAGCGTTCGAATGTTCATGCACCGCCCTCTCGATTTAACGTGAAAGGGTTTTCTTGTAAGCTCTGTTTTCTTAATCCTTCCTTCTACTTACAGTGGGAACCGGAGGCTACGACTTAACACACTTACTTCCACGTGGTAATAGCGATTTTATTATCTTTCTCTAATTAAATTTTTGTAATTCAGACGAAGAAAATTGAGTTGACAGACATACTTGATATAATACAAATATGGTACATAATAATGTTTTGTGAAATTATATAATTGAATTTTGAAAAAAACATTGTTAATTTTGTTATTACCAATTCCAATAAAAGCGGAAATAGTTTAACAATGATACTTCCGAATTTTTTGCATGAAATTTATATTTATTGTCTTTCTACGTCACAGAATACGTAAATCATGAAAAAAATTATACAGTTATTATTTTATATAACTTTTATGCGAAAAAATTTATATTTACAAAGTGTAGTAATTAAGTTATTTGCATTTTTTATCTAAAGGTAATATTTATTTTTGAGTTTTTTGCAACAAAAAATGATGACTATAATTCTAATATGCATACAGTTGAGAAAGAGTAAATAAATTAAAGTAGATAACAATTTTTAATATGAAATTACGGTGTGTTTCATATTAAAATTGGTACAGTTAGCAGTTCACATGTAGCCCCATCTAATTAGTTTTATTAAACAAACAATACCATAAAATTGAAAATATAATTTTATTTGAGTTTGTAATAAGTTTAATTAATATGAATTAAGATTTGCTTCATGTGAAATATAATTTTTATATTAAAAAATCTGATGTGGCCAGCACATTACCTTCCGTCAGTTCTATGTATTTTGTACAAATTTCATACAGAAAGTTCCTTGCTAAATATTATATTTCTTGTACTTTACCTTCCGGCAGTTGCATGTATTTTATGCAAATTCCGTACAGAAAATTATTATTTTGTGACGTTTTCTATATACAGTGTAATGTATCTGCAGAAACAAAAGATTTATTATTATTATTATTATTTTTATTATTATTATTATTATTATTATTATTATTATTATTTCTTGTATATTACCTTAAAGCAGTTGTATGTATTTTATACCAATTACATACAGAAAGCAAAAGATCCTATATTTCCAGTAAAATTAAAAGACACACACTATGTCAATTTCACTTGACACTGACATCTTTCAATAAAAATGTTCTTAATATAGTAGCTGTTTTCATAGCTATGGCTACTTTATGAAATTTAATTTCTTTATAATTTTTTAACTCTATATCCATTTAATATTAAGTATAAAATGCAGTTAAATCGTATAAAGAATAAAATATTCTTTAATATTTATAATAACATTAAATGTGAAAAAATGACATTTAATATAGTTTTTTCAAGAAAAACTGTTAAAATCTTCAAATGAGGGTACTTCCGGTTGTCCAATTCTAACCAAAATCTAATCAGCTCTTCACATGGATGTAACGAAGAGAAATACGAAAGAATTATAATTTTTAGATTTGTAGTATGGCAGTTATCGTAGACGAAAATTTTGTTACACACACACACACACACACACACACACACACACACAAACACACACACACACACACACACACACACACACACACACACACACACACACACACACACACACACACACACACACACACACACACACACACACACACACACACACACACACACACACACACACAGACACACATACATACATACACACACACACATACAGACATCATCGTAAAAATAGTAAAATCGTATTCTAGGGACCCTAAAACGTGCTTATTCATCAAAAACTCACCACCGAATTTTTTGACCAAAGACAATACCTTCCTTACCTAAAGGTGACGGAAGGTAAAAATCTGATGTGGCCAACATCAAATCTCCCGCGATTTAATTTTTATTAATTTAAATATACATACTTACATATTTAGTTATTGCGGAAACTGTATTAAGATCCATTCCATATAACTAGGGCTCTATTTACTATTTTCGTTTTAAAACGTTAAGGCTTATTCACAGTTCTGAAATTATACTTACAAATTATACTTAAAAATTATACTTACAAATGACCGTCTTAAAACATGTTAAATAGATGTTAACTTAAAAATACAATTTATAATTAATGTATTGTACCATACTTAAAAGAACATACTTACTGCCGCCTGATAAGCAAGTAATGCAATAAATTGTTATTAAATAAAATTCTTTTTAATAAATTTATATCCATATTGAGCAAATTATGACAAATTTGACATGACGTGACATCCGTGACATAATCTGTCATTTTTTGTGCAATCTGATTGGTCCACTTATAATTATAATTATAAATTATAATTATAAAGGCTTATTCACAGCACTGAAATTAAGCGAAATTATAATTAGTACTTATAATTATACTTATAAATATAAGTTTATATCAATACATTCAAGTGTTAGCGTTCGAAAGCTTCAAATTAGAAATGAAATTAATTTAACTTAACTTAAATTAAGAATTTTTTGCAAACTTCATATATTTTACTTATAATTATAATTTATAACTATAATTTTAAGTGGGCCAATCAGATTGAACAAAAAAATTACAGAATATGTCACGGTTGTCACGTCATTAAATTTGACATAATTTGCTCAATATGGATATAAATAATATAGATTTATTAAAAAGAATTGTATTAAAACAACAACTAATTGCATTACTTGTTTATCAGGCAGCAGTAAATATGTGCTTTTAAGTATGGCACAATACATTAATTATAAATTGTATTTTTAAGTTAACATCTATTTATCATGTTTTAGGACGGTCATTTTTAAGTATAATTTTTAATTATATTTTTTAAATATAATTATAATTTCTAAGTATAATTTCAGAGCTGTGAATAAGCCTTAAGTAAAATATATGAAGTTTGCATAAAATTCTTAATTTAAGTTAAGTTAAATTAATTTCATTTCTAATTTGAAGCTTTTAAACGCTGACACTTGAATGTGTTGACATAAACTTATATTTATAAGTATAATTATAAGTGCTAATTATAATTTCACCTAATTTCAGTGCTGTGAATAAGCCTTTACTGTTATTAATTTGAAATGATTAGTTCTCTGACAGTGACATTTATCTGCCAGTTACATACATTTAAGATATGAACTGTGTGACCAAGGAGTTTTGCTTGTTTAAAGCGTAGGGGCCGGGATTAAATTTATAGATAATTCTATAAATTTATCCATAAAATATATAGAAAAAGTATTAATGCAAATATGTAGAAAATTTAATAATCTTTAATTTTAATAATAACATTAACGTCGAAAAAATAACATTTAAAGGTATTTTTCGAAGAAAAACTATTTTGAGCTTCCAGTAAAGTGCCATTTCCGGTTATCCGATTTACACCAAAATCTAATGGGCTCTTTCCATTACAGAAAAAGGTCGAAATACAAGTTTTCAAAATCTTCTGAATGATAGTAATTGAGTTAGAGTACATACACACATACATCGTGAAAATGTTAAAATTGGATTGTAGGGACCTAAAAACGTGGTCATTTACCAAAATCTCGATATGCGATTTTTAGCACAATCCCTATACCTCCCTTATCAAGGGTAGCGGGAGGTAAAAATATATACAATCCGTGGCACCAAACAAAGCTGGTGCGGTAAGGGAGAGCATTTCACTTACTGTGCTCAACCAACCACCTACGTTTACAAGAGAAGTGTGGAGCAGGAGCAGTTGGCTAACTGTAGTCTCGAAATAACGTCACTGTGAAGTGTTCATGCCACAGGTCTATTTCACTTAAATGTTGGCGACAAAAGGATTCATGCATTGCGTTGTAAAATTAAAAATATTTCTAATTCTAGTGCAGCTTTACAGAAATCCTGCTAGCGTTTAACATTTCTCAGATTTTCTCTGGGCTGTAATATCTGCTCTAATGAAAGAACACTGTTTCAGTGCCACTGGACAAACACCGGTGATGTCACAAACTCACCGCAAAAATTTAATGTGTGGACATATTATAAATAATTTTTTAACCATTGTTGACGACATGAATAATAATAATAATAATAATAATAATAATAATAATAATAATAATAATAATAACATTTTTATCAATCAAATGGACAATCAAAATCTAATGCTAAAATAAAATAAATAAATAAATATATCATATTACCCATTGCTGGGTGTGCCAAACTGCTTTGTACGCAGATATCGGTAATGATGATGATATATTTGTACCGTGCGGGCGTTTACCAGGCGTCACCTCACAAGCACTCATAGTTGGCGTGGAGAGTGCACCACAGGTGACCCCTATGCCATTTAAAATTCGAAATATTTGGCGTTGGTCGGGATCGAACCCGGTGCCCTAGATTCGCGACCAGACACTCAGGCACGCGGCCATGAGACCCCATAAAATCTAATGCTGGTTGATCAATTAAAAATCCTACAATGATATTTTCAGTTCTCCTACTTTTATATTCAGATATAGATATGAATTTTTGTTCATATAAATTACAAACGTTTAAAAGGATCTGTTCAAATAAGTATAATTTATTTTACATCCAGATAAAATATTGTTAAAATATAATGTGGATGAATGTGTACTTTAAAATGTGTGGGAAAATTAATATTTCCTCATAATCAAATATATACTCATGCACTTACCAGATTATCCTCATATGAGCTCCACAGTGGAAGTAAAATATTTCCAGGCTATTTATAAAATTTCCAAGTGGTTTAGCGCATTTTTCATTTTTGCTTCCGTACCGTGCATGCTGTGCAATCCTTGTTTGAAGTTTCCTTGCATGAACTGCGCATTAAAGTTGTGGAACAATTTTGATTTAAATTCTTCTAGACAAACACGCCGTTGGTGTCGGTTTTTTAAAGCGACGTCCATTCGGTTCTGATGTTACTTTCATTAATTATACTCTTGTTGTTTACATGGCTTACAAATTCTAGTTTTAATTAATAAAGCAGAAAATCGATAAGACCTTAATTACTTGTTGTCACTCTGTTAAATTAAAGTGGGAAAAATCTTTGTTCATCTATATATTCACATTAAAATGTCAACGAAATGACAACATTTATCGAATAAATACATATTAATTGTTTATATTATATAAATTATGAATTGTTTTGAAATTTAAATTTATATGTTTATAGGGCCTTCATAGTGAACTCAGTCACGCAACTAAAGTGTCTTTTTCTTTTAGCAGCTATCCAGTTTAAATTTTTCACAAATAACAATAGTAAACACTGAATGGGGTCTTGTGGTCTCGTGGCCGCGTGCCAGAGTGTCTGGTCGCGAATCTGGGGAACCGGGTTCGATCCTGACCGACGCCAAATATTTCGAATTTTAAATGGCACAAACTTGAGCCCTGTGGTGCACTCTCCAAGCCAGCAATGAGTGCCCGTGAGGTGAGGCATGGTAAACGCCCGCACGGTACAAATATGTCATCATCATTACCGAAATCTGTGTGCAAAAGCAGAATGGCACACCCAGCAATGGGTATTATGCCATGATGATATATTTATTTATTTTATTTAAACACTGAATAAAAAATTTAAATGACATATAATAAATTTGTTTTTATTGGCTACAAATTTTAACAGTCAATGAGTATGATTATATCGAAATCTTAATCGGATTTCTAATCCAATCGGATTTAAATAAATCCTAAATCTTGACTGTTTATACCAGAAAAATTTAAAGCGATCAAGTACATTCGAATTTACTGTAGATTTAATTGGATCTCTTACTGACACTGTTGGCATAGCAGCATAGAATGCTTAGAACATTATTCACTAGTATTAATTTTGACTTCACATTTATTAAGTTTTTTCATCTAACAAAGCAATTATTTTTCTTTCCAGGATTAATTTCAAAAAATATCTGTTTCTTGTTGCGTCCACGGATTTCTCATTGCTCTTCTAATAATTATGCTAATTTATCGTTGACATATATTAACTGTCAAACTATCAAAGCTATCAAAGATGAATTAATTTACTCTGCGTTTTTTTCATTGTTTCAGTACCTACTATTGAATTTTCTGTTAAATCGCTGTTTATCTCGCGAAAGTAAATCGGATTTACAATAAATCTCGTTGATAAATCGATTTAGAATCCGATTCTATATTCAATCCAGATCGTTTACACCGTTTTCTTAAATACGATTTCTAATCCTAAATCCACTTAAATCCGATTAAGGACGTCGATATAAACATACTCAACATGGTTCGGTACAGAATACATACCATAAAGTAGTCCTACATTTTGATTACTAGTGCAATGAGCCGTCAGTAAATTTCATAAATAATAATAAAATTCTCGACGGTTACTCGAAATCTCGCACATACAGTATTCAAAAACAAATTAATATAAGGTAAATTTAGAAAAAAGTTATCCTCCATGTTTAAATTATATTTATAAAAAATTGTAAGTACTACTTATCGGTTTCGGGCATTAAGATTCCCATCATCAGGTACCGGCAAAAACAAAAGTACAGGTTTCACTGCGATGTTACAATGTTACAGAGAAATGAGGCTTAATTCAAAACCATCCTGCAAATGGAACAGAGCAGTGGCGGCTCGTGCACCAAAACTTTGGGAAGGTACGTTATCAAGAATTTTTTTTTTCATTCAAGGTCAAATGTCTTATCGGTGATTGAAAGTTAAATTTTTTAAGGGATTTAATATACATAAATAAATTGCCAGATCACAGAATATTTTAGAAAAAAGAATATATTTAATGGATTGTTAACTTACCTACACAAAATGCCTAAAGCCTAATCACAACACAATATGGCACGACTATTATACAGGGCCTACGTTATTACAATAAAAATCCTAGACAGGTTAAGTTTATGTTCGAATGCAATATGCACTTATGTATTCTGTATCGTACCATTTTAATTTTTATAGCCTGTTAAAATTTGTAGAAAGTAGAAACAAATGTATTATCTGTCATTTATTTTTTTCTGCTGTTATTATTAGTAAAAAAACAAACAGCATGTTAAAATTAAAATGACGTGTTATAGAATACGCCCCAAACATTTAATCTGGCTTACAAATATGTACAGTAGATGTCGTGAACCTACTTACAAAATTTGTCACGACGCGACGTTGATTGTATTCACGTACACTCACGGTCACGGTTTCTATCTTTTATCCTTTACGCGCTCATTGCATTTTGCATTTGAAGCATGCCTCAAACAGCTCCTTATCTAGCGTACGTATTTCTTATCGGAATGAAAGCTTTATCGAGAAGCAAGCGTCACGGGGTGAAATTAGGTGAACTGCATTTCAAATTAGTTTTGGTGGTGGCTTAAAGTGTTCTTTTGATATTTATAAAGACAAGCATTAACGGAATACGTTGAAATTATTCAGCTATTTCTTTTCTGGTGAGGCACTGCCTCACCTGCCTACCCTAAAAAGCAGGGCCGTTCCAAGCGGGCGTGCAATGCGTGCCCCGCACGCAGGCGGCCAAAAGGTGGGGCGGCCGTTTAACGTTTAACGTATAGATATAAAATATTTATAATAAATAACGTATATATTTTATCAGATTACAGTATGTGCGAGAATATATCAATATTTTTAAAAAGTTTAATTTTTTTGTGTTTGCCAGGTGCTACCCCAAATATCTAAGAATTATTTCTTGTCCATGTGTCAGTCTTGGGAAGCATCTGAGAGATCAGTATGATTTTTACTTCCTTGTACAAAGTAAAGGAAGTATTTGAACGAAAATATCCATTTTGACTAATTTCGCCGTGACGTCTGTACGTACGTACGTATCTCGCATAACTCAAAAACGGTAAGCCGTAGAAAGTTGAAATTTTAGGACTGCTATAACATCTAGTTTTGCACCTCCCTTTTTGGTTATTACATAATTTCCAGAAATGGTACTTTATTTGAAGCCTATAGATTTTAATGAAAAACTATTATAAAATATAATCCAAAATTTTTCAAATTTGGTATATAAAACGTTTATGTCAATTGGAATAACATAGTAGATTTTGGTTAAAACAAGCTAACCGGAAGTGATATATTACCTGGAATTGTTAACAGTTTTTCTTGAATAAAATGGGTCCATTTTGATTTTAGAAATAAATGCTTCAAATAAGAGTTTTAGGCCCGGTTTTATAAAGCTCAAAAATCTTCACTTAAATTTTAGTTGCCAAGTAAATTTATTTAAGTGGAGATTTGGGTTTTATAAAGCGTTTTTAAATTTATTGAACAAGTAAATCTACCAAGTAAACTAAGTGGAGAATTTCATTCTATTAAATTTAAGTAACAATTTTTATCGATGTATTTTGAAATAATTATAAAACTAAAAAGATATTATATAAGAACAATAATATGTAATATACATATATTTACATATTTTACAATATTATTAATTTATTTTAATTTAAAATTAGTAGGTAGGTATCCACCTCTATTTCTCTGGTATCCACCTGTGAAAAATTTGTCAGTTTGACATACAGGTAATAATAAATTACAAATAAATATTGTTAACACTTTGTCAAAAAATATGGTTGCCGTAATTAATTAATTAATTTACTTATTGTAAAAATAATAGTTTTGTGCTTCGCGAACCTACTATAAAAATGTCTGAGGTGAATGATATATCGTCAGTGTCATCCGAATCTACGAGTGGAGTATATCAAGCGTTGTGATGACGAATTTGAAAACGACGAACCCGACAAAAACTTCCTAGAATCTTTAGAGATAGAATCCACCCTTTTGAAATATATAACGACGAAGAATTTAGGATTCGATTTAGATTGTCTAAATCAAATGTCATACATGTACTAAGTGAAATTGAACCTTATTTTCTTTCTATCAAACGCATGTCAAACTCACGTCAAACGATCAAAAACAGAAAACAAAACCATAAATACTGTCATAAAAATAATCAAGCAACTCATAAATTTAAAAAAGTCATTTTCACACAACGCAACGAATATTATATCTCCACTTAGGTATTTAATGGGTAGATTTTGTTTATAAAACGCAACATGTATTTACTGAACAAGTAAATTTATTCATCATTTAGTTACAATTCCATTAAATTTTTGTTTATAAAACCGGCCCTTAGAGAATTAAACTCTGCATCTAGCACATTAAATATTATTAAATTAGCCCTTTGTATAAGCGAGATATGTAAATTTAAAACTTATATATTTTTTGATTTTTGTAATGAAACTTGCTATGGATTAGGACAAAAAATTTTAAAAAATCTGATGTGGACACCACACGACTTCCTTGTACACAAGACCAATATGAAGTATAGACCCAAGTATAAAATTCCACGTATTTGACGTAATTTGACATTAGCATCTATTTTTTATTTTTTTGTTATTTTTTGTCCTAATACATAGCAAGCTTCATTACAAAAACTAAAAAGTATATAAGTTTTAAATATACATATCTCGCTTATACAAAGGGCTAATTTAATAATACTTGATGTGCTAGACACAGAATTTAATTCTCTAAAAATTTTATTTGAAGCATTTATTTCTAAAATCAAAATGAAACCATTTTATTGAAGAAAAACTGTTAACAACTTCAGGTAATACGTCACTTCCGGTTAGCCTGTTTTAATCAAAATCTACTATGTTATTCCAATTGACATAAAAGTCTTATATACCAAATTTGAAAAGTGTTAGATTATATTTTAAAATAGTTTTTCATTAAAATCTATTATAGGCTTCAAATAAAGTACCATCTACCAACTAGATGTTATAGCAGTCCTAAATACAAAATTTCAACTTTCTACGGCTTACCGTTTTTGAGTTATGCGAGATACATACGCACTTACGTCACGACGAAATTAGTCAAAATGGATTCAGATATGGTCAAAATGGATATATCCGTTGAAATCTGAAAACCGAAATTTTTCGCGATTACAATACTTCCTTTACTTCGTACAAGGAAGTAAAAAGGATGTTAATGTCAAATTACTTCAAATACGTGCAATTTTTATAATTGGGTCTATACTTCATATTGGTCTTGCGTACAAGGAAGTCGTGTGGTGTACACATCAGAGTTTTTATAAAATGCTCTTTGGTGTGTTCGGTAAATTTTTACTGACGGATATTAAAAAGCAACGTGTTAAGTGTTAACATCAAGTTTTGTTTCTTGATAGGAAAATCAGCATCATTGTTTAGGAGAGCTTACAAAAATTCTAGTTCCACACTCAAACGGATAGCTCTCCACTCTGGTCGATGGACGTACTGTCGAAGAGCGAATTTCATCTTTAAATTTTCAGTCAAAATTCGTTGGTACAAACTCCAAGACATTCCAGTGAATTCTTCCAAATCATCGATTGTTCTACACACGACGTTAGACATGATCGCATCACAATTTTTTCAATCCTTTCGGACGTTCTGGAAGTCATAGGACATCCCGATTGAGGTTCATCTTCACTTTAATTGACAGGTCAGAGCTTTAAAAAAACACACACTAACCGGTCAGATGTTTCCCCAAGGATGACACTTGGGCAATAGATTCAAAAGGGTGTCTAGTGAAGGCACTTATTGGGCGAAGTCGGAATTATCACCCTACCAACCGCCAGAAATTAATTCTCGAATATTTTGAGTAACACCTCGTATGTATGAATAAAGTATTATAAATAGTAAAAATTGTATTTTGTTGTGTAATTAAATATTTGCACGCAGGCGGCAGTACCCCTAGAAGCGGTCCTGCTAAAAAGCCGCCACTGAACCAGACATACGTAGGGAAGAGTACATCAGTAACTGTTCACTGAGTCAGGGATTGATTGATAGATTTTTAAAGCTTTTTCAGGCTAAGGCCATGAGTTTCTAATGATATATGTGAGATGTATCAATTAAATTACTATCTTGAATTTTAACCAATTGAGAATGATTTAAAAAACAATCTACCTATATTACAAAAACGGCTACAACTGGTTCAGAATTAAGGTGTTACGAAATAGGCTCGAATGTCACCCAATTTTTTGTTTATATATAAGATGTAAAACATAATTTCTCTTTTCAAGGTGAAATATTTTTAGATCATTAAATAACAGATTAAATTTATTCTGTAATCAAGATCATTCTCACTCTGACCTAGCAATAAATATTTAGTAATCATTTGATATATATTTAAATTTGCTCTTTAAAACTATTTCCTTGTTTTTGCATTTAATAAATGGCTATAAAAATACAGAGTTATTAATTTTCTCAATGAAATTTTGTCTTCATCCGGAAATATTTAGCAAATGATTGATATGGTAACATTAAATTTAATGAAAAAGTGAATTTGTATTTAAATTAACTTATTATATATTCATGTTAAACAATATTAAAAGTGTTACAGTAGGATGAAGATCTTTATCTAGAATCAGATAATTATTTCTAATGTTAGAAATGGAACTATTAATCAATTTAGTCTGCTGTGTACACCTACGACGAATTTATACATATTTTTAGAATTCTTAGTACAGTTTATAATTCGATCTATTTCAATCGTAAACTTGAAATTAATTATTGGGTACCTAATAGAAATTTAATTAATCAATTTAGTCAAAAATATACTGACCGGCAAAAAACGGACCACTTTCAATATTATCAAACGTAATGAAATAAATAATAAAAGACCAGTACCTACAAATTTTTTAAAACATATTTATTCTAACTTAAAAACCAGTTTAAAATTTCCGAAAACTATAAATTTTTATGCTTTTATTCATTCTTGCCCGAATTTTGTTCAGTTTTATTAAATTTTTTGTGCTCTGTGAAAACAAAAATCCAATTTGCTCATAAAATATTTTTTAATTCGTCGCAAAAAATATGCCACTTTATTTCTGCAAAAATAATTTTTACCATTTTTTGCTGTCGCATCAATGAGCGTATTCGTCATGTTACAATGACGCGGGAATTTCCATGTGAAATGAAAAGAAAATTACGTGCTATGTTCTAAAAGTACAACGCAAGTTTCACGTATGCTGCAACCTTGACCATTACTAACGTGCCATAGCAAGGCCATTTTTATAACAATCAGGGGACAAATCACTGAGAAAATTGTATTTCGTTTTCATTGTAACCTAGCAATACTTGTAATTTGCAGCTATAGTTAGTACACTAGCGTAATTTGATTTTAATTCTCGCAACTACGAGTACAACTTGATTAATGGATCAAGAAAGGTAGAAGTCACAGGTTTATTTTTAGATATTCAATCGATAAAAGCTGTATTTATTTTTAAATGGCTAAATGAAGTATAATATTTACAGAGAGAATGTACAATTATTGTATTGATATTAAATGCTTATTGCAAATTTCCTAATAAATGTAAATATTTGAACAAAGAAAATAATTGTTTTGTTTATACTATTGAATTGAAATATTGTTTACTTTGCAAAAAAGTCAAGCTGCATTTTACTATTTACATTCATTTTTGCTGTGAGTATATAGATATCCCAGATATGTTCATTAGAATGGGATTTCAGAAATTAGACAAAAATAGCCCCAATTGATATTTTAATGGCGTGTCTGTTAGTCTGTTTTACCTGAAACAATGTCTAGTCGCGAATCTGAAGACATGGGTTTGTTCCCGACCGACACCAAAATTATTTCGAATTTTAAATGGCTCAAAACTAATCTATCAATTTCAAATAATTTGTATATTATTTAAAAAACTATAAAATACAACAAAACAATCTTATAGAAGACCAAGGGGGACATCCGATTAGAGAAAAAAAAATTTTTTAAACCAGTGGTTCTCAAGTTACAATACAATATAAAGTTATATTTTCTTAACTGGGATGATATTTATTTTTAGACCCTTTCGATAGGGTATTTTTCTGAAAAATATTGAGAAAAATTCAATTGAAATTTAAATAAATTTGATTTTTTAGTTATCTTTGAGTAGGCTTTGTATGAAAAACAATTGAGATTAAATTAAAATAAAACAAATATATGTTAATAACATTATAAACAGTATTCTATTTGATTTCTATCCTAATTAATGAGCCGGTTTCACATTTTATAAAAAGTATTTTAAATGAAATTTTATGTAATATTTTTTATAATAATAACAATTTATTGTTATTTTTGTAAATAATTAAATAAAAATAGTCATGAAAAGCAACCCCCAACTCCTGTGACGTCGTACCACATACAGGACGTCATTCATAGCCAGTAGGAAAACAGTTTATATAAATAAAAATAGGCGATAGTTTCTCACATGTGAAACTGTATGAGCTCTGACGTCATAGTCTGTTTCAGATCACGTGACTTTTTCAAGATGTTACACAAATTTTAGTAATTAATTGTAAAATATCTAATGCATATTTCGTGATATTTTGAGGCTCTTTAAAGAACAATATCTTTTAAAATTTAGTATTTAGAAGTCATTTAAAAATTCTTGCAACAGCCCTATTCATATTGACAAATAGAAATTTTTGTTTTTCATACATAGTCTACGGAAAATGACAAAAAATCAAATTAATTTAAATTTCAATTGAATATGTCTCAATATTTTTATTATGTAGAAAATTAAAATAATTATATGGTTGTATTCAGAAAAAAATATTCTATCGAATGGTTCTAAATATATGTATATCATCATAATTAAAATAATATAAGATTGTATTGTAACTTGAGAATCACTGGTTTAAAGAAATATTTTCTTCTCTAATAGGATGACCCCCCCTTGGTCTTCTATAAGATTGTCTCTTAATATTTTATTGTATCTTTAATAGTAGGTATAGAATTTATTTGAGATAGCTCGTTAACTGTTACAACCTGTATAGCTATTATTTAAAAGTTTAAATTGGCTTTTGAAAAATCTAGAGCGGTAAAGAACTTAAATACCATGTAAAGCTTGTTTACATACTCGTATTTATTTTTAAATCCAAATACTTCATGTCATTGTAAAATTCAATGTCAAAATTTATAAGAATGTCAATTCTTGAATTTTTATTTACAAGGTATCTATACATATTTAATAGGTAGAAGATAACTAGCGTTCATGGCCCGACAGTCACGGGCGTAACCAAGGCAGGGCATTTCGAGGGCTAAAGTAAATAATAGTTTTTTCGCAAATAATATTATTATATCATAGTCATAAAACATATTTTCGTAGTGGGTTTTTGCCACATAATGCAGCATGAGCCTGAAGGGTAGCAAATATCTATTATTTTTGACTCACAAGCCTCCATAATTTATGTCTCGGCCTGTACTTTACACTATCTTAACTGCAACATAATAATGAGCTCCGACTAGGCCTGCGAGAAAACAGCGATGTGATTCATCTGCTCAGAAGATCGATTGATCGATCAGATCATAATGATCACGGACAACATTTATTCGATCGATCGATATGATCATTCAATCGATTTTTATTTAAGATCAACTGATCAATTCAACAATAAATTGATCTGGTCGATCCAACAATATAACAAAGGAGGAGGATCGAAAAGCAATAATAAAGTTGAAGATCGAACTTACTCCGTACCATATAGAGTTCACCCCAAAATAATTATTAAATTGGTAATTTTTTTTCATATGTATTTAAACGAATAAGTACTTATTAAGGAGGTTGGAGTGAATCTCGTCGTATAAGAATTAATTTCCAACTTTATACTTATAAAATTTTAAACCATAAACTTGGAAATTAATTTTTACACAACGAGATTCTCTCCAACATCTTTAACTTGATGTATGTGTAAATGAAAAGCATTATTATTATAGTTCAAACTTTACAAATTCAATATTTTAATATTGTATGACATTTGAATAGTAGTTAGCAGGTACTTGGTGTTTGTTTTCCTGGCACGGGAGCTATTTATGCACGAACAGAGAATTGACGCCCCCGCTTTTGATATTGCGTAGATGTAACGCGGAGGTTTTATAGAGGCTACCAGAATATAAAATGTAATAAACTTTGTCTTACTACGAGTATCTCGTGGATTTTAATTATTCAAACTTTAATTTCAAACTTTTTCTTCATTTACAGACCTTTTGAACTAGCATTTTTATTTGTAATAAAGTTAATAGTTAAGTTTATAATTACGCAAAAGTTTTAGTTTTTACCTACTGCTAGATTGTATCGTAACATAAAAATCACGTATAAAATTTATCTTTACACCCCATTTTATTGTGGTTGCCCTAAACGTTTTCATGAATAATATTTTAATATGAAAATTTATTACATTACACTTCTATAAGGTGATATACACCTTTATTAAATGTACACATAAATTAATTTTTATTAAAATAATTTTAATAATTATGATTGTCATATTACATGTACCGCTAACAAAATGTCAGTACCATACCACATAAAATTTTGGAACAAACACCACAAACGACAATCCACAATTTAAATGTCATTGTTTAATCCGAATTTACAGTATAAGCATATGTGTTATCAAGGCTACAGCTAATTTAGTAAATATGTCCCTTTAGTTTATTTAAAAAACGATTTTTGATCACAAAAGAACAATGATTGATTATAATAAAGAAAATTTTATTACAATAATGATGATTAATCATACAAAAATTGACTATAATAATAATATTAATTACGGTATTTCTTTGGTCTAAACCAGGGGTATATGGAATAATTTAGTGAATACATTTATATCACTTTAGTGTATTTAAGAAAATATTTTTGATTATAACAAACACAATATTTAATTACAATAACGAAAATTTGATTGCAACAATAAAAATGAATAACAAACACTCTTAAAAGCAAAAGGGCTAAATAAATAAATAAAACATTTCTTATTTAACACACCGAGACATCTGGCGGATGCGAACTACGTAAACGCATAATCTTTAGGTATAGGTTAAATATGATAAGTAAACCATATAATTATAATATTATTCACCGTAACGAATGATATTAATTATGTAAAAAGCGGATTGGCTCACTCAGCAATGGGTAATATGCCGTGATGATATATTTATTTTTTATTTTATTTTATTTAATTAATGAATGCTAGAATGCAGAAGTATATACAGGGTGATCCAGAATGATTGAATGTCACGTGACTTGAAAAAGTTCTGATTATGATCAAAATTATCTTTCACGAAAAAAAATTAGTCATTTATTTATTTATCAATTTACCGTTTAATGTCAAATTTTGTTTCCTATATTACCAACATTTGGAAAAGTCAGCGGCGTTTTGTATTTGAATTTTTTGATATAGTTTGTTTTTACCTTTATAATTAAACTGTTATTTATTCAAATCATTACGTTAAAATGGTTCATTATAGAAGAACATGACAAGTTTATTTTCGAAGTATATATTCTTCCCGTGAGGAATGATGAAAATGAGTGGAAATATGTACGCCAATGCAATCTGTCAATTGTATTTCATTATCATAACGATGCGGCAAACAAAAAATCACAACGAGGCGGAACCTTCAATCATTCTGGATCACTTTGTATAACCTTTTCTTAAAGTTGACTTTTGGTAACAACCCTGTTTGTAAAAAAAGATAACTGAACAAATGAACTGATAACCAATTACTCAGTTTTTTTTATTTACTGTTAGTCTTTTTACATTTCTATAATTTATTTTTTAACTTATTAGTGTAAATTAAATTATATATTTATTCATTATTAATTTATGTGTTTTATTTACAGTTCATAAACATAAACAATATTAACTTTTTTAAGTATTATTTACAACGGATTATCCTTATACTATACTTATGAGTATTAACAGGAATTATAGTTCATAAACAAGTTTATTTTTTGTGTTTCAATGTCAGTAGCACAATTATATTAATAACTGTTTATTCTTACCAAATTATAGCATATCCTTATAATTTGAGAATAAAAATTGTGCGTTGGTTTTAATTTGGAATTTGTTTGAAATGTTTTTCTTGCTATAATATTTTTATCTTCCAGTTTGTATACTTTTATTTTTGACAACACAATAGCATAATGGGTGTGTATGGTAAACTTGTTTTTAATAAATTCAATCATATGTTTTTTTGTCGCAAAATTTTGTATCATGTCATTCCAATTATATAATCTGAATTTGAATACTCAAAAAGGAAACTATAGTGAATGTGGTATCCGGTTCATTTTTTTAATTTTAAAAGAATTTAATTTGTCCTGCACATTATCTTAATTTTATATAAAACCGTGTTTTTGTATTGAACGATGCACATTAAATAATTTTAGATTTTAATGTTTTTTGAATGTTGTTTGAATAGAATACATTTTTTATTTTCCTATATATATATATATATATATATATATATATATATATATATATATATATATATATATATTATAATTTTTTTATCTCTATTTTATTTATGCATTATATAGGTTATTAAAAAAGGGTATATACATTGAGATGTGCTGTTTCTTAGAAAATAGAATATTTAGAAAATTTTCAAAATTAAGGCCATCGTTCTTGAATTGTACATTTTTAGTGCCACTGGCCTATATCATAAAACACGTCCAAACTATATATTATATATATATATATATATATATATATATATATATATATATACTCCCTTGTCGTTAGAGCATAAATTTATTAACAGAATTTATTCGTCTACTCAAGGAGTGTAACCCAAAATTATTTTCACATACGAGTATACATTGTGTTGCATTACGACTCGGCGAGAATTCTTTCTCTTTTTTTAAATGGAACAGCCTATATATTTTCATATATTTTGAATTGTATTTTATTCACCTATACGCAAATATATTTTTTTTCCTCGGCGTTGTCAAGTTATTCCATTTTTTCTCTAAAAAGTACCTAATACACGCATTGCTTTATAAAGGCGTACTAACGTTATTTTAATAGTAAAAATTAAGAAAAATATTTCTGTACAACTATAACTATACTCTATGTTCTCATATATTTAAAAAATATATATAATTATTCAGATAGTTCAATAAAGCGAATGAAATTTACTCAATTTCAAATGAATATAACTCGTCATTTTCAAATGGAACATCCTATATTTTATTATTTAGTTGGGTTTCTTTTTACGTTATCTTTCTGTTATTAGGGGTATCCCCTATGCCTAAAACCAATAATTTCGGAGTTATTCACCCTTTTTGTCTAAATATATTTAAATTAAATCTAATATACCATGGAAATTGTGATTTTATTGTGAAACATTTGCAATAATGGACAGTAGTTTGCATTAGCCAATAAATACGAGGTGCTACCCAAAAGTTACCGAACTTATTACCTTCCGTCACCTTTAGGTAAGGAAGGTATTGT